>CM033798.1:43960076-44077110 GCA_019656835.1 Rhododendron ovatum
TTCAGGTTAATTAAGAAAAACGCTATGGAATTGGCCCCTGCAAGTCTATTGAGTGAAAAAAATTCTTAAAATTTATGTATGTGTGGGGTAAAAATCTCTAAAATTTCAAATTATCAATCATTTTTTAGGTTGCATGTATAAAATTAAACGGTGTCTAAGCATATACACACAATATCGTCTCTTCTTCGTATCTCGCAAGTAGCAATATGTACTTATAAGATAAACTTACTATTATTATTAATATAAAAATACATGTGATTCGGCTCCTCCTAGACACAAATTCTGCGTCCGTCACTGCATATAAGGCAAATCAAATGAATGAAAGACCAATTACCTCTGGATGATACTGAAGCCCATAAAACCGCCTCCCGGGACACTCCACCGCGGCCACCGTCCCCTGCTGACTCCTTGCCACCACCTCAAACCCATCAGGCAACTTCACTGCCTCATCCCCATGGCTCATCCAAACAACCTGCTTATCACCAACTTTCTTGGACCCACCAAACAACCCACAAGCCCTCTCCACTTCAATCTCCATCCTCCCATACTCCTGCTTCTCCCCAACCCTAACACTCCCACCCAGCCTCTCCACAATCAGCTGCAACCCATAACAAATACCCAAAACAAACACGCCCTTAGACTCCACGTACTCTATGAACCCATCTGGGAAACAGGGTGCGTTGGGCGCGTGGACCGAGTGGGGGCCACCGGAGAGGATGATGACACGTGGGTTTAGGTCCGTGATGGATTTGAGAGGGGAGGTGCCGGAGATGCAGAGGGAGAAGATGGAGAGGGAGCGGATGCGGCGGGTGATGAGGTGGGTGTACTGGGAGCCGAAGTCTAGGATGAGGACTAGGCTTGTTTGGATGGACTGAGGGTCCATGGTTGTGGTGTGGTGGGGATGGGAATTTGGTGGTGGCGGAGAGAGGAGGAGAGAGAGAACTAGGGTTTTGGAGTGTGGTTATTTGAGTGGAGGAAAAGGGAACTAGGGTTTTAGTTAGTGGGTTTGGCGGGAAGGAGACCGAAATAGTACGAGTATCTGCGAAAGGGGTGCAAGCGCTTTTCAAGAGATTATCCAACCCTGTTGACTAAGGTCAAACTGATTGAGCTCGATTAAAGCTTATTTCAGATTAATTCATCTCGTAAACAAACTAAATTTGAAAACTTATGCTCGTTAAATTTTGAGATTAACTTCAACAATAAACTAGTCGGCGGACCATCGAGTAATTGCTTGTAAGTTTTATGTAAATCTCCACAGTAAGTTTTCATCAATTCTTCACACTCTTCATGCCAAGGTATGGCAGTAAAAATGTCATTCTGGATCACGGTGGGGCAAACCTAGTCCAATGGAAAAACAAAGGTTGTCGAGGTTGTGAGAAAACAAAGTTCGCAGACACAAGGTTAGAGTTTGCGGCCGCATAGTTGGAGTTTGCAGGCACAAGGTTCGAGCTCGCGATCATAGGGCATGAATTTGGGGCCATGAATACGAGTTTGCGGCCACAAGGTTTGAGTTCGCGGCCACGTTGTTCGAGCTTGCTTCCACAAGGTTGGAGTTCGCAGGCACAATGTTGGAGTTCGTGGACACGTGTATGAGTTTGTGGGCACAATGTTAAGAGTTTGCAGCGTCAAGATTCGAATTCGAGGCCATAGGGTATGAGTTCGCGGCCATGAGTTGGAGTTTGTGGCCATGTAGTTGAAGTTTGCGGTCACAAGATTTGACATCGCATCCACAGTGTTGAATTTGCCCTTAAAGGTCATCCGAATCACCTAGGAAGAATTCCAAAACAGTTAAACACTAACCACTAGTTAACTTCCAAGCCTAATCCCAACGATTAAAAACTGCTTGCAAGTTCTCTGTAAAACCCCCCAACTCTATCTCTTCACCCTTAAACCCTCACAATCCCCCCACAGACCCCTCCCCTGCCCTCTACAATGCAACTCCCCTTCCTCTCCACCCCTCTCTCTCCTCTCCCTCTCTCTCTCCAAACCCACCTCCCATTCTTTCCCAAACTCAGAAACCCACCATTTTTTCCGCAACTCAAACCCTTCCCCTCCCCCTCCCTCTCTCTCCTGAAACCCCGGCCCCCAGCCGCCATCGGCCCCGACGGCACGTTCCACCCGGACCCGTCCGACGAAGACCCGCCCGAGGCCGAGGAAGACTCCATGCACGGCGTGTCCAGGTTCCAGCAGGTCGCGCGCCAGGCCGACAGGGCAAGGAAGGCCCAAGAAGAGCGGGCTGACAAGGAGCAGTCGATATTCCTCACAGCCATTACTGACGAGGAGGACGCCCCCGATGATCCCGATTTCGAAGATGAAGGTGGTGATTATTCTGTTAGATGTTTTTGTGATTTGAAATTTTCATTTGATTGTTTGTATGTGCACATAAAATTGATTCGGGTCTCTAGGCATGCCCTCTCTGACGCCTTTCGGCTTTGATTTGGGGGCATGGTTTCACATCAAAACGTCGCTAAGCTCTTCGGTTCTTGGAGGTATAGGGGTCACTGTTTCGGTGGTATTCTAAGAGCAGCCACTTTGTGCATATATTACCAAAAGGTTAGGTTTGTCTTCAATCCTTCTCCACTCATACCCCCAATGATTGGAGACTAGATGGGTTTTGTTATTGTTGTTGTTGTGTTTGTGTGGTAGCTGTTAATTTAGGGTTACTAAATGAATCAAGCTGCTTGAGTTTGAGCTCATGTTGGCTTGTTAAAAGTTTGTTCTACATGGGTTCGTTGCATTAACAAGCTAAACTCGAAGATTTATTGAATCTCATTGAAATTGTGAACCAAGCTTGAACAAGCTACTACTTTGGCTCATTCGGCTTATGATGTATATAAAAACTCGAGATCGGCTCGTTTAAAGCTCGTTTGAGATCGACTTATCTCATAAACAAGCAATGTACAAACAATTTTTTGATGCTCGTTGAATTTTCAAACCAAGCTTAATCAACCGCCCGCTCGGCTTGTTCGCTCATTTATCACCCCTAGATGTTATTTGGTTTTACTGCATTTATAATTTTATAATTGTACGTTATTGTTAGAGATGGTGATTCTGTCAGATATTTTGTGATTTGAATTTCATTTGATTATTTCCATGGTAGCTATGATTTGATCTTGCAGGATTTTGTAGTTGTACTAAATTGTAGCAGTTTGGGTAATTGAAAGTTGGAAAAGAGTTGCAAATTTCAATACAACTCCTATAGCCACAATTTTTTTTAATCGAAGCTGTAATTGCATTGTTGTCTGTCTTTGGTTATCTTAGTTTACCGAAATTTTCTAATAATTTTTCCAACAGATTCTGGGGATGATAGGTTTGCTGATATTGATAAGGCTATTGCTTTGAAAAGGAAAGAGTTTGTTGAACAGGGTTTATTGAAAGCTAACCCCAAGAAAGTGGGATTGGTTAAGCCACTTGAGGAGTTGGAGCCTGATGAAGTGATTGATTTGGATGAAATTGAGGAGTTACAAGGGCTCACTG
This sequence comes from Rhododendron ovatum, assembly GCA_019656835.1. Classification (NCBI taxonomy): domain Eukaryota; kingdom Viridiplantae; phylum Streptophyta; class Magnoliopsida; order Ericales; family Ericaceae; genus Rhododendron; species Rhododendron ovatum. The sequence continues at coordinate 43,963,554 of CM033798.1, forward strand.
TGATTCCAGCTGATGGGGATGATGAAGAGGGAGAGAAATTGGAGAATGAGGTGAGTTCTGATTCGTCGTTCGATATTGATTTTGATAAGATTGATAAAAGTCTAAATGTTAGGATTGTCGATCCCAAGTTTAAGATGACATTAGCTGAGCTTTTAGATGAGAGTAAAGTAGTACCCATCTCGGTTTACGGTAATTTAGAGGTTGAGATTAATGGGATCCAACATGATTCAAGGTTCGTTGAGGCTGGGGATTTGTTTGTGTGTTGTGTCGGGATGAAAACCGATGGGCATTTGTATCTAACTGAGGCTTGTAAGAGAGGTGCAGTTGCTGTCGTAGCTAGTAAAGAGATTGATTTAGAGGAGAAATTGGGGTGTAAAGCTTTGGTCATTGTAGAAGATTCAAATGCGGTGCTACCAGTATTGGCGGCAGCTTTTTTTGGTTTCCCGTCTACGAAAATGTCTGTGATAGGGATTACCGGTACGAATGGGAAGACGACCACCGCGTATTTAATAAAAGGGTTGTATGAAGCAATGGGATTGAGAACTGGGATGTTCAGCACTGTGGCATATTATATCCATGGAGATAACAAATTGGAGTCGCCAAGTACGACTCCAGATTCTGTTTTGATTCAGAAGTTGATGGCGAAGATGGTGCATAATGGGACAGAAGCAGCTGTGATGGAGGCTTCATCTCATGGACTAGCGCTAGGGAGGTGCAATGAGGTTGACTTTGACATTGCCGTTTTCACAAATTTGACGAGGGACCATTACGATTTTCACGGGTCTGAGGAGGAGTATAGGGATGCCAAGGCCAAGCTGTTTTCACGAATGGTGGACCCAGAAAGGCACAGGAAAATCGTCAACATTGATGATCCGAATGCAGCTTTTTTTATTGCAGAAGGGAACCCAAATGTGCCTGTTGTGACCTATGCATTGGAGAATAAAGATGCTGACGTTCATTCTTTGAAATTTGAACTATCTCTGTTTGAAACCCAGGTTTTGGTAAAAACGCCTGATGGTTTATTGGAGATTTCTTCAGGGTTGCTTGGCAGACATAATATATACAACATTCTTGCAGCTGTTGCAGTTGGAATTGCGGTTGGAGCACCTTTGCAGGACATTGTTAGAGGGATTGAAGAGGTTGATGCAGTTCCTGGTAGGTGTGAGTTGATAGATGAGGGACAAGCATTTGGGGTGATTGTGGATTATGCTCATACTCCTGATGCATTATCTAGACTACTTGATTTTGTGAGGGAGCTTGGACCAAAAAGGATTATTACCGGTATGCTTCTCTCTCTCTCTCTCTCTCTCTCTCTCTCTCTCTCTCTCTCTCTCTCTCTCTCTCCCCCCAATAAAGCTGTCATTGAAAGACAATCTATGGTCTGTGCCATTTTTTTTTTCTTTTTAGCAGAGTTGTGGGTTGTCCCTTCAATACCAAGTCACAACCTACGATTTTGCACTAATTTTTTTTTTCTTCATTTGGTTTGAAAATAGTTTGTTCCTCTGAGTTTGTGTCAATGTTCCTTAGTTTTCTTGTATTGGATGCTTCAATCTGGATTAATTTATTTGAAAGACTGAGAAAAGCAAAACTCCTGAACTAGTGTTAAGCTTTTCTTCAAGAGTTGAGAATTGTGAATGCTACAACCTCGATAATGCGCAACGATTTTCAATTATTCACATAAGTGCCACATGTTATGAACTTGGAATGTAGAAGCAGTCAAGTAGTATTGAGATGTTGAGAAATTTGGAAATTGATTAGAAATGAAACGGTTTGTGAGATGGTAAGTGTAGCAACTATAGAGGAGAAGTTGAGAAAAAATAGGCTAAGGTGGTTTGGGCATGTCTATCGTAGACCAGGAGATGCAGTAGTTAAGAGAGCGGATAGGATAGCTTTGGATAGCAATGCTATGGGGAGGGGTAGACGTAAATTGACATTAGATGTTATTGTGTGCAAAGATATGAGTATGATGGGTTTGTGTGAACAAGTGGCCCTTGACAGAGCTCAATGGAGAAAAAGGATTCATGTAGCCGACCCCAAGTGATTGGGACATAAGGCTCGGTTTGGTTTATTGGAAGGCGTGTAAAATCCTTTCTTTACATAAACTTAAGTTGTCCTTGAGCTTGGTCCTGATGGCTGCTATGTTTACCCTTTTTGGTTGTGGAGGAAGGAAAATAACAGGTTATAGACACTTGTTGAATATTGTAAACATGTCCGCCTTTATTCTTTACATGTGCTGTCTTGGTGTACTTAAGCATTTGCTGTCTTGGTGTACTTCAACAAGAAGTTTACTGCTGCAGTGAAAAGTCCATGATATGTGTTATTACTTATCCACGTCTAACCCAATTTTCATGCTTTCTGTTAAGTTATTGGTTGTCCTGGTGAGAGCGACAGAGGAAAGAGACCAATGATGACAAAGATTGCAACAGATAAAAGTGATGTGACTATCTTGACGTCTGACAATCCAAAAAAAGAAGATCCATGTATGTATTGCAATGCCATTCTACACTACGGATTTTCCACCATCAAAGTTGAAGTATAGTTGGTTTTCATTATGCTTGTCTATGTATGGTTGGTCTTACATAATTACATTATTCCTAAAATTCCATTTCTTGGTTCTTTTAGAAGCCTTAACATACTGAGGAAAGCAACATTTTCCCCACCGCCTCTTGGGGTGGATAGTGGTGGATTGATAGTTCTGCTATGGTTCACATAGGAATATTTTGTTTGGCACTTCATGGTTATCTGTGTCTGTGTGCATGCACATGCGCATGCAGAGGTATGATTTTGTTGGAAGTTAGTATTGTAGGATAATGCTGACTTGTAGGCCAAAGCTTGATAGCTTGCTAATTCCTGGTTGTTCCATTTTTACCAGTGGACATCTTGGATGACATGTTGGCTGGCGTAGGATGGACTATGCAGGATTACTTGAAATATGGAGAGAATGATTACTATCCACCACTTAAAAATGGGCATAGGCTTTTTCTGCATGACCTAAGAGAAGTAGCTGTACGTGCTGCTGTTGCCATGGGTGAAGAAGGTGATATGGTTGTAAGTCTTCACAACCCCATTTTGCTTCTCTTATTAACTCGTGCAAGGGCGTACTGGATTCTGTGGTTTTTGGAGATACATGTGTTTTTCGTAAAAAAAAAAAGGTAGCTTCTAGTAAGTGACACCTGTGAAGATTTCGAGAAATTCTACGTTGTTTGGTCAATCTATAAAGCTCAATAAGTGTGCAGCGCAGTAGCTTGACAAGTTTTGTTACAATTTTTTATTGGTAAAGATATTGCATTAGAACAGTTACATTGCTGGAAATATGTGGCATTTCCCCATTTCATGTGAAAGTTGTGTTGAATAGATTTGTAGAACTAGAAATATGAGTAAATGAAATTGGGGATGACTCATTGAATGACCCCACTGAAACAAAACCTGGGCTATGCCATTGCTTGTATTAGTACCACACTAAGTAGGAGGAAAAGTAACTTAAAACCAATGGGAAGGAGAGAACTCGAGGAACCAGTTTGAGTTTCCAAAATCATTTTCACTGCAATGAAAGTCAAAATTAGAACGACATCTAAAACTGTTCCCTTACTTACATGAGAAACAGAGTGTAGAAATGAGTTTATTTATGGATATTTTGTAGGGTTCTGTTGTACTAATATGACAAGGAACTTAGCCATATTTGTGTCCCTGTGGGGATTTTGGTGAGTCGGTCGCTGTTATTAGTTTCTGTTATAAGTAAATGGGAGGTCTCTTTTCCCAAGCCTAGCACTTATGGATGGATATTGTTTAGATTAGCTTGCCTACGCATGCAAAATTGACTGTTTATGTGACTCTTTATCTGCTGCAGGTGATTGCTGGTAGGGGCCATGAAACAATCATGCTAGAAGGCGATGACTGGGACTTCTTTGATGACCGAGAAGAGTGTAGAGATGCATTGCAGAATGTCGATGAGCTTCACAAAGCTGGAATTGACACCAGTGAATTCCCATGGCGGTACTGTCTTCTTCTCTTCTATTGCTAACATAAAGGTTCTTGTGTCATGACTATTGGCTATGTAGCATGGACATTTTGTCGGAGGTGACGTACCAGTGTGGGACACTTGTCGCCTTGTTGGACACCAACACTCCTCCGGACACATGTCCAAGGTGTCCTAATTTTTCTCAAAGTTTGGACACTCCAGGGGCACTCTAAAATTTGCTATGGACACTCCTAGGACACTGGCAAATCAAGTCAGAGGTGTTCAAACGAAACAATAGTCTCTTATTGAAACTTGGGGAAGTCTTCTTTTGTGTGTGTGTGTGTGACGAATGATGATTTACTAATTATAAAGAGGCATAAATGGTATAAAGAATTTTTGTTGAAATGCTTCTGTCAATGGTTGTAGTGATGAATATGGTGAAGGTATATACGGTGTTACGTGTTTACAATCATATCCTCTCTCTTTTATCCCAGATTTTTATTCATCTTATACCATACATATATAGTTTCAAAAGGTGTCCCCAACATGTCGTGTCCTCCAATTTTTTCGAATTTACGTGTCATAGTGTCGGTGTCTTGTGTCCGTGCTAACATAGATTATTGGTATGCTGAAAAGAACTTCCTACCTTCTATGTGTTATATATCTTTATTTCTGATTAACCGCTTGAACAATATCAGAAAAATAGTTCGAGAAAGTAGAATCTTTTTAGTATTGCTGTCAGTTAACTGTGAAGTGCATCACATTTTAAATTTATCCTTGTTTTGGTTTGGTGTGGATGGAGGAAATCAAAAAGCTTCTAGTGTTATTACCTCTTGTGATATCATGCACGCAACATGAACTTATATTCTCATTGTTGTTGGTGTGGATGTTAGTCGTGTGCAATAACCTTGGACTCCTTACTATAATTGCTTATATTATGAAATACCCTTCAGGTTCCTAGACCACTTTCCAATCACCTTTCCCACTGGAGAAATGTTGTCCACATTAGACTTTAGAACAATGCACGTTAGTTTATGCAAATATGCGGTCCCAAGTTTTTTTTCAGACCAAGTTTACGCAATATCTATTTGCTGCCACTTACTATGTAGTTAACTACCGTTGTTTCAAAAAGAACAGATTCGATGCTTAATGTGCTTGGATATTCATGTCTTCTCTCGCCTATGTTGCTGCAGGTTACCGGAAAGTCATTGATATGGTATACAGAGGCGTTGAGAAATCTTGAGGTTAACCTAAGGCCAGGCAAATTTAACCCGGTACATGGAGGAGAAGCAGGGGTCCGTCAATTCGGATTCATTCAGCGAAGCTGAAATCAGAGAACATGTCCATTTTAAGGAAATTGGAAGGGCCTTGCTCTGAAAATGATGGTATGAAAATTTTATGTTGTTACGTGTTTCATGAACTCAGGAAATGGGTTACTTTCTTTTTCAAGTAAGAACTCACCCGTATTTCTCACTGGACTTGGTAACGTTAAAACGAGGGAAAAATTGCAAAATTGGATGGAATACATTGCCCTGGAAAAGAAAAAGGCAAAGATATATAGGGATGTGGTTGCACAAGTGTATTACCCTATATACGGAAGAGTCCCATTGGGGTCACTTCTCAGCTGAATGCTATCCCTCTGGCTTTTCTTACCCGAGACAACACGTTAACAGAGATAAACCATGGTGAATAATTTCTCTCGATACTTCTGGAAATGCGCTTTCTTATAGTCTTTTCCCTCAACAGGTTGCCGGGGCCCTTGATGCTGAATGACGCTGCTGGAGTTGAAAGGGGAGCAACTACACAATGACCCTAGACTGGGATTGACGCTGCAGTTTTGTATGAGTATCTGGAACATTGTATCTTTTGTAAATTTAGTCTGTTGAGTAGCCAAGTTGGATACTTAATTTGGTTTAATTTCAGTGGGGGAAGATGGTTTGTGAGGCTCTATACCACCATAATAAATTGATTGCTAATCTGAAGAAGACATCTCAAAGTCTAAACTGCTATAACCACATGCTGTTTTTAGTGTTTGGGAAGGACAAAAAACAAAGTGAAAGTTCAACATACTAGACTATGTTTTTCTCCCCTTTCTTTGATGGGATGATAGGTTAGAAAGTGAGGAAAATTCAGTGAGCTATACGTGTATTAGTTTCATTTGTGTATCATTTTCCTTTGCTTTAGACAAAACTTTACTTGAGAAATGGGAATCATAAATCCTGCAGGGCACTTCCTGTAGTGCACCCAGCAGGGCACAATCACGTCCGTCCACGAGTTTTTTCAACGATCCAGATTTAGAAGTTTCAAATTTGGAGCGTTGAAAACATTTGTGGACAGCCTGGATGTGCTCTGCAGAGTGAGGATCCCCGGATCTCCTAAAATATTTGTCCGCCCTGCAAAATGAGGACTTGAACATATTTTGCAACAAAAGTTTAAATTTTTTTTAACAATTTACTAAATAACGATTGATTATTTAAATTTATGAAAAAAAGTTTAAATTTTTTTCTTTGAAACACATTTTATATTTAAGTCATCGTTTTGCGGAGAGAGTAATTAAGTACTCCCTTTTAACTTAGATTCGCCATCTTGGTTACTCAGTTGGAAAACTGCTAATCTATGGAAATTGCGATGCCAAATTTGTCACCCGTTTTGCTAATTTGCATTCAAGATCTCGTCTAATCTTTCTATTTAGTATATATATACACAAAACTTTCAATAAGGACGTCCATAACTTGTTAAGGATGTCCGTTTCCCGACCAATATGCGATGATCTGAGCCGCTCAATATGTTCAGAACATGATTTTAGAGACACCCTTTAGAAATCAGCCAAAAAAAAAAAGACCGGAAAGGGCTTGATCCAAGCAGTTTTTGTTTGTATTTTATCGAACGGTTCAAATAAAAACTGCTCAAATCAAGTCCTTCCCGGTCATTTTTTTGCTGATTTTTTGCGGCTACCTTTAAAATCACGTTCTGAACACATTAAGCGGCTCGGATCATCAACATTTGATCGGGAAAGGGGAGAAAAGGAGACATCCGCATTTTATTTAAAATGAGGACGCCCTCATTATGATTTACTTTACTGCACAATGGAAAACAGAAAGTTTTGCCCGTTGCCACTTTCTGTCATCCGTACACTGAAGGAAGGAGAGATTGTTCAATGCTCCAGGGCACTTATCTTGTGGCAATGAATAATTTTTCGCGTTTAAGGCAGTATCCAATCTAATTTTTTCAATGTGAAAAATCAAATAGGAAAATAGAACAAAATGAGGCAAATATTTGACTCCGAACAAAGGAAAGCAAGTGGTGAGATTTTTGGAGATGCAAATCTTGCCTTTCCTTCTTTCAAAAAAGAAATCTTGCTTTTCCTTTCTCAGCCCTTGGATAATTTAGCAGTAACAAAAATCTGGCTTCCCTTTCGGACCAGAAAGTGTCCATGAAAGTAAACGAATGATCCAGATTCACAATGCGGATCCTATCATTTTTGAATTGGTTACTATTTTCAGACCTCGAGGCATCCTCATTCATTCATTTGTTAGGACTTGGTAAAAATATTGTTCATGCAAAAATAATTGCTTTCGAACGACGCAAAATAAAAAAAAAAATTGATCGTACATTTGTCAGAGCACAGAGGACCAATATAACTTGAAATGACAATAATCAAGATGACCAATATAACTTGAAATTAAACCATCTACATTTTGTAAGACAAATCTACTTCAACTATGTCGTTGACTATTTCATAAATGAATAGTATTTTCATAGTCTTGTGAGATCAACTATTCAAAAGAGGAGTGGACTAGGAAGGAGCATACAGGATACAGACGTAAAAAAATTCTGTACCGAAAAAGTGTCTGTACCTTGTATTCTCGTGCAATTCCAATCATAGAAGTGCAAAATAGTCTCTTCCCGAGAAGGTTTTTTTATGCAATCTTGCGACTGACATTGCATGTGAACAAAGGTTTGGCTACATGTGACCTGAAGTGGAGAATAGAGGCCAAATCTTTTGTACCGAAAAACTGTTAGTATTCCTGTTCTCGTGCAATGTTAGCTGTGGGATTGCACAAGATGAGTCTTTTGTGCAATCCTACAGCTGACATTACACGTGAACAAAAATACAAGCACTTTTGGTTACAGGTTACATCGCACGGGATAAAAAATACAACTACTTTTGATTACGAGTGACTTGAGGGAGGATATAAGCGTGAAGTCTCAGTCCAATTGGTAATTGAAATAAAGATTTGTAGTACAAGAGTAGCATAGTCCAGGACATCCAAAACAGGAAACTCTTTAAAAAAAAAACAAATTAACGGTCCAAAACTCTTCTATGAAAGACCGAAACTCTTCAAATGTGGACCGTTCATTTATTTTCCTAAAAAGTTCCTGGTTTGGATTTCCTATTACAGTATTTCTGTTTGTAGTATTTGCATTATGAGGGATCCCTTATTATGATAGTGTCATTAAAAAGGTTATCAGGCGGTGGACACCAGCCAATTCATCAGATATAGAAAATGAGTAATCATTCCAATTACTCTTCCTCGCTGGCTCTCTGCCAAACACCACCCCACCCCACCCCACCCCACTACTCACTCAATATCTACTTTCCAACTCCAATTTACAGAGAGATCATAGTATCACTGGACAGGTAGGAGCTTTTTAACACATTAAAAATCGTATCTTTCTCTTCCTTTTAGAGGGAGGAAATAAAGAAGGCTGGAATAAATGCAGACAACAATGGTTCTTCTTCTACTTCTTAAGAGAGGGAGGGAGGGAATGAGTTGGGGATGTGGAGAAGAAGATTTTTGTCTGATTGATTTTGCTTCTCTATCGGCTGCAGTTGGTAAGCACCCTAGTACCCAAAGTACTCTACGCCAGATTATTGTACTTATTTATGCCCATGTTTTCATTTTTCTTGTGGTTTTGTCTGTGGGATTTTTTTGTTTTGAGTACTGAAATAATCATCCTTTTGGGTTGCATGTATTTTTGCTTGTAATCTCTAGTTTCTGCATTTTTCCTTTCGTATACTCAATCTTGTCGGAAATTAGAAATTGGAGGGTTTATGATTTTGTTAATTGCCTTGGGTGCTTAGATTCTGAGACTGTTTAAGCCCCCGTTCCGCTAATAAATAAGTACTTATTTTTTGAATTAAAGGTAATGTATTGCGAGAGAGTGACTTGTCTCATAAAGCGAGGAATAAGTACTCAAAAAAATAAGAACCTTAGTGGAACAGCTGCCAAAGAACTAGGTTTCTCCGAATTGTTGTTGTTCTTTGTTCAAATGCACTGATCACTGATCAAAGTTATTCTATTGCTTTTTAATTTTTTGATGACTCGGTATCCGGCCCACTGACCAACTATTTCCTGTACCAATCCCATCATCCACTAGTGGAGGGACCTATTAATACTGGAGAAAGCCCCATGCCGACTGACCCCAAAGGTTTTTCTCTTGCATTAGCTTCTGAGTTTTCCTTGTTGGTGCTGTCATTTTGTTTTTCTCCACCTTGATTGTCAATATCATCAGTTGGGATTCAAAATGGAAACTATTGCAACACATTCGGGGTTTTCATTTTGGTGCCAATTATTTTGGGCATACATGTTCTCATCTGATTTTCCGGTCTGATTGTGATACTTGTGGATTTGTATATGCAAAATTTGTTCTAGTGATTGCTTTTTCTCTTTCCTTACTTCACTTTTTATAAGTTTTTTTGTCAGCATTAGAATTGACTGGACACAGGGAGAAATGAACATTAAGATACTGAAATCTTAATATTGTAATATTAAGTTCAGGAATTTACTTGACGAGGAGGAAGGTAATCGAGGTAATTGGGGTGAATCAAGGTTGCATTTGGTCTCTTTACGAACGCTTCTATGAGAAACAAGTTTGTCTCCGAGAAAAACTTTAACAATAAAAATTAGAGTGAGCTCAAGCTAGTGGAAAGGTGATGCTTGAAGCGTTTCAGGTTCAGGTCCCCCTCACTAGGAAGAAATGAATGCCTGAAATTTTACACTTGATTGTTCGGATTCCTGAATTACTATCCTTCCTTTTCGACTTGACCCTTTGGTGGTGTAAAATGTGACTTTATGCCGAGCTTAACATGTTGTGATTTAGACATACATTCTGAAATGGTTCAATGCATCATATCCTGAAAAGTAAGTATGTTATCCAACTCAACTTTGTGCAATTGTGCCCGTTTGAAAGTAAATATCATGTTATTTTCGTGAATTATGAGCAAGCGGGCAACTAGTAGATACAATTTCAGATGATAAACACCCTTCTAACTCGGGTTTTCCATCATAGATTGAAAGTTTGACTGTTGAATAACTAGAAATCTACCACCGACATCTTTTAAACCCAGTTTTGCAGTCAATGTTACATCCCATATTTGCATTTAATATGGATCAATACACAACAAAATCACAGCTGTCCTTACCACATTATGGCATTCCAACATAGAAAGAAATAATATGAGCTTAAAGCAGTGTCCATGATGGTTTTTAGATGCAAAATTTTAATTTGGAAAAAGAATCAATGAGGGGAATATACTCTCCCAGAGGGGAAGGCTGGAAGGCGAGAGGAGAGATTTTTTGAAATGCAATCTTGTCTTTCCCTCCCCAACCGTGAAGAGTTAGTGTTGCTGGATAACTGATGATGATCCGTCAAAAACAGGAAAAACTAGTACTCCTAAGATTTTACTAACTTTCTTGAAACACCATTTAGTAATTTACTTTTGTTAGAATCAATGAAGAGGTTATGATATATCTACAATACCTCTCAACTCAGGAACCCATTTTCTACCCCGACTGCAGAAAAGCGCTGCACATGTACAAACTATACTTGTACACATAAAATTGAATCTTTCTCTTCATTTTAAAGAGATAAAGCCAGGAATAAATGCGGAAAGAAATCTTCTACTTCTGCTTGAGAGGGAGGGAAAGAGTTGGGATGTGGAGAATAAGCTTTTGGTTGATTTTACCATTCTATCACAGCTCCACGGTAAGCTAATCTACCACCCAAAGGAGAGAATTTTTGAACTGAAAACAGTGCTCTTTGGGTATTTTATTATAACATTCTATTTTATGTCACATCTTTACTTTCTTGTGATTTGTAGGTGAGATGTTTAGTTATAATTTTGCATAATTATCTGTTTGGTCTGGTGTTATGGTTGTAATCTCTATGCTTGTATTGAACTTCTGATATTTTGAAGTCTCGTCTAATTTTCCATTCTGATCGTGATAGTTCTTAGTCTGTACGTAGTCTTTGTTGTGTTACACTTCTTTATACTTTTATGATTGATTTATTCTTTTCTGGAGAAAGGAGGAACAAAGGGATTGGAAGTTCATCACGACACTGACATCTATTTATTATGATCTCAATTAAGGTATTTAGTCTACGAGGGGGAAGGATCCTGCTGCAATCACTGGTTTGATACTTGAACGAGTTCCAAGTTCTTATCGGAGTGAGGATCCTTTCGTGCAGCATCTTTCTTGCTTTGAGAGCTTTGGATATTGGTGCACTCTAGTTATTCGGTCTTGGGGTTGTGATTAAGCAGAATTTTTGAGATATAGATTGTGGCTGATCAAGTTTTTTGGCTCTTACTAAATACCAAGTTTGTGGAGTGCTTGTGTTCTGATACTACCCCTCAGGCCTCGGCTATAAGATGAGTCAGGACCAAAAGTTCCAACAACGGTGGGAGTTCAGAAGGGTAGATGAAGACTGCGATTCTTCAAGCAATGATTCCAAATCAATTTCTGGTGGCAAGCCACTTCTCAAGAATCACAAGTTGGTTCCAGATTCATTTTTTCCTGAAAATGATGAGACTACCAATCCACTGTCTCAACAGGAGAATCAATTGAATCATGGCATGGCCACCCCTTTTGAATTTGGAAAAGCTGACAAAATGGACAACGGCGCAAGCAGTAAAAAATATGCAGCTAAGAACAAGGTGAAGAGGGGTTCCGCGAGAAAGAGTTACGGGAAGAAGAATAAGCTCAGCTTGCATCAGCCTATTTCGCTGGACGATTTTAAGATCTTCACAACATCATTGATTGAGGAGCTTAAAGTTGCTAGAGAGAACATGTTTGCAAGTATGAGAGATGAGATGGAAAAATTGGTGGCTGTTGAGGTAGCTTCAAGACCCAAAAAGAAAAAAGGCAGTCGTGTGCAGAAAGTTGGACGAGGGAACTCAGGGAAGAATCGGAAGGACGTTGAATCAGCCATGAAAACTAAAAATGGTGATGGTGGATCCTTAGAGAGGTCTATGAAAAGTGACAGGACAACCGATTCGAATAACTGCTATGAAGCACTTGAAAAGCAAGTTAACCATGACCAAATTGGTACCATTGCATCCAAGGAAAAGGAAAAGGAGAAGGAAAAAGTAGAAAAGTTGAGATCATCTGCTAAAAAACCAAGTTATCCATCTAATCTTTGCGAGCAAGTAGTTTCTTCTCCATATTTGACATTACCCACTGATGTGTCCAAGCCACAAGCTGAAAACCGGAAGCTTGATTCTTCTTGTAATTATGCTGCTAAGAATGGGATTGGTCTAGAAAGAGCGAAGGTACTAATTGATGCAAGTACTCGTAGAGGATACTTCTCGGGCATCCAGCAAGCAGAACAGTTTGGAAGTTTTTCTCAAACGGGTTCACAAAATTTGAGTTGCTTTGATCAACAATGTACTCAAACATCAAATATGGGAAATGGGTTTCCAGTTCCACTTCATCAAGGTTTAGAAAATGGTTATCACATTCCAAGCCAAGCTAAGGAGAATATGTCTGGTGAACATAAGATTTTGGGTTTGAAGATGAGCGGAGGAGCAATAAGATTCTCCGGGGGAAGTCATGCTTTGTCAGAGAAATTTGTTTCTAGCAGCATCCGTAGCAATATGAACTATAAAACTGATGGTGGAGTTGTGGCGTTTGGATACCGGGATATGAAAGATAGCAATCCATACCAACACTAGAGTTGGGAAAAGGAAAATTGACCTACGGAAAAGAAATCAAGATCGTAGCTGTTGCTTTGTTGCAAATAGAGCTCATGGTGCCTTTTCTATTAGTATCATTCTTTCTGAGAAGAGATGACTAGTAAAGCTCCACATGGGAAGTGTTCCATTTTAAATTTTGAAGCTGTTCGTCCTGCCCCGATATTGTTCATGATCCAATGTTTACCAGTAGAAAGAAGCAAGGGTTGGTGTTCTTTGTACAAAAATTTGATACAATCGTTTAGATTCAGTTGAGTTTTGATCAAGCTTGGTTTTTTTTCTTCCACAATTTGTGTCCTAAGAGATGCAAAATGTTAAAATCACATGTCTGGGTAGGTACATTGGTCAATAGGGGAGTTTCTGGAAATACTTTCAATGGTTTTCTTTGCCTAAGCATCAGTTATGCACCTTATCAGGGATTTACTTGATTTTCTATGGCTTTTTTGCAACATTTCATCGCAAATGCTAAAAATTTTCTCCACAAGATTAATGTCAATTAGCTATAGAAGGTTGCCTTGTAAACCTCGTGAAGGGTTGGCCCGGTAGTCAAGGCCTGAGACTTAGGGGTTTGCTCCCTTTTAAAGTCTCGGAAGGTGCTATCAACTTTTTGAGGCTAGTCTATACAAAGCTTTGTTCCGACTTAAATTAGGCTCACCACAAGTGGGCGGCGGGATTGGGCCTCCAGGGTTAATCAAGATGCACGTAAGCTGGCATAGATGCGTGTGTTATAAGAAATGAAGGTTGCCTGGTATTTATCATGTTGAATGGCTAGGTGAAAAGTGACTCTTTTTCTTAGCACATGAAAATAAGACGGGACCTGCGAATCCAGACAATTGCTGTGGAAAAGTGGCATTAGACCCTGCAAATGGCATGGCCTCGGCCTTAGGAAAATCGCGGTGCTACACCCACTGATCTGTTTTACTGCTTAATATTTTACCATTCGTTTTGGCAATCAATGGTCAGGATTTTAAAAAAAAAAAAATCTTCCTTTTTAAAATCTGAATCATCCAAAACATTTTTGGACGGTGAGATTGAGAGCAGTGGGGGAATCGGTAAATGTTGTGCGGTGGGCGTAGGTGGTTTGTAAGTAAAACATGAGTTGCTTTCATGTCCAAGGGCCAATGCAAATTGTGACCATTTGACTAATGCCCCATTTGGAACTCGGGGAAAGAAATGAAAATGAAAAATAGAAAAATTAGAGAGAAAATTGATCTCATTTTTTAAACTTTCCCTTCTCTTTCTCTGGAAGCCAAACGAGGGAATGGAATTTTTTAAAACTCTCTTTCTTTTCCATTTCTTTCCTAATTTCCAAACACACCTTAAGGAAAATCAGTGGTCAAGAGAGAGAGGGGGGAAAAAAAAAAAGAAGGCCCCATGTCATTAACACTCAACAGGTGTTTGATAATTATCAAACAAATAAATTAAGAGAATTAAATTCACACTTCCCGTTGTTAGAAGCTACAATAATTTTACTGTCTTTTTGCATGTGAATTTCCATTATTGACCTTTCCCTATGATATAAGCCACACGTGAAAGGGCAATGTTGTTGCTCTACTTGTAAATAGTATAAAAAATGAGCCCGTTTACACAACGGGGAAGTGTAAAAATTACTACACCAAATATGTGGCACGTTTTGGATAAAAATATATATATATATTTATGTGGCACGTAACTGGTATTATACTAATAGTCAAATTTTCCTCTCTTTAGTTGATGAAAAATTCTAAAACCACATGCACCTCGTAAAGTGTTTGTGTAAGTGCGTGCGGTTTTAGAAGAATTTTTAGTTGATTTCATGTAGAGGTGTCAAATCGGCCGGACTGGCACGGCATGACACAAACACGGTTTTAGAATTGGCATGACACGATACGACACGATAAAGTAAACGAGCCAGCACGGCATGACGCGAAATACGATTGGCACGGAGCTAAACGGCCGGCCCGACTCATTTGACACCTCTAATTCATGTAACCAATGATTATTCAAAAAGAGTCCTGCTATTGGGACCGACGGGTCCCGTAGAGAAATCGTACCAACAGCCACGTCAGGCCGTCTCTGGCCACCAGACGGCTGATCTGAGCCGTCCAAAAATTCTTTAAAAAAAAAGAGGGGGCCACCGCAAGAATCAATGACATCCGATGTATGTAGGGTGCTTGATACAAACACCCTATTTTTTGTGTATATATGTAGGCTGTCTCCAACTACCGGATGGCCGATCCATCCAAAAATTCTAAAAAAAAAAAAACGAGGGGGCTTTACGTAGGAATCAACGACATCCGATGTGTGTAGGGTACTTGATCCAAATACCTATTTCTCGTATATATATACACATATATACATATATACACAAAAAATAGGGTGTTTAGATCAAGCACCCTACACACATCGAATGCCGTTGATTCTTGCATAGGGCCCCCTCGTTTTTTTTTATAGAATTTTTGGACGGCTCGGATCAGCCGTTCGGTAGCCGGATATTGCCCTGCGTAACTGTCAGTACAATTTTCCTACGGGCCCCGTCGGTCCCTATAGCTTTTCTGTCATTCAATGGAGATGCATTCAAAAGGTTATGGACTTTCTGCTTTAGGAAAGATGCAATACAGTTTCAACTACATTTCTAGTAATTTTGAAAAAGTACAAGTGCTATGCCTATAATGTGGGAAAGCAACATGGTCCCCGACTGTTTCAATCACAAGGACATTAGTATTCCCCATTTAAGGATGAAATTAATGACGATCACATCAATATAAATTACAAAAAACAAAAAGACTTTTAACACTTCTAATGACGTGGAAATTTATAGGCCATCGATTTTATGTTTTATGATGTCGCGATCCTATGCGTTGACCGCCTTTTTGCTAGCCAAAAAAGAAAAGAAAAGAAAAGAACCAAATCCGAAAATTACAAGTCTACGATCACAAATAAACACATACAACATTCACAATGCATATCGAGAACTTACAGTAATCAGATTGAGTTGATTTTTCACGGGAGCACTCGAAAAAGTATTATAAATTTAACGAACGATTCGGATCATTTTTGTGGAATCTGTAATGGGCTCCACACCGCTATATGTGCACGATCTGTGCAATAAAAGTCTGTGTCGATATATAGCACGGCTGTTCTTTAAATGCTGAAATGAATTCTGGGTGGTTTGGCTTAACAAGCCACTTGGATTATTTTTTCTTTGTTTAAAATTTTTCGTCTTTGTTAGTATTGCGTCAATTTTTTTTGTAAATTATTGATTCATCTCAACAAGTGCACTCATCTCTAATAAAGGAAGGGGTTTTCTAGTCAAGTGAGCATGATAGTCTTCTCTATAATCAACGTAGCTACTTACTTGTTATGGGTGTGACCATAGGCACCTCCGAGCCTACAGCGAACCTCGAGAAGGAGACAAAGGATGCAACGGTGCTACACCCACCGTTCTATTTTACCGCTCAATGTCTCACCATCCGTTTCATCAATCAATGGTCCGAATTTTTAAAAAAATTCGACTACCAAGGGGTGGTGATACACTTTTATAGAGCATTTTGTAGCTTTATCATATACCGATTGTTTGATTATCATACCCTGTACGAGAAAATGATAGTACTTCGTGCCAAAAATAAAGCCCAAGAATTTTGTTTGCCTAATAAATACTGGAACGCAACTTTTTCTCTCGATCTTCTCTTTAACCGTGTTTGGATCATAATTTGCAGAGATAGTTATTACAGAGGTGCTACTGGTACAGATTTTATATATGTTCCAGTGTGTACAAATCCTTTTTTGGTTCCGTTTTGAAGAAAAAATTAAGTAGGTGCGCTTGGTATTGTTCATTAGGAAATAAATCATAAGGTCAGCCAATCTTTCTTTATCTGAAAATATAACAAAGAACAATAAAAAAAAACTCAATACAAAACCAACACAAACCCAAAAGGTAAATGCCAACGGGAAGCCTTTAAAAAAGAAAAAAATGGAATAGCTACTTTGGACGTTCAATCAAATTCAAAAGAGTCTGGAGCAAAAATGTCATTGCCATTCGAATTCTGGCGATACCATGCCACAATTGAAGAATATTCTCATGTTGTAGATGGGGAAATTGATATCGATAAATAATTTTGCAATAGCATGAAGTTGGTCTATGATTCATCGAATAATAAGATTATGCAATTTTATTGATTCTCGTGAGATTAGCGTAAGAGTTGGATAAATTCCATTAGATTTTTCCCATTCTTTCTTTTTTTTCAAAACGAAGGTTAATCTCCCTTCTTATTCTTTTTGCTTTGTTGAGAAATATATGGAAAAGAGAGAAATTGAAATTTTCCTAAAAAAAAAAGCAAGAGATTGGTAGCATTTAAAGTTAGATTGAGTTGGCGGTTAAAAAAAATGTAGATGTAAGGAGTTAATGGTCGAATATGGGTTAACTTCGGTTAAGTAGAAGCTAGGTAGATTGAATTGGGATTTTAAAGAGAAAAAGACTTCGGCCAATGAAAGGTTGTCATGTGTCCGAAGTTGAAGGAACTCCACCTACCGAGGCGGGAGGAAATCCGCGTTCTAAATTCAGGACATCAACACGACTAAACATCCACTAGTACTCACCTTCCCTTTCTCCATCCTATGGAAACCCCCCTTTTTAAAACTGCTTCATAAATTCATAGTACATTCTTCACTGGACATTCATTTTCATTTTCCTTCTTTTATTTTCTTCATTAAACTTGGTCCCATCATGGGATATTCTTTCTCCTCTCCCATATCTACCCTCCCCACCTAACACTAAAGAGAGTAAATTCTATCCACTATAGGTTAGGTGAAAACCCCGCTTGTGAGACCTACAAGACTTTTTTGTTACAATCTAAACCGTTCATTTTGTAAGGTACGCAGGCTAATATATCCATGAAAAAAAATCAATTTGATTAGATATCGATAAGTATATCAAAACTTGTATTTTGGTTTACAGAATGGATAGTTATAGATTTTGAAGTTAAATTGTCCATGACTGTCCATTTTCTAAACCAAAATTCGATTTTTAATGTATCTTTTGATGTCCGATCAACCTTATTTTTTGCATGCATATATTATTATGTCGGTCCTACAAGATGAACGGTTCAGATTATAACAAAAAATGCTTGATGGGACCCGTAACGGCACAGGTGGAAAGAATTTTATCACTAAAACCTCCACTAGTACTCCCCTTCCCTTTCTCTCCCTGTCTCCATCCTATGGAGACCCTTTTTTTAAAATCCTTTTTGCTGAATGTAGATTTGTATTGCATTTCTAAAGCTTCTATCTTGTTTTTTTTTTTGTTTTTTTTATAACCCCATGTTCAAGCCAATTTGCGCATGCCTCAATTAATTTCACAGCTCTAAAGTTAATAATCAGGGCAAACTCTTCTGAAGGTTCCAAGGTTTGGAATGTCTGGCCTCCATTGAATTCGGGGCTCTGAAGTTATTTATTTATTTATTTTTATCAAACTGAAGTTAATTCACTTACTAGTTTTCTTATATCCTCTCAGCCAGGGAAAAATTTTTAGTCCCGAGCGGGAATCATGTGGTACCCGTTAGTGCATCCGAGCTGTTCATTTCGTTTTTGAACGGCTCAGATTTGGAGAGAGAAAGTATTGGGATGACAGGAGAGAGAAAATTTCAATTCGAACCGTTCAAAAGTGTATCGAATGATTCGGATGAGGCCGAACAGGTGTCACGTGAGATATATAGACTCGGCACTGGAAAATCTCTCCTCAGCCAGACCTCGTGGGTTAAGCCTCTCTCTTGTTACTTTAGCTTGTTGGGGTTGTTTACCAAATTTTATGAAAGTGTCCCCCTTAGGATAGACAAAAGCGTATCGAAGTGGCCCCCTCCCTTTGTAGTCTTTGTATCTTTGCAACTATTGGACCTTTCGTAATGAGTTCTCTGGGCTCTTGTAAAGCAGTCTTTTATAAAACGCAATTTGGCTGAAAATTTGTACTATAAACAGCATAATCTTCCATACAGTTGCAATAAAAATGAGCCATGCCATTAATTTCAAATGAATTATCAAGTCAATTGTCCAAGTAATTCTCTCTCTCTCTCTCTCTCTCTCTCTCTCTCTCTCTCTATATATATATATATATATATATATATATATATATTTTCATACTATAGACAATAAGCAATATAAACCAAACAAGTAATGGGCCGTCCCTTTTGTCTACCGGATTAGCTTTTGGTGAATATAGTACAAATTCTAGTGGGCTGTCTATAGTAGAGTGGGAAAGACCGAACATAAATAGTTCGGATAAAGAATACACTACTATCTCAATGTTCGGTCGACAAACGGAGCGTATGTGACAAAATAAAATTCTCTATATCGAAATTCTCTATACCTCTGTACTAGGACATGTTCGGCCATAGGATCACTTGAAAATTCTGGAACATAGGAGTAAAAGACGTAGTAAAAAAAAAAACCAACGACCCAAAATATCTCGATTTCACGGTACACCAATTTCGCGGCACAGGGAGATCTCATGTTGTAACTGGTAAAGTGACAATCCAAGGTGGCGACGTTTGGTCTCAATCTTTTTTTTTTTATCAAGCGGAAAATCAGTTTAGTCCCTATCTAATCACCTTGATTTGAGACATTTGACCCCCTCGAACGGCGCCGTACTGGCATTCGGTATCGTCTCCTCTGCAACATTTAACCTTCTCCGGTTCTCCCCCACCCCAACCAACCGAAAAATTGTTAATAAACCCATTTACTCTTTCCAATGCACTCTTCTATTTTTGTTTTCTTTTTTCATTTCTTTTCTCCTCAAAAAACAAGCCTCTTCTGGGTTCTCTCTCTCTTCATCAATCCTCTTAAGCCTCATGGATTTGCGAAGTTTCAGCTTGATATTTCCAGTGATTCTACTCATTTTCAACAACCCTTGTTTGGTCTTATCCGGTGACATCGTTCAAGTCGACAATTCAGCTCCCAAGCAACCCGGCTGTTCCAACGACTTCGTTTTGGTACATCTGAATAATGCTGCCTTTTGATCTCCAACCCACTTCTTTTTTCCTCTGATTCTTGAAATGGGTCTTCACTTTTTCAATTGTTGTGCCTATGATCGTTGCGTAGGTTTGTAATGAAGAAAGCAAAGATGTCAACTTTAGTTGCTCCTTCTGAAATGGGGCTTGTTAACTTAACTTTAGTTGTTGCTTTACTAAAGTTTTATTTAGTAATATATTTTAGCTCCTTTTGATCTCCAACCCACTTCTTTTTTCTTTGATTCTTCAACTGGGTCTGCATGTTTTTCATCAGTGGTTTTGCCTATGATTGTTGCATCAATTTATATGAAGGAAGCAAAGATGTCATTTTTATGGTCTGGGGGCTTGTTAACTGATGTAGTTGCGTTGCTAAAGTTTTATTTAGTTATTTTAGCTCCTATTGATCTTTGATTCTTCAACTGGGTCTTTGTTTTTCTCATCAATGGTTGTGCCTATGATTTGTTGCATCAATTTATCTGAAGGAAGCAAAGATGTCATTTTTATGGAATTTGGGGGCTTGTTAGCTTAAGTAGTTGCTATGCTAAAGTTTTATTTAGTTATTTAACTCCTTTTGATCTCCCAATCCATTTCTTTCTTCTTTGATTCCTCTACTGGGTCTTCATTTTTTCCACCAATTGTTTGTGCCTATGATCATTGCATCGATTTATATGAAGAAATCAGTAATGTCATTTTAGAAAACTTGAGCTTCTATGATGGTATATTTTTATGGAATTGGGACTTGTTAACTGGAGTATTTTCTTTCTTTCCTGGAGCTGTATTTTGGTTGCTTTGCTAAGTTATATTAATTTTAGATCCTTTTGACCTCCAACCCAGGTCTTTTCTCTTTGATTCTTCAACTGGGTTTTCAATTTTTTTTCATTAATTGTTGTGCCCATGATCATTGCATGACTTATATAACAAAACAGTGATGTCATTTTAGGAAACTTAAGGTAGCTTTTATAATGTCCATTTCTCTGGATGTGGGGGCAAGTATTCTTTTCTTTCCTTGAGCTGGATTTATTAGGTTGTTTTGCTAAAGTCTGATTTATTTTAGCTCCTTTTGATTCTCCAACCCAGTTATTTTCTCTTTGATTCTTCAACTGAGTCTTCGTTGGTTTCTTTAAGTGTTGTGTATATGCATCGATGTATATCAAGAAGCAATACTGTCATTTAAAGAGAATTTATGATGTCTGTTCTTTTCTTTCCTTGAGCTGGATTTATTGGGTTGCTTGAATTTACATCTGTTTTATCTTCAGTTTTTTTTTTTTTTTTAATTATGGAGCTTAAATTTAGTTCTTTTACGTCTAATACTTCTTAAGTTCTATTTTTGGATGGAAGTGAGTTACATGTATTTTTTCTGCAATTTGATTTTGATTTTATGTTTTTCCTACATGTTGTGATTAATGTCCATCAACTTCCATGGCCAATAGTAGGGATGATGGTATTTTTGCCCCCGTCACATATGTACTGTAATTGTGTTCCATTTCTTTCACTGTGCTGCTTCTTTAGTTTAATGATAAATATGTCCAAGTTTCTTTAATACTATACAGCCTAAATTCTAGCTGATAAATCCGTGTAGTTCCACCAACTCGAGAATTCAACTAAGTTGGATTGCCTTATTGTTTTGTGCTCCATTGTCTTTGTGATACAATTTACTCATCAATCTGTCATAGCTTTTGTCAGGTAAAAGTTCAAACTTGGGTTGATGGCACAGAGGCCATTGAATTTGTCGGTGTCGGTGCTAGATTTGGCACGTCAATTGTATCCAAGGAGAAAAATGCTAACCAAACTCGCGTTACTCTTTCAGATCCTCGTGATGGTTGTAGTCCACTGGATGAAAAGGTTTTCTTTCCACCCTGCATTTGTATTTTATACAATTCAGTACATCAACTAGAGACTTTTAGTTTTAAGTCAATACCAACTATTTCATGGCCTTCGAATTTTTTAGCTTGCTGGAGATGTCCTGGTGGTGGAACGAGGTAACTGCAAATTCACAACCAAGGCAAGTAATGCGCAAGCTGCTGGTGCTTCAGCTATCCTCATTGTGAATAACCGGAGAGGTAATTAGAAATCTTGTAGTGTCTTTTGGTTTTCTGTTTGTGTCAATTACTTACAGTAGTTCCGAGAAGTTCAGCAGTGAACACCACTCTTCACCGTGAAACTTGTTTGGGAATTAAGGTCCATTTATAGAGTTCATTGTTGCGACCTTTCTTGAAGATCACCCTTACAGGGATTCCAGACGGCTGTTTTCCAGCTTAGGAGATGTAGACCTTGTAGGTGTTATAGGTATCTTGCTGAGGTGACTTGCATTTTGCATGAAAGTCTTTCCCTTAATTAGGCCAGCAAAAGGCTTAAAGTTGTCTTAGAGTCTACACAGTACGCACAGATACACCATAATATTGCACAGCCATGCGTGTTTGCACAAATTCCTCTTGGGGTAGTGAATGGTGGCACATATATGTGATGGCATTATCTAGTGGCACAAATTCCTCTCTTGATAGTGAATGGTGACTGATATGAACTATGTGATATAACAATTTGTTTGCGTTAGATATCAGAGGGTGTGGATGTTAAACCACTTCCTAGTTCCCGGGAGCTCCAGAAGCAGCTGTTGAACAACTTGGTATTGAAGTTACAGGAGAGCTTCCCCGGAATTTATCATTGATAATTTTCATTGCCAGTGGGTTTATAAGTCAGCTAATACAGATTCTGCATCAACTGGGACATGAGTGCAATTAGATGGCTTTAGGAAGCTTGTTGGGAAGTCCAGGAGTATAAGTTTGACAGCTAGATGAGTTAATATCTGAAGTATCAATAGGTTGATTAGCATAATAAACAACGAGATGAACTGCTGCTTTTGCTGTGGGGATGGATTCAAAAGTGTCCCATACATGCAGTTCTTAAAATGTACTCCAAAGTTCAAATAGGAAAACACTGAAGAAACTAGGACCAAATATATATATATATATATATATATATATATATATATATATATATATATATATATATATATATTAGCGAATAAGGGATGATTTTGCTTTTTAGGCCACTGAACCTTTGACTTTGCATGCTTGATGAGATTTCACGTAAAATTTTGACAATGAAGACAGTGATGGAAAGGATGGACTGCTGTTTCCTTTTATAGCTGGGAAGTTTTGGCACCACTTCTGATGGACTGCTGATTTGTAATGTTTTTCGTATACAGCCCTGAAATAGCAGGAACCATAGAAATTAATCGCATGACTATTGTTGAGGTTCTTCCTTACTTTTTCATTATGTCAAACTTTTTTCTTTTGCATGCAGAGCTTTACAAGATGGTTTGTGAACCTAATGACACTGATTTGGATATAAACATACCTGCTATCATGCTCCCACAAGATGCGGGTACAAACTTGGAGTGGATGCTGAAGAAGAGTTCAGCAGGTAAATTGTCCCTATCTTTAGAATGACGCAAGATGAAAGATCTTCCCAAAGATGAATTACACAATTGGCAAACCTTTTTGTGGCTTCAATAAGTACCTTTCTTATTTCTCTCCTGGGCGACGAAATGGATTTGACCGAGTATGTTATGAAATGTAACCATTTAGTACTCAATTCCGGAATCTTCCTGTCAAATGGCCTATTCCCCCCCTGGCGGAATAGGATGGTCAATCCCTTCCCTTAGAACGGTACTTGAGAGTTTCCCATGATTGAATTAATCCATTTATTACTATATTCCACTGTTTGATTTGTGATGCAGCCTCAAAGAGAAGTATCAAAAATGGAGGAAATGAAACATATTTTTATTAAAGACAGTAAACATGTGTTGGGTTGCATGAATCCAATGTTGTGGTAGGAGATAGGGAAAAGTAAAATTGTTTAGGGACAACCAATTAAATGTTTACTAAGTGACCAATATCTTCCATCAGAAACAACCAATAAGTGTTTACTTAGTGAAGAATATCTTCCATAGAACAAAGAGTTGCCTCTAATGCAACCAGGTCTCTGAAAACTCCATAAAGTACAAGTAGTGAAGAGAGGGAAGATTATGTTTGTCTACTTGACGATGTTGCCACGGCCTTCTGAGTGAAACATCCAGCTGAAAGGTAATCAGTTGTATCACCTTTTATGCTGTCTTTTACTGTTTCCATAGTTGCTTTGGCTCTCATGAGTGCTTCTGTATCATGTAAAAGATTTAAAAAAGCCCCTTTAATTTACCAAATTGAGCTATGACTTCTCTGAATTTTTTTTTCCTTCCATAAGATATCTCTCCCATTAGCACACATCTTTAAAGTGGTTTTCTAAAGGTTTCACACTTCTCTACAGTGTCTGTGCAGCTATACTCTCCAAAACGACCAATGGTGGACATAGCCGAAGCTTTCTTATGGCTTATGGCAGTTGGTACCATTCTGTGTGCATCTTATTGGTCTGCATGGAGTGCAAGAGAAGCAGCTATTGAACAGGACAAGCTATTAAAAGTCTGTATATTTCCTTTTCTACAAGTTTTTCTTTTCTTTTCCGTCTCTGCTACCATCTTTGTTTGTTAACTGTATACAAATCTATTTCAATCTTGTAGGACGCTTCCGATGAATCTACCACTACCAGAGAGTTCGGTACAGGTGGTGCGGTGGACATTAGTGCAACATCAGCAGTCTTGTTTGTTGTTATTGCTTCATGCTTCCTGATTGTAATTTACAAATTCATGTCCTCCTGGTTGGCTGAACTTTTGGTGGTTCTTTTCGCCATTGGTGGTGCAGAGGTCCCTTTCCGTTCCTTATAATATTGAATGTGTGTATGAGAGCTCACTAACAGAAACAAATGTATCCACTTGTGTATAGATTTGTTGGCATAAGTTGCCTTCATCTATTACCTTGCTTATCTTTTTCCAAAACCTAATACTTACAGTTACAGACATTGAAATGTGAACACACTGGATGTTGGCTAGTTTCCCTTTCTTACTTTCTCCTTTATTTTGTATTATATTCTGATTCTTAGTTTCTTGTTCCTGCAGGGCTTGCAAACCTGTTTGGTTGCCTTGCTATCAAGGTATAATACTCTTCTCTTCTTAAAATTTGCCTCTTCATCACTCTGCAAAAGTCTGCATCCCTTGATACAAGCTTGTTGTGCAACAAATGATGATAACTTTTTTCTGTCACTATGCGCTTGATCTATTACCCTATGCTTAGTCTTCAATTTGAAAATTATTGCAAAAGCATCTGTGTGTGCTTGTAAGGAAAAACAATATTGTAATTAAGATGTAGTACGTATGTATGAAGCTGCAACACTTGTGGTACTTAGTTAAATGTTGACAGAACATTAAACCCCCAATAACGAGAAGAGGATAAACTGTAACATGTTTATAGTGGATCTAGTATCGGATCTACAACAAGAGTCATGCAATAAGGTAAGGAGTAAGGACAGTGTAGTGGCGAAAGAACCAAAGCTTTTGCTCTTTTTTGATCTTCTATCTCAACAAGCCTTCCAGTTGTAGAATAGAAGAGTTTGTTTAATTCTCCGGACTCCCGCTCAGTATTAAATGTGTTTTAAGCCTCAACTCTATTAGTGAACTTATTTTCATATGGGAATTTGAGCCACACTGTTGGCACTTTCGCTCTCTAGAAAAATAATGAGGGTAGAGTCTCCATAGACCATGATGTCCCTTATTCCCAGATCTAAGGCTGCTTGCTATAAGACATTGGCATGTTTCACACAGCTAAAAATTGAGGATTACAATGTCAATGATTATCTGAACGTGGGATCTATAAATTCTTGGAAATTTATTTTTTGGTGGATGTTGTAGTGGATTGATTGGGGCCTTCTATACAGTTCTGATTTTTTAGATGTTCTTTTTGGAATTTGGGACTGAGTGGACAATATTTTTTCCAGGTGGTGCAAACATGCTGCAGAAACATTCATTAAAGTACCTTTCTTGGGAGCTGTATCCTATCTTACATTGGCTGTTTCTCCATTCTGCATAACATTTGCTGTTGTTTGGGCAGTTTACCGAAATCTCTCCTTTGCCTGGATAGGTCAAGACATACTTGTAAGGATAAATGTCTTTTGTGTTTTGATTTTCGAACTTGTCTTGCATAAAATTTGCAGTATTTTGAGTGCAAATGTGAAAAAAATTCCTCTTGGCATAGTCAGACCCTGAAATTTCCCCCTGCACTGTCAAATATATTTTTTCCTTTGATATTGGTTTTTTGTTTTCTGAGTTCTTGCAGCATCAAATATTGACACTTCTCTTTTATATCTTCTTTGATCAGGGCATTACGCTGATACTTACCGTTCTTCAGATTGTGCGCATACCTAATCTGAAGGTAATGTTTCCAAGTTATTTGGATGAATTGGTGGTAATCTTTCAAAGCTGACAAGCATTTCTATAAAAGCAGTTGTAAAAAGTTACAGTTTTGCCACGATGACTTGTATTTGCACTTGGAACCTATGTGAATGTGAGCCCAAATTTATATCCTTCTTGGTTAAGAGTTTTTAGGCAGTGCCTTGAGTTTTTTCCTCTTTGAATGGCATCGTGAATGATTCTTTGTGGAAGTGTCTTGTTAAAATGTGCGCCAAGTTTTTATATGAAAAGCCTCGAGGAGCGACGAGTGTGCTTCTTGTTAATTGTAAGTTTTCATGTTAACATAGTTGAGGTACTGAGTTTAAATGTCCATCTCCTTGTGTAATTGTGGAAGTAATTTTGTTTTGGATAAATATTGAGTAAGCAAAGATCCATTAAACAAGAGAAAGAACTGTCCCTGACAAAAAGAAAACATGCAGTTCATGTTTGCAGTCCTGCTTTTTTGTGAAGATGTTATGATGCCCAATAAAATTATTGGTTTTCTTGCATTTGTCTCTTCTAATGCTTGCTGCTTATAGAAAGAAGGCTTGTAACAGACCAATCTGCTTGTAAACCACTCAAGTTTTTGTGACCTAGTTTAATGTAGGTTGTTGACTGTCCAGTAACCTACCAAAAAGTTTATTCACAAACAGTGGGCTCGGCTTTATTGGGCTGTGAATGGATTGCTGCACAGCCAGCTAAAATTTCCTCTTGACTCCGAAGAAAAGAAACATGAGAAGCACCATTATGTGAGCCTCAGAAGAATGACTTGGAGTTGGTGAGTTTATGGGCCTGCCTAAGTATCCCCATGTATGATAAGCAAAATAACCACTCTCTCCTTTTTGTTTGTTTGCTGATTGTTTGAGTATTTCTTTCCTGTAATAGGTGCTCATGAGAGTTCCTTTCCAGTTCTTTGGGCTTACAATCTGTTTAAGATAGGAGTTATTGGCCTAAGGACATTCTTGGCTCGGTTATTAGCCTAAGGAGTTAGTGGCTTGGTTAATATACAGGCTCAATTATTTGTGGAGAAAAAACTCAACTTTTAGGCCTAAAGCTGGTTAAACTCACTTTTCTTGATTACGTGGA
Organism: Rhododendron ovatum; assembly: GCA_019656835.1. Classification (NCBI taxonomy): domain Eukaryota; kingdom Viridiplantae; phylum Streptophyta; class Magnoliopsida; order Ericales; family Ericaceae; genus Rhododendron; species Rhododendron ovatum. Next base: position 43,990,868 of record CM033798.1, read on the forward strand.
ACCCTGCAATTATTTTGGATGGGCAAGTTTGGAAATGAAAAGCATCGCTGGTTGCCAGTGTATTCTTGTTGGCATGATTCAGTGTGATTTTGTGAATCAGGTGGGTACTGTTCTTCTCAGTTGTGCCTTCTTGTACGACATATTTTGGGTGTTTGCTTCGAAGTATTTGTTCCATGAAAGTGTGATGATTGTGGTAAGTAATCCTTTTCATGTTTTATTATTATTATTATTATTATTATTATTATTATTTATTTTTATTTTATTTTATTTTATTTGGGGGGGGTGTAGTCCTTTTCATGTTGCCGCCATGCTAGAGCATGATTAATTTGATTCAGAATAATTGCACTTTGGAATGCTATGAGTAATTTCAAGAGTAATGCACTTATAGGTGGCTCGCGGTGATAAAAGTGGAGAGGATGGTATCCCGATGCTACTAAAGTTTCCACGGATGTTTGATCCATGGGGCGGTTACAGCATCATAGGCTTTGGTGACATCCTTTTACCAGGATTGCTAATAGCATTTTCAATCAGGTATGACTTCATCTCTCTACAGAAGAGACTTTATTCCATTTCATGGTATTAGTATTCATAAAATTGTGGGAAAAAGATCTATGTTCGTTTCTGGTCCTTGCTAATTTTGACAATTCTACAAGTGATGTTTATTTGCTTATTATTTCACTGGTTTCTCTCTCTCTCTCTCTGCACTTGTTTGGCTGGGCATATTACCTAAAATTTTGGATTTGGAATAGTTTCCAATCTAGGGCAGATGTTCCTTGCAAAAAAAAAAATGCAAGAAACATGCTTTTCTGACAGAGGACCACCCATGGAAAGATTTTTTAACTGCCGGTCTGTTTGTTAGCAGTGAAGGAAGCGTGGTAAATTGATTTGGGTCTCTAGGCGCCTCTCTGATGCCATTTGACTTTGATTTGGGGGCATGGTTTTACAACAAAACGTCCTTGTAGCTCCTCGGTTCTTGGAGGTTTAGGGGGGCCACTGTTTTAGTGGTATTCTGAGAGCAGCCACTTTGTGCATATATTGCCAAAGGTTAGGTTTGTCTCCAATCATCCCCCGCCCATACCCCCAATGATTAGGGACTAGATGGGTTATGTTATGTTGTTCTGTTTGTTAGCAGTCCGAATTTTAGAGGGGATAAGGGTAAGAGGGGAGATATGGTATAAGGTGGTATTATTATAAAGGAGAAATAAGTTATATGAGATTTGTTTGGTAAGGGCATATAGATTTTTATTTTATTTTTTGTGTCAAAAAAGACAATTTCATTGATCAAAAAGATCAAAAAATTGCCCGGAGGCTACAAAATCCCAACATCCAGAGCTTGTCATTGGTTACACAGACCTCAACCACCAGGTTATCCAAGGACGAATCCACATGGCGTTGGGTGGGCACTCACCTTTGCACATGAAAATAAGCTCCACACAAGGATAATAAGTGAACGGTAATGAAGACGGCAGCGGAAATTTGACCAGCCTCAACGTCTTCCAGTTCGCGAATTTTCGTAAATTATAGCGGCATTTTTGTTATTACAACCCAGATATAGAGGGTCCAAATTTTTGGACATGGGTTGGGGTATCCAAATCTTATCTCCCTTGGAGGGGATATACTTATCCGGGGCTAAAAAGTGAAACAAACATCAAATTTCAAGCATCCAGGTTTCTATACCTGGGCATCTCCCATATACGGCCTCCCTTTGACTCCTGCCAAACAGGCTATAAGTGTCACTAAAGAAGGGGGATCTGGAAGCATGTCAAAACTGGAACATTTGGACCATAAACTGCAACAACTTGGTGCATTCTTTTTTCTCGGAAATGCAAATCCAAAAATATCATTTCCTGCCCTGTTAATAGTCGATTAACTGTAGCTTTGAGAAGTTTTTAAACAAGTGAAGAAACAATTGCTCATTCTTTTCCAGCTAGTGACTGTGGATATCTTGGTATACTTTGTGTCCCATTTTGTAACAGTTTAAACTTTTGGAACGGTTGGTTGATCAACGACAACTACTTAATTAATCCAAATGATTTGGGTCATACTTGCAGGTATGATTGGCTGGCAAAAAAGAATCTTCGATCAGGATACTTTTTGTGGGCAATGCTTGCTTATGGATTAGGTAAGAAACAGTGCAGAAATCATGTTGATCTTTTCTACAAGGGTATTTGACAAAGTAATTTTCTGTGATGAGGTAAAAAGAGCATTACAGTATCTACCCACTGTGCTATGCACCCCCTGCACAGCACCATCCATGCCCAAGTCCTTGTGTTTCCTCAATTCATAATCCAATATTGCAATTTTTAGTTTACTTTTGGTTGCAAATCGCGATATGCCCAGTGTAATTGATCTGAAATATGTTGTAGGTCTTCTTATTACCTATGTAGCACTAAACCTGATGGATGGTCATGGTCAGCCGGCTTTGCTATATATCGTTCCATTCACACTCGGTAATCTTCATCCCAATAAGCAAGGATAGATAAAATTTCTATGCCAAAAGTGGCTTTATATCTCACCCGTTCGAGGATTTTCACCCATTTTGATGCAGGGACTTTGGTAATGCTGGGGAGGAAGAGAGGGGATCTGAAGGTTCTGTGGACGAGAGGCGAACCGGAAAGGGTTTGCACTCATCATATCCAACTCGAACACACTGAAGAACCTAGCCATGAGAAATGAGACTGTATTGTGTTTGCACCGGTATCCGACTCTGACACACTGAAGAATCTAGCCAACAGAAATGAGACTAATTGCTGTAATTCTACTGTGTTTTGTGTGGTGTTGTTCAATGTAACATCGATGGTCTGGACTTCTAGTAAAGAACAAGCCTAACGTGGATTTTACATGTGATTTGTTCAATGAATTCGTCCCTGACATAATTCTAATCATGTATCCACTTTCGCCGTCTTCTGTTTTGTGGGCCCGTGTGAATCGAACAGCTCCGGATGCAGTTGTGTACGCCAAAAGATGTGCTTGTAGCTTTGGAAAAAAGAGACGAAACCTATGTGCTGGTTTGGAAAATACGTAGTCTCGATGAGGAAAAGTGTGATTTTAGTTCATTCAAGTACTACAAAAAAAAAACCTCCTTCGGGGCCTGTTCTTTAATTGGGTCTCCTACAAGTGAACAATGGGATTACTTGTTTTTTAGGATTAGTCAAGGTACGCATAAGCTAATTCAGATATATACCAGAGTTATCAAAAAAAAAAAAAGTACTACATAAACAATGTGTGAAAAATTAAGGCCGAGATCAGGCCTTGTTCATTTTAGAGTCTCAAAACTCCTGGGCTCAGTCTTCGATAATTTTTCTCTATCTCTCTCTACTTATTACAAGAAACGAGCTCTATTTTTTTTTTTAAATAAAAAGACAAGGTCTTGGGCATAATTTTGTATCCTCTAAAGTAGAAGAGAATATACCTCTGCAACCAAACAGGCCAAATAGGCGAGCTTCAATTCCATAATCCTGCAGCCAAACATGCTGAAACCAATCTATATTAGAATAGTACTATTAAGTACCATACAGCACCAGCATCTAATCTGTTTTGGGTCTCTGGGTCTCTTAAATTAAACTTAAAAATGGGAATCATATGTCATGATTCAGCCATCAAATACTCCGTAATATTCAACCGTGGAAAAATTAAAGCCCAGGACCTAATATTCATTGTTCCGAACGAAAGATGATCCTAATCCCTTGACCTAAAAGTGATTGACAGGTTAGTTATGCGTTCAAAATTTCGAAAAGCTCTAAGGTGTTATTAATTCTTTTGGAATCAGTACAAATTATGGATGGATAAATGTGGATGATTAGTTTGTACTTATTTTGACTAGTACTTGATAAAGGGCGAATAAGTGTGGGTGGATAAAAGTGAATCACGCGACAAATTGCTTGATTGTCCTCGTTAAATTATTGCATTGAGAATATAAAAAAATATATGGGTAATTCGATCTTTATTCCTACTCGAATTGGCTAATCCTCGGGTGTGGTGGTGTTCAGTCCCGAGCCCCTTCTCTTCTCCCTCTTCCTTCTCCCGGATGAGGAGTGCTGTAGTGTACCCTCTGCCGATTAAGCCGTCCATCTCAACACTAGGACGGCTCAGATTTTCATCCAATAGACGATTTCATCCAAATAGTGTGGTCAATCCGTGCTCGAATTTAATCCAACTTCTTACAAATGTTAATCCGTCTATTATTCAGATAAAAATCCGATCCATCTATTATCAAAATGAATGACCGAATCAATTGTACTATACTATACGGTGTAGTGCAAAAGCAACCTTCAATCCTTCTCCTCCCGCCACGAAACATCCTTCTTCCTTCGCCCCTAATAAAGGGGGCCCATGGTATTTCTGGATTTGCTCGTGGTTGGCACTGGGTCCATCAAAAAGGCTGCAGGTGGTGGTGTAAGTACAATACCCTACCAAGTGGGCTCTTCCCATGAGGGTGAGCTGTCAAGCGTGAGTGCGCTACCCCTTTTCATAACGACTCCCACCGTCCCCCACTTTTTTTGTCTCTTATTCTATTTAATTGGATAAAAAATTAATTATAATTTTTGGAATAATTTGTAATACTATTTATGTGCAATATGAATTTTATTTGATAAATCTTAATGACCTTTTTTAAACGATATTTTTAAAATCACCTAAAAATTAAAAATTAAAAATTATAATTATAATCAATTAAAAAATAATATGGACTCCCAAAAGAACTAAAGAATGGATACGGTGTGGGAGAATATTTGTTGATCCTCACTCCTTTTCATGGAGAATATACAAAAGGTTTAAGAATAATGAGGACTGTTTTAGTTTTTTTGAACATCCAATGAGGACTGTTTAGCCCCATCACGAAATGGATAAATTACGGGACAGTCCAAAAATTATCCCTTAATTTTCACTAAGTATGATCCATTTTTATTTATTTGCTAGTCTATGTAAGAAAATGTGAGCCTCTCTTTAATGATGCATTTTTATACCGGGGTTGAAATTTTTAAAAATATGAGCCAATTATCTGGACCGAACCCGTAATTTATCCCAACAAAATTCCCCCAACAAACATTCAAACTTTATTGTTCTCTGGAAGGGACGTGGGACCACACTGGATGTGACGATGGGGTATATCAGTAATTTCCGATTTTGGAAAGCCGTTGCTCCCCTCATCATTCCAGGTTGTGACGATGGAGGTACTGAATTAAGAGCATCTCCGACTCTTGACATCAAATTGGAGATGTCAAATTTTTTTAAAGGGTTATGTGTCATTATGACATTTCCAATTTAACATCAAAACTTTTTCTCCAACTCTTATGTCAAATTCTATTTATTTGACATTAAATTATCCTCCTCCAAGCATTAATGCCAACCCTTATGTCAAACTTTGAAAGGAAAAGAAAATTTCAACCGTTTAAAATTCTATTTATTTGACATTAAAGTTTTAAAATCTAGCCAACTTTTGAAATTTGGCATTTCTGTCCATGCCTGTCAAAACCTGTCAAAATTGGCATAAGAAGGCATGCCTTTAAATCCACGTGTATTTAGCATCAAAGAAGGCTGTTAGGTTGGATTGAATTTTTGTGTCAATTTTTACCGTTAAATGTCCACGTAAAAATTAACATCTCCTATTGGAGATGTTTTTAAGTCTGGAGTTTTTTTATTTGTCTTTATTTAATACTCTATATATTATACTCGTAGTATTAAACTTTTATAGATTATTGGTTTGTCTTGAGGGAGGAATAACAAAAATATAAAATTATGAATTTTATCCATTTTTTAAAATATTCAAAGTTTAGCAGTTTTAGCCCAAAAAATTGAGCTAAAAGTGCTAAAATTTGGATATTTTCAAATTTAATTGGATAAAATTTATAACTTTTTACTTTTTCGATTTCTCTTGTTAAGACACACCAATAATTTACAAAAATTTGATGCAAAACTAAAAAATGCAAAATTTTTTGAATAAAAACAAAACAAAAAAGGGCAATAATTTTAGCACTCCAATTTATAATAATCACACTCCACTATTTGCATATTGCCATGTGTATTTTGAACATTAAAAACTAAATACTATTAAAATGTAATTAGCAAAAAATGGATTGTCAAAATTAAATTACTAAAAAAGAAAAAAAAACTTTAAGCTTATTTTGAAAGCCAAGGCCTCATTCCACGTTGTCCACTTTTCCCTTCCAACGGTCTCGAAAACGGCTATATTTGTCAGCCCCTTGCATTTCTTCCCTACCTAATCTTTCAATTTTGTGGCTGTAATTTTTTCCAACTTGCCGTTCATTGTCGAACATAGACGTTTTAGATGAGGCAAACACGCATGATGTTCCACGGGTTCCATTATTTTCCCAACGGTCTTCTAAAAGAGTAATTATCAATCTCGGGCAGCTCAACACTTTTTTTTCTTCTCCTCAAATTTACTCTATTTGTCCCATTTTTATGGTCTCATATTCCATTCTAGAACATTAATGCCACACACACAGCAAAAATGCAAAGATTTGTTGTGGGGCCCATTACGGGTCCCACACAAATGATTCAAATTGTTTATTAAATGTGAAACATTTTTTTAAGAGCTCTTTTTTTTTTAAAAATCAGCTCAATTCGATAATTATAGGTGCTCAATTCAATCATCTAACTTTTCATTATGATTTTAGGATGATGAAAAGTTAGACGATTGTCGATTGAATCGAGCACCTATAGGTATCTGATTGAACTGATTTTTCACGGGGGCCCTTAAAAAAATATTTTGTATTTAAGGAACAGCTTGAATCATTTGTGTGGGACCCGTAATGGACCCTACGATAGATCTGTGCACAAAATCTGTGTATTCTCTTTGTGTGTATCGTTACTGATTCTAGAATGCCTCAAAATACATGTCTACTTCTCAAAATCAACGAGAAAAACTTGATAAAATTTCATTACTACCTTGAGATGCATAAATTGAAGTAAAACTATATACATTAATCTAATCACTTTTTGATGGGTATAATTTCAAGGTTACATATTTTTTTATGTAGTAATCATTATGTCCCTTAAAAAATTGAAATTTTCAAATAAAAATGGGACAAAGAGAGTACCACATACATTCCATTTCCCCCCCTCCCCCCCAACATTAGAGAAATTATCACTCCCCATTTATATTACTATCATGCACCCAGTTATAAATATACGAGTAACAATTATATGATCCAATTTAATTAACTCTCTTTTACTCTTATTTTTTTACTACTATTGGAATATCTTTCTCATGATTAGGTTAATAATGTGGGCCGAGAACAGCTAATCAAACTCATCTGTACGAAGAAAATGGTGACTGCGGAATGGGGATGCTACCAACTCTAAAAAGCATGTGCAGAGGGGCCGGTTTTGGCCGTTGATCTCGATAATCGATAATTCGGTTATTTATTGAGCAAAGAACAATTTAAATTTGTATACGCTTAAATTCAATTCGAGCCGTTCATATCAAGATAACGGCCGAATCGATCGTTTGGTATCGCTGTGCAAAGATGTCGCTCGGCAACATCCCTGGTCTCTGCTCCTTGTTAAAGATAAGAACAACAAAACAAATCATCCGGAGCTTTGACCCAAAAAAAAAAAAAAATCATCCAGAGCTTTGTCAGCATCCCCACTGCTCTTTCCAGAACGTACCCTAATCTACTTCAGTACAGTGCTTTACATTTATTAACAATTAATTAAAGAGAATTGATTTTTACACTCTTTTTTTTACCATATATTTTTTTTTGTCTTTATTTGGGATGAATTTACTCTACTGCCCCTTGATGTATAAAAAAGTAAACTTATGAAAGGGTAAAAAAGTAAATTCACATGAATAAGAACAAAAAAAGAGTGTATGTGGTAAAAAGGAGAGTATAAAAGTCATTTCCCTTAATTAAATATATACTATAAAAATTGTCGAAGCCCAGAAATAACGGAATTAATATAAATTAAAGTGTACCCATTTTCTTTTGTTTATGATGCCCGCAGTTTGATTGCTGTTACTAAAATCGGAAAGTGTGCGCTGTGCACAGATTTGGTATTCGGCTTAAATAAGTCTGGCTTATTTTTTGTCATTATTTATTGTTTTCGTATTTATTAATTTTTCGTTAATTTTTTTGGTATTATTACTTTGTCATGACGAGATAAATCTAAAAAGTAAAAAATTAAGATCAAAATCTAATTTTTTTTAATAAAGATGAAAAAACTGGATTATCGGCTTATTTTTGTCTTTATTCGAAAAATTTAGGTTTTGATCATAATTTTTTTATTTTTTAGATTTCTTTTGTCAATGACGAAGCAATAATCCACAAAAAATTAAAGAAAACTAACAAGTGTGAATTTTTTTTAATAAAAACAAAAAAATAAGCCACTTGGCTTAATAAACTGAACAACCTACTGCTCTTACTTCCTTTTATTTTATTTTTTGGTGCTTCTATTCTCTTACTTTGCGGTCCTGGAAATGGCCATGTATGGTCTCCGTCATGCTAAAGAGTATTGTCTTGTCGCGACACATTATTATCTGTAGGGGATCTCACTGTATCTATATATGTTTAGACCGAAGTCTAAAGTCTCATCACGTGTGAGTGATGTTTTAGGAGTATGTATTCAAACTAATTTGTTTGTAAATCTATATTCTATGATTATATACACGTAACATTACTCTCTTGAAATTAGTTTTTAAAATATTTCATGCGTCCCAATTTTATTTGTCCACTTTTTAAAATTTTCATGTCCTGAAATGTTTGTTTAATTTTTAGTTGACTTTAAAATTCCTTAAATTCCTTAGGGGTGTTTTTTAAAAATGCTAAAAGTCGTAAAAGCTTTGTTAGTAGGGTGTTAGTATTTTGGGAAGGAAAAAAGCTATTTCAGTGATGGAAAAAAGCACTTTTACTAATATTTTAGTACTTTCAGCCAATTTCGGAAGCATAGACAATTCTTGAAAAAACAATATTCACTCCTATTTTCTTGTTAAAAATTGGAGTGGTTAATTAACCATTTTATTAGTTTCCAAAAAGAAAAGAAATACTCCACTCACAAACCAAACCTGAAAAGCACCATGATTTATCATCATCTATAAAAGCAACCCAAAACCCTTTCCTCTCCCACTACTCCACGGGAGCTACTCATCAGTCTGAAAAAGAGAGCTTTAGAGAGAGAGAGAGCACAGTCTCTGAGAAAATGGAGGGCAAGGAGGAGGATGTGAAGCTGGGAGCCAACAAGTTCTCAGAGAGGCAACCACTGGGGACATCAGCTCAAACAGACAAGGGTTACAAGGAGCCACCCCCAGCTCCCCTCTTTGAGCCAGGGGAGTTGCTGTCTTGGTCCTTCTACAGGGCTGGGATTGCTGAGTTCATGGCCACTTTCCTCTTCTTGTACATCACTGTTTTGACTGTCATGGGTGTTTCCAGGGCACCTAATAAGTGTGCCTCTGTGGGTATTCAAGGGATTGCTTGGGCCTTTGGTGGTATGATCTTTGCCCTTGTCTACTGCACTGCTGGTATTTCAGGTTTGGAATTCTCTCCTTGAATTTTTTTATTGCAGACTCTTCATTTAGTTATTCCAGTTACTTTGTGTCTGTAGCGTTACTCTTATTACTTTTTAAAGAAATTCCTCTTAATACTCACCTGAACCAGGACCAGTAATTTGTTTCTTGTTTCTTTGGGTGTTTTTATTTTCCTTTTTCCCCCCATCATGCTGAGTTTCACCCTTTTTTCTCTTGATAATTTTGGTGGAAATTTTTGGTAGATATTTAGTGGATCAGTGTGGGTTGCCTTCCTCCCCCCCCCCCCCCCCCCCCCCAAAGACTCACTTAAACCAGGACCAGCCATTTATTTTCCTATTTTGGGGCTAATTTTCCGATTTTTTCCCTTCAGTATGGGTTGGATCACTCAATTTCTTGTGGATTTTGTATAACATCTTGTGGGTACTTAGCCCCGTTCCGGAACTTAAAATAAGTCCTTATTTTTTAAGATGACAATTTCAAACTAAAAAATAATGGGCTTATTGAAATCTAAAAATATACAATATGGATCTTGTTTGAAAGATCTTGAGCTTTTATACAGTGAAAAAAAAATCAAAAAATTATTTTTTATTTACACTATTTTTGAGTTTGAAAATGTGAAATAAGTACTTATTTTTTAAGAAGGTGTTTTGGAACGGTACCTTAGTAGATCGGCTTGTTCATGTGTTGATCTGTTTGGAATATTTTTGGGCTTTTTCTTGGATTTTTTCAAAAAAAAAAGAGGGTTTCGGTCTTAATTTTTTACTTTTAAGATTTCTCCCCGTCGAGATGTACCAATAATTCATAAAAATTTTGGCATAAAATTAACAAATGCGAAGATAATTTGTTGAAAGACAAAAAAAAAAAAAATAGTTGGCCTTTTTAGGGAGACGTACCCTTATTTCCCTCAGAGTTTGGCATCTTTCCTCTGTCAAAACTTTTCTGATCAAAAGTTTTCTTGTAACAGGAGGACACATAAACCCAGCAGTGACCTTTGGTTTGTTCCTGGCAAGGAAGTTATCCCTAACCAGGGCCATCTTCTACATAGTGATGCAGTGCCTGGGTGCCATCTGTGGTGCTGGTGTGGTCAAGGGGTTCCAACCTACCCAGTATCAGCTACTGGGTGGTGGGGCCAACGTTGTGAACCATGGCTACACCAAGGGGGATGGCCTTGGTGCTGAGATTGTTGGTACCTTTGTCCTTGTTTATACTGTCTTCTCTGCCACTGATGCCAAGAGAAATGCCAGAGACTCACATGTCCCTGTATGCTTTCTTTTCCTCTTTCTCTTACTGTGCATGATAAGTGTCATTGTCTTTAACTTGGACTAGATTTTGCTGGGTATGTGACTTGTGCATCTGAGTTTGGTGGACAAGCTTTTGTTTCTCGGATCTATTTTTTGTTCGATCGGCGAAAGTCAGTTTTGTAAGAGTAGTTAGATTAGTACATTGGACGAAGAGTTGAACTCCTAACCTCGCCCGTGATGCCGTTTGGCCAAAGGCCTCTTGGCTTGGTTTCTCACATCTTAAAGAAGTGGTGTTAGGGTCTTTTGAAACAGTTTAAGTAGGTGTAGATTGGGCAGTATAACGATAGATGCATCTTATATCTTGTTATTTTGGTGTTTGTGTTGAAAAATTTATAGAGACTGGGATAGTTTATTTTGGTGTTTGTGGTTTCATAAAAATTGCTGCACCAGTGTGCAGGTGGACCAGGGAGTATATTTGGTCTTACTTTTTGACAAGAGGGATTAGAATGGTTGGCTTTGTCTTTTGCTTTTGGAAAATAATGATGCTTGCGTGTGGTTTGGAAAAAACCATTCTTTGGTGGACTATAGGTCCCGAAGGCCCAAGAGCCACACATTTTTGTGGGTACTATGCATTTGATAGTACGGTCTACAGACTCTACTAAGTTGTGTGGTTCTAAGGACTCTGAGACCCAATATTTCATTGTTAGGGACCACCACGTCGTATTTGGTCTCGGCCAACATGGTAGAATGGGGTCATCCTTAAAATATGTGAGGGAGAAACGTAACGCGAAAAACATTCTGCCATTGAGCCCATCCAGGCACATGCACCTACTTAGGAGTAATCCTCAAGAAAAGAAAAGTGTGAGGTGGATATGGTCTCTTCTACCAAAATATGTCGGGACTAAAAATGACGTGGTGGTCCGAAACTTTGGAAAACTAGGTTTAGGTGTCAAATCCAAGACAAAATACCAAAGTAGCTTTTACCATCTTGGCTGGTTTGTTGGCTACAAAGAAATTAGAAGCCTTACCGGTACTTATCAACCTCGCATACGCATCGGACTGAGATTCATACATATTTCTTTTTGTGGATTTCATAGTCTTGTGTATGCAAGTGTGAATGAATTGCTAAGCTAATTTGGTTGGTGGCATACACTATTATGCTATCCCTCTTTAAGCTTTTGCTGCAATTTGGCTTCATCTCCACAATTAAAACAGTTCGGTTGCCAAGTTAGGTGGTTGCTGTAGAAACTGGTGTAAGCGAAAACTGTCATTATATTTGCTATTGAGTTTGCATAAGAAACTATCCCAACAAAGTAACTGTGGTATTTTTGGAATTAATCAGTCTATACTGTTAATTTCAAAAACTTCTTTCCCACAGATGTTGGTTTATTTTTTCCCTGTAATTGAGTTGGTTTGCATGGCTTTTCTTTCACAAATGGCAATGCAATAACCAAAACAATAGCAAATGTACTGTGTGGTATTTTGAGATAAGATTCTGTTAGCTAAGAAAGGAAAGAAGAGAGCAAGTGGCCTCTCGAACATATACTTCGACGCCGTAATGTCATGTTTTCCTTTCATCTTGTTAAGGGTGGGAAACTTATTCACTAGTTCATGATAACTGGTCTCGGAGTTCTTACAATCACACATTTGTGTGGGTTCTATACACTTGGTGGTAGGCCCTACACAACTCTTTGATCAAATGTGTGGGTGGTAACAACTCTTCGATCAAATGTGTGGGTCTACCACCAAGTGTATGGGACTCACACAAATGTGTGGCTGTAAGGGCTCCGGTACCATTGGTCTTGTACTAGTGTTTAGCTTCTCTTAAGAATGCATTAGAAATTCTAAGATCAAAATGGTAGTTCCCTAATATTTCTGATTGACAATTGCTTTGCTAGTATTCCAAAAGATATGACTATCACATCTTTGGTTCCTTCCAACGGATGTTTTTACATGAAGACTAGAAAAGTCCTATTCCTCGTGGATTAAGTGGTGGTTTGGCTTACTAAGCTACTTAGCTTATTTTTTTGTCTTTATTCAAAAAAAATCGCATTTGAATAAAGGCAAAAAAATAAGCCAACTCGCATATTAGGTCAAACCAGCCTTAATTTTTGTCTACTTCATGGCAAGTGTTTGATGCGACAATGGTATTATTGAATTCTACTTCGCCGAGTTCGTACAAAGAAGCTTTGGTATATGGATATCCTTTCTAATGAATTACAGCACCTTATTCTCATGTATCCTAAACATGACATGATAATGACATGATAACACATGCTGAATGCAAGACCCTTGTTGTAGCATTTTTATGTTAGACTAGTAGCAAAAGTCGAAATCCCTAGGCTAGGCATCCCGAGATGGAAGTATCTTCTGTGGATTATCAAGCGAGATAGATTGCTCACGAAGTCCCGGGATGCTTCCCTTTTTAGATGCTTTAGGTTGTGCTTTTTTATTTTGTTGCACATTTATAACTTTCGCAAGTCTTTAATTTTTACCTGTTCCAAAAGCGCTGGGCATGCATAAATTGTAGTTGGTTGCCGGAGTTGTAGTTGGTTGCCGATACATGCTTTAACTATCTCTTCCTGGAGTTGCAGATTTTGGCTCCTCTCCCCATTGGGTTTGCGGTGTTCTTGGTTCATTTGGCCACCATCCCCATCACAGGAACCGGCATAAATCCGGCCAGGAGTCTTGGAGCCGCCATCGTCTTCAACAGAGACCATGCATGGGATGACCATGTAAATATGATTTCTCTGTTCTCATTTTACTTTCTAACCAGATTAAACATCAATATATCATTATGACATCGCAAATGAGATTATTGTTTTCAGTTCGGTTAATAGGAGATTATTCATCACCTTTTTAACACGATTATAATGATATTACTCGCATTAATAACATTAATCTAATGTTGCCAAGAGGGTTTTGGCCCAATGGCCTCGGGGGCTTTAGTGCTAAGAGAAAAGAGTTTAGGAGTTCAACTTCTCCTCCAAGGTGTAATCTAATTATTCTAATAATACTGGCTTTTGCCGATAAAAAAACCGCTAATCTAATGTTTCTGATGTGTCTGCGATTACAGTGGATCTTCTGGGTAGGACCCTTCATTGGAGCTGCTCTGGCTGCCCTTTACCACCAGATTGTTATCAGAGCCCTTCCTTTCACATCCAGGGCCTAATCAGTTTGCTGCATCTTTGTTTATTATCCAACTTGTCTTGTTTTTTCACCCTTTTTTCCTTCCCTTTGTTGTTGTGTTCTGTTGTTATCTTGATGTGGACGTGGTTCTGAGGTGTTGATTGTGTTTGTAAATTATCTGTATGTAAGCCTGTGGCAGCTTATGAATGAAACTAGTTTAAACTACTAGTTACTTTCATGCTATCGTACTGTAAAAATTGATAACTCAGGTGCTCAGGCCAACTTATGTGTATCTCGACTAAATCTGGGGTTCAATCCTACCAGCCACTTATTAGGAGCCCAATTAAAGCCATTATAGCTGAAGCAATTGTTCCGTATGGAATGAAGATAGCTCATGATTTATATTAAAATTTTCCGAAAAAAAATTGTGAAAAAAAATTAGTGGACATATTAATTCTTGTAAAACTTTTGTGTTTTGCGGGACAAAATTTAAGGGAACTTTTCATAATGAAGTTAGAGGTAGGGGTCTCGAAACTTTCTTGCTCTCTTTTTTCTCTCCAACGGCTTAGTTTCAAGACTACCAAACCAATCCATTCATCATAATTATTGTCTATTCCATTTTTAATAAAAAACATGAGCTGTTCCTGTGTCTAAAAAAATTGGTCAATCTGTCTATTTTAATTTTTATTACAGAGTAATACAATGATATTGCCCTGTTTAATTTTATGCTAAAGTCATTGACTGTGGCTGCACCGATGGGAAATCGACCAGCACACGGGGTTTACTCGATGTAATCTGAATAAAAAATGGGAAGATTGAACCAAACATCTATACTTATTGAATCGAGCTGGTTTTTCTCAGGGTCACTCGATATTTTTGTTTAAATTATTGAACAGCTCAAATTTTTGATATAGAATTCAGAGTGGGCTTCGCGTGCCGGTCAGTTCCCCATTGGTGGCCATAAACGAGTTCTTAAAAAACTTGCTTATCAACAGTATATGAGTCTTGAATGAGATGTTTATTGATGAGAGAGAGAGAGTGTGTGTGTGTTTTGGAGAGAGATGCAACGAATGGAGGTCTAGCAAATTAATGAGACTTTTATTGATGAGTGTGTGTGTGTGAGATGCTTGGCTTAAAAGAAACAAGGAACAAGAGAAACCAGAGGTCAATCCAGTTGAGGTCAGGCACAACGGAGAAATTTCTTGGGAATTTCCTCGTTACAATGTGAATGACCTCCCTTTGACCCGATCAGCAACCTCACCCCACCAACACTGACTCCTCCACCAGTCCACCGTTCGCATAAACGCTACTTAGAACTAGTTATTGAGGAAAGATGGGTTGATTTGTGCTATATGTCTCCAGTTTTTGAAGATTCTCAGGTAGTGTTGGATCCCTTAAGCCAAGCTGCTGAAGAACTTCAATATTTAGACTGTGGACTGCCTTTGTTTTCTGTGCAAATTTTTCCAATTTAATCCCTTTTTATTGGATCCTTTTTTGAGATACAGTAATCGTTGGTGAGATGACAACCAATTTTATTTATATTATCATGAGTTGGCAGCAGAAGCTTTCTACTTGATGGCTATCATATTTGACGCGCTGGGGCAGCTAGAGCATAGGGAAGAAGCTGCAACTTCTTTTAGAAAACATATGATAGCACTTGAAAATCCTCAAGAGTAAGAAAATCCTCTTTCCAGTATGTTGTAAAGAAACAACAGGTGTTGAGCCCTGTAACAAGCTCTTTCGAGCAACGAATCATATAGATTCAGACTTCATTTTTCTAGATGTAGTGTACGTTGATTCAATTCTCAACCTTTTGTTAACAGCTGAGTAAATAAATAGTGAGAAGTATATTTGAAATACTGTATCTATCCTTGGAACCAACTTGTTACTGTGGAAGTTCATATAGCTCTCTGGCATAGATATGGCATTGCGACCAAGTAGGTTGGTTGGTATCTCCCCATACTTCCATTTGGGAGGTGACTGTTCGAATTGAGAGGTGCTCGGTAGCTCCCCACACATATGCACCTCCTTCGCTGGTATGTCTGCTTATGCCACTCGGTGGCAGTGCTTGTGACCAAGTAGGTCGGTTGGTATCTCCCCCATACTTTCATTTGGGAGGTGAGGGTTCGAATTGAGAGGTGCTCGGTATCTCCCCACACACATACACCTCCTTTGCGGGTATGTCTGCTTATGCCGCTTGGTGGCGGTGCTTGCAACCAAGTAGGTCGGTTGGTATCTCCCGCGTACTTCCATTTGGGAGGTGGGGGTTCAAATTGAGAGGTGCTCGGTATCTCCCCACACATATACTGTCTGATTGTGCCGCTTGGTGGCACTGCTTCTCCTTGCCTTAGAAGTAGACTAGATATCATAAACCGCCAATAGATGTTCTCGAAAGAAAGAGTTGAGGTGTTGGGTGCTTTACTTTTAAAAGCTATACTTCTTATAACGCCTTGTTGTACATTGTAATTTCAAGTGCGCAAATAAATTTTCTTTTTTGATCCGCGTCAAAATTGACAATAGAGCAATATTGCAAGAAAAGAAGAAGATGAAATCACAACATAGAAAACCACCTGGACAATGGTGGTGTAACAACGACATGAAACAATAATTCTAATGGTTAAAAATGGGAATGTGAATATCAAAAAGAGGCGTGTATAAATCAATTCCCATAGGTTTTCTGTTTTAACAAAAGATTAGTGGTTAAGGAGTCCATGAGTCCAGGTATGGTACTCGAAGGGGATCAATGGGTTAAGTTTCGTAACTTTCAAGTCAATTCCTAACTTAATTCAGAAAAATACAGTTTGACTTATCTAAAATAATCCAAGTAATTAGAAAACTAAATAGATGGTGAATTCGAATTTGGAAAAACATCCTAGGACTTCTAACTTCTCATCCACCCTAACTTTGTAACCAAATAATTATGAGTAGGGGTAAATTTAGTTCGGGTTCGGTTGGTTTGGGGTGAAATTTTTGAGGACCGATTCGGTTCAGGGTAATTATTTCCAGGACCGATCCCAACCGAAGTTAGGTTTGGTTTGGTTCGGTTCAGGGTGGGATCGGTCTGGTTGGGGATTTCGGTCTGCACGAAATCTTGTGATGGACAGTCAAGATTAAACACAAAATAGATGAAAGGACCAGATTAATGTAAAACATATAAGATGTATAGTCAGTTCAGTACAAGTCAGTCCATATAATTTCAGTTTGGTCCAGAGAAATTTCCAGGTTACCGAGACCGAATAGAAATTTGATTTGTTCGATTCGGTCCAAACCGAAGTGGAAAAAACCCCTAGCCTGACCAACAACGGTCATTTTTGTTGTGTGTGTGTTTTTTGGTCCAAAGTTTTGCCCACCTTGAGTTTTGCCTTTATTTAATTTTTTTTTCATTTTTAAGTTTTGCGCCAAATTTTTGTGGGTAAAATACTTTTACTTTAACATTTTTGGAAATACCCAAGATAAAATTCTAAAATTTGTAATTTTTTAGTTTTCCAATTCGCCTCGACAAAGACAAAACAATAATCCATGAAAGCTTGACGCAAATTTTTTTTTTGAAAAAAAAGAACTCAAAAAGTTCAAGAAGCCACTAAAACTCTTGGAGGAACAAGGCCTCACTATTAGCTTTTCGTTGAAATTTTTGGAATTAATTGTTCATCCCAACAAGAGGAATAAAAAAAAAAGGGACCGAAGTTGAAAAACATTCATATAAGACGGCATTGTAGATAAAAAATATTAATTGTTTGAGATTTTTTCCTCTTTAGTGAAATTATTTCTTGTTTTTCATCATCATTTTTATTTTTAGACTTTTCTTGTCGAGACGAATGATCAATCCAAAAATCAAAACTTAAATGTAAGAAAACAAAATATAAAAACAAAAAATATAATGTAAACTCAGCGACTCACCCAAAATGTTCACGATATTGGTAGAACTTAGCGGCCGGAAGTAATTTCTTGCGGCCATGTGTTATTTTTTACGGCCAAGAGGCATGTAAAACACAAGAAAATAGTGCACACGGAACACGGGTTCGAAACAGTGCGGCCATCTGTAATTCCAAGCAATCAAATGTAATTATAGGCGGCCAAGTGTAATTTCCCGCGGCCAAGGGACTTGTAAATCACTAAAAAATCGTGTACAATGATCACGCCTTCAATATTTTGCGGCCAAATGTAATTCCAAGCGGTCATGTGTAATTAGATGCAGCCAAGTGTAATTACTCGCGGCCATGAGCCTTGTAAATTACAAAAGAAACGTGTACAGTGATCACGCTTTCAATATTTCGCGGCCATCTGTAATTACAAGCGGCAAAGTGTAATTATACGCGGCTAAGTGTAATTTGTAGCGTCCAGGACCCGGGTAAAACACGAAACAACGAAAAGCGTCTTCCGTAACCACGCCTATTTACTGGTGTTGAGGTTGGGGAAACACAACCGTATTTCACAAAAATTTTCGCCAATCTCTCCCGACATCGACTTCACAGCAGCGCAAGGTTCGTCTCTCTCTCTCTCTCTCTCTGGCATATCTAGGGTGTTGAATTTGTTCAGTGGTCTTTGCCACTTTCTCATTCTTTTGAATTGAATTCGTTCGAATCTTCTTGTTTTAAGTGTAAATGCTGAAAACTATTGGCAATAGCAGCAATTGGAAACTTGGTTACGGTTAATTACTGAAAGCATAAATGAACATACACATTCTTGCTTCTCTAACTGGCACGTCTAGGGTTCAGAGTGCTAAATTTGCTCAAATCATCTTTGTCATTGTCTTACGACTCTCTCATTCGTTTGCGTTTGGGCTGATTGGCTGGTGTTCTTATTCTCATTGTCTTGAGAGCTTTTTCGGGGGGGTTGTTTAAAAGAAGGTTAAAATTGGCATTTTTTTTGTGATTTTTCATACTAGCATAATCTATTGTTATTATTATTTGACTTATCTGTGATGGAAAAGATGTACTATGCCCTAAGTCACATAGAGCGTGAGCATGTGCGAATGCGGGAGCGCGGACTTGAAAGCGTCTCTAAAAAATCTCCAAAACAGCTAAAATTCATGAGTGTAAGAATTGAAAGTACGAGCGCCCGACGAGAATTGAGAGCGCAAGCATAGGGCATTTTGAAGGATTATGTCTAAGACTGTGGCTATAAACCTTTGGGGAGAAGAGGGTAATTTTCAGAAGCTCATGGGTACAATGTCCTTGAGGAGAACTTCAGGGTGGTGTATAGTAGTAGTATTATTTAGAGGCCCCTCCTACATACAAAGGTCGAACCGCCCTGCTCCCTCTATGTATAGAGTGCATTTGAAAGTAGAAACGAAAGTGGGAATTGGTTTGAGTTTTTGAAGAACAAGAAATCAGAAAAAGAAATCAGAGCAAGAATGTGGATATTTGGGAGAAAAAACCCATCTGGGTTCTCAGCCTCTTCTACTGCTGAGGAAGTTACCCAAGGAATTGATGGTACTGGCCTCACTGCTATATTTACAGGTCTCTCTCTCTCTCTCTCTCTCTCTCTCTCTCTCTCTCTCTCTCTCTCTCATAAACAAACACCTATACATATGTTGTTTTCCATTACTCAAAAAGGAAGTAAACAACAAACTAATGCACACCAAAGGCTCGATTTAATTGGCAAGAAATTGATAGGGGGATATTGTTCTGGGAAAAGTTTTAGTCTTAGTGGAGTGAAGTAAAGAAAAAAGAAATGTTTTTTTCTTGGTTCAGTTGATAAAAGAATTTGTAGAAAGGTTGGAAAACGATACTTTAATTGCATAGGAAACTCGTGGAAAAATAGAATTCCTGCAAAATCTTGCAGTTTTTGCGTTACTTTTTCTTGGTTCCACAACTTTCTGCTAACTGAACACATAAAAATCAAGAAAGTTAGATGTATTTGTGTACTTCCTTTTCCTTGCGCGCCCAGCAATTGAACAGAGCCAAAGAGAAAAATGAGACAAAAATTTGATTTTTACATGGTTGGGCCCATTTGCTTACATACATAGCTCGATGAGAGTTCCAATGTAGTGAAAGAGTTTACAATGACAAAAAGAAATTCCGATCCCGAGCCCTTGCTCAAATGTGATTTTTTTGGGGGGTCACTGTTTAACATTAGAGAACATGATCGGGGGGTCCGATCTCCTCTGTTCCAAAAACCCCTGTGCCTTTGTGCTGAGGGGTTTTCCAGCCGTTAGATTGTGTGTTTTTTTTATTGTTTAAATTCAACGGCCGGAAAACCCCTCGCTACAAAGGTACAGATTTTTCGGCATAAAGGATCCTGCCTCTGTGATTGGTGAGAATTTATAGTGATTATCAAAAGTTTTGGCCAAAATATTAGAAATCCACAAAATGATTGGTGAGTCGTACAGTGGTTTTGCTGAGTTCCTGGCACTAGGTAATTCAGCTGAATTCAGCTGTGAATTTATGAGAGGCCTGTGAATTTTTGATGAACGTGGAAGATGGATAATTACATCTTTCTCCTTCTAGGGTCACTTTTGAGGCATCGCTTTAAATCAGTTAAGATCATCCAAAGTCAAATTTGGTTGTTTCAGTCGGGGCATTTCCCCACCATTCCCCAGCTTATGTCTATCTGAATGTTCTTCTGTATTGATAGCTCTATAGTTTGAGGTTAATCTGATAATATATTGTTAAAGCATCCAACTCAATGCCAATTGGCAATGGGAGGAGAGGTCGCCCAAGTTCATATACTAGTTTTCGAGATGATAATAAGCCGATGTGGGACAATTTCCAACATATATGATCCATTCATTGGATGTCGACTTCAAAACATAGTGAAATTTGGGGTTCTTGATTATCTTATTGCTTGTACTTGGTCGAATTTCAGGTGCATCAAGCGGTATTGGCGCAGAGACTACACGCGTCCTCGCCTTGCGTGGTGTACATGTAGTTATGGCAGTTAGAAATACAGATGGGGGTGGAAAAGTCAGAGAAGCTATACTTAAGGAAAACCCCAGTGCTACAATTGACGTTATGGAATTAGATGTCAGCTCAATGGCATCTGTTAGGAAATTCGCTTCAGAATACACGTCCTCGGGCCTTCCTTTGAACATCCTTATGTAAGTATCTTTTAAAGAAGTAATTGAAGATGATCATTGTCTCATTAATTAGGTCTACTCTTTGAATGCCTGGAAATACAAACCCTCTTATGGACCTTTTCGGAACTTGATAAAATTTGAAATATTTTTCTTTATTTTGTGGAAGTAACAATGCAGGGGCCATGGTTCCTTTCACGCTCGCTCAAGACAACATAGAAATGCAGTTTGGAACTAACCATATTGTTAAGCATCATTAACCATTTGATGTTTATTCTTGTCAGGAGCTACAAAATTGTTAAACAGCATCTGCGCTCGACAGTTACAAATGTTTGAAATTTAGTAACAGCAACTGTTTGTTTAATTTTTAGAATAATTTTCGGAAAGCTAAGAAGACTGGTCACAAGATTGCTATAGGCGAAATAGATTTTGTTTTCGTCTCGACTAAAGTTCTAAATTAGATTCAGTGTGGTTGTCATTTAATCGATAACTGCAAGTTCTATCAGAGGAATGCAATGCAATTTTGACTTTAACGGCTCCCTTGTGGTGTTTTAAGCACGTATCATCCATAAAATTTTTCTCACCTGGTAGCCAGTAGTATAAACTGAAGCTTTAACTTTGTACCGTATCGTTTCCCTTTTCTCCTTTGTTTGTTTTGGTTTTTACGTCTAAGGTCAAGAGGGATATTCACTTACTAAACCAAACCGAGCCTTATGTCCCAATCACTTGGGGTCGGCTACATGGATCTTTTTCCTCCATTGAGCTCTGTCAAGGGAATAGGGATATTCACTTGAAATTGAAAATTGCTTAGTCCTCTCTTCTGAATTTTACCACACAATTATCCAAACTACTTGGGATAGAAAGTAGATTGAATAACCGTTCAAACCACGCACAAATCTGAATTTCGGAGTGTCCGGGACAAGGCCGCAAAGTTTGGTCTGTTAGCCAGCTTTAGTGCACCCCAGGCACATTTTGATGTGCCTTAGGCGCACTCCCTTGCGCCCTGGGCGCATCCTTAACACTTAAAAACATGCTAAACTTTGCGGGTTCAACACGGACACAACCGAAATCCGGTTTAAGTGTGGTTTGAAGCGTTAAAAAGCTTGTTAAACTCTACTTTCTAACCAAATCTACTTTCTTACCGTTAAAAAGGTTGTTAAATCTAAATCCATCATACTTTTGCTTTTGAGCTTCTGTTGCTTAATGAGAGAGTTTATCCCAAATTGTAAATGATAACATGTCTAGTTTGCAAGTGTCAGTGATTTCTGTATAGGTCCTGCCCATGTATATATGTTTTGTTCTTTCTTTTTTTTTTTTTTCACACTCTAAGTCCGACATTGATACCCTACTCTTTCATCTCACATGCAAACGTGCATTGCTGTGTTATCTTTCTACAGGTCATTTTCTTTTGACAAATCTTTTGTTGGAGACCATGAAAAGTACGGCACTTGAAAGCCAGAGAGAAGGAAGGATTGTTAATGTGTCATCATTGTCTCATCGGCTTTCATACCGTGAAGGAATTCGTTTTGAATGACGAATCTAGGTAATTACTATGACAACTTTCTGCATCTTTTTAGCTTTCACTTATTTTTCTTTGATTCTTTGATTCTGGTTTGAATTATTTGGTTTTAACTTTTCCATATGCGAAACATATTATGCTTTTTATTTAAACTATAGGTAGCGCAATTGCCTTTGAAAGGTCCATGAAAGGGAGGAAGTGCTGTCCAAATCAAGCATTATGCATGACTTGGAGGGACAGTTTTGTCCCTTCATGTCATTTTTGCTCTGGCAATTGGGTTACCCTTTCGAAATTGAGCTGTTGATGAGATTTCCTAAAGCTTTCTCGCAATAAACTATTTTCCTAGTTCTACTTTTCAGTTACAGGATGTGGTCTGCTTATGGACAATCAAAGCTCGCTAACATATTGCATGCTAATGAGCTGGCAAAGCGCTTGAAGGTAATTAATATATTCTTGTTACTCAATTATCCAAGAAATTGATATAGAGATGATTGTAAATCGTCAAGGTCTCACTATGAACAGATAACCAAGCTTTGTTGTAAGGAACAGCAGTTTAATAAATGTCAATCCAATAGTATATTTTTGTACGTGAATTATTCGAACCATGTTCTTCCCATGTCCATCTGATTTTGGTAATGCACATCTGGTACTTTCCACTTGAGCAAATTCTCAAGACAATGGGTCTTGAAACAAGGACCGGAAACAGAATATTTATTCGGCCATGACACATATGCAGAAGATTTTCACTGAAAAGAAAAACATATGAAAATGAAAGAGCCCGCGGAATGAAATTCTATCATGCTTGCCATAAAGATCGTTTAGTGGACTTGGGAACACCAGCTTGGTTTTTCTGGTCATAATTACTACGGATTAAATTGAATTTTACAATTTTGATAGGATTAGTTGTTCAAAGAACAATAGCTACATTTTCCCTTTGTCTTTTACTGTTAAAAAAAAAATAAAAAAATAATAGGTATAGGCTGCAAAATATTGAGAATCACTGAACCTTGTAACTACTAGAAAGTAGAGGCAGGGTTACCAGGATTATGGATCGGGAATGGGAACGGGAACGGGAACGGGATCGCAGTACGTTAACTTAGGCGACGAATCACCTACACCTACAATTAATTGGTCATGAGAACAATTGCTTGCACTTTTCTTATTCAGTTTTTTTTTATGATAATATGCTCGGCAGAATATGACACAGTACGTTGTATTCATTTTTGCAATTTATCAGGAACAAGGGGTCGAGATAACTTCTAATTCACTTCATCCTGGAACCATTGCAACCAACTTTCTGCATCAACGTACCATTTTCAGCTGTAAACCTCGGATCCTTTGAATGTTATATAGCCATAGTTTTAAAATGTGTTTCTGAGTATCTGTTGGATTGGTTTCTGTTCATATGCTTGTTTTCATTGTTAGGTACTGTTCAGATTAAGAGTAGGTATTGAGTTTAGAGGGAATGTTTTGTTTTATTAGTTCTCTTTCTTTCTTCTGTTGGTTCGTTTGCACCTATGTCCGGTATCACTACGACTATAAGAGCACGTACAAGCTTTCAAGAGATGATTTTTAAGATACTATTCTAAACATCAAATTATTACAATTAACAGAAACTAACTGTGATATGTGATGTCACTACATCCATGGGAGATGAGAAGTAAGACTTTTGTACCTAAATTCTTGTGGGCTACTAGTAGTAACTTAGATTTGTACACTTTGGGCCATGTAGGTTGAGCCTTCATTCAAGTTGTTGAGTTTTTGCCAAGAAATATTCCGGTCATAGTAGCATGCAGGTCCCATGTTTTTTGTGGTAGATTGAAAAAACCGGAAAACATCAATATCAAAACAATATGGGACCAACGTTGTTTTTTATGTTTTCTCATGCATTTGCAGAATAAGAAAATTACGGGATGTGTTCTGTTAGATAAGTATGGTTAGAAATATATACTATCTGACAGGTCATCTTCAAGATAAGCCACAGATTGTTCCAAATTGGATCATAAGTTTCCTCTTTTACTAGAAGTGTTCGTATTGTCTTGGGTATATAGTAATTGCTTTGGTAACTGTCTTTGTTGTAGGTTTGGTGAAGACAATTGCTGAATACATGGGGAAAAATCTTCAATAGGTAGGTTTTGTGTCTGTGACGCCAGATGCACCACATTTCTCCAGAGAAATTTAAGTATTTGAATTTTTGAGATGTTTAGCACTTTTGTTAGAATAATTCTATAGTGATAATTTGCTAATTATTTCCGTTCCTTATGGTTTTAGGAAGCGGCAACCACATGCTACGTGGCATTGCATCCGCAAGTTAAAGGGTTCAGCGGAGAGTATTTTTCTGACTGTAATCTAGCAAAACGGAGTGCTTTGGCTAAAGATGACAAATTAGCGAAGAAATTATGGGATTTCAGCTTGAGCTTGACAAATACCAAGTGAAGCCTGTTGCCGAATTGATTGCTGCCCTGCTTTTGTGAGCTTGTCCGTAATTTTTTTTTATTTTTATGAAACCCGTTTGTATCACATTTAATTTCTGGAATTCTTGTATTATATAGTTTGTGTGTAGATTGTCGTTTGTTTGTAAAGGCGCTTATAATAAAAATTCCTGAATTGTTGTCTTCACCTAATTCTTATTGAGGCAGTCTAGTTATTCTCATACAGGCAATATAGTTTCAAAATTTCCGGCAGTTCATGTAAGTTAGGTGAGTGAAACAATATGGCGCAAGATCAGAGACTTCTCCTTCCTTCAAGTACCTTTGCCTTTGTTTCTGTCAAATACAAAGAAACATTAAGAGTCACTTGTGAGAAGAGAGGAAGACGATGCTGTAACCCGCAAAAATGAGGTTTAGACATGAAAATAGGGCAATGTCAAAAGGCCACAAGACATATTGGTTACAGATTGCTGTTCAAATTGATTTTTTACAGGGATGATATGATCTTCCACAGAATCTACACAACGAATTGTCCAACAGCTTATTCTCTGGACCTAAAAAGGGTCCCGTTTGGAGAGGACAGCAACTACCCTTGTTCCATGAAATTATCTTTCCATTTGATTTTTCCTATGCTTTTGTAGTACCAATCTTCTCATGCTTTTAATCTTTGCTGTTTTGGATTCAAAAGAGGGGTCTCTGCAGTGATTTGGTAGATTCTTTTTCCTTCGACTGCCCTATTCGTATTTTCTATTGCATGTTACACTCTTCTAAAATGGTAATCAAGCAGCAAAAGGAAGAGACAGTAGAATTGTTGCCTTTCGCAGACAATCCCTTTCTAAACACTGAAACCATGGAAGAAGCTTTTTAAAAGGGTAATTGTCTCCTTCAGTTCTTGGCACTTGGCTTAAGCATTGTAGTTCTATAAGTGCCTCAAGCAGTTCTTCCATCGATAATCATGTGATCGAGAGGTGGAGAAGTAAAGAGAGGACTTCGGACAGAGGATCGAGAGAATCAGTACAGGGGGTCCACTCTCGCGATAACCATGAATATGCTATACTAAATACTACATTGCTTAAATGTGCAGGTGATACTTCATGAATATGCAATATTAATTTGTTTCCAATCTATTGCTTCTTTGCTTCTATTCAATAATTAGGTATGTTCTTTCCATGGAGAAAAGAAAACAAAATGGGCTTTCAAGTGAAATCAAGAAAAACAACTGTCAAGTACATTGAACCACTATAGGTCATCGATGATGTTAGGGGATTACCGCAGCTAGATTTCTAAGAAAAGGAAGATTTGCGTTTCTTTGGATTGGTCTAAAATTATTACAACGAATTAGGCCTGCACATAACAAACAAACTAAAAGAGTTGACAATTCAACTACCACGATGTCATCAGAATAAGATTACGGGCTTGTTTGGTTATTTTATCTTATTGCTTTATCTGCTTATTTTGTGTTTGATTAAGACAAGAAATAAGAAAATAAACCAACAGGTTCTATTTGTTGTTTTAGGATAAGAATAAGGGACCGTTTAGTTATCATGTCTCATTGTTTTATTTCATTGTTTGTTTTGTTTTTGAATCTACAAACAAATAAGATTAACATCGTGGGCCCGTATTGCCTCCATGGGCATTTCCATTGGTTGATTGAAGACCATGTTGTCCTGAAACTAAATCAAAATATAAAATACATTGTCCCCCCTACAAGAAAACTTTATATATACAATAAATTGTCCCTCTTGCAAGAAAACATTGTCCCTCCTACAAGAAAACATTATATATTCAGTAAATTGTCCCTCTTGCAAGAAAACACAATATATAAATCTATAAACCAAAATTTACATTGAGACAGACCCTATATATAGTGTACACAACCTTGCATTGGTTTTGTAGAGTAGTACTTACAAAATCGGGGTTTAACTTGGGTTTTTGGTGGGGATCACATCAGAGCAGCAAAATGTGGATTCTTGGAAGAAATGGTCCTTCTGGTTTCTCAGCCTCTTCTACAGCTGAGGAAGTTACCAAAGGAATTGATGGAACTGGCCTCACTGCCATCGTTACAGGTCTCTCTCTCTCTCTCTTTCTCTGTGTGTGTGTGTGCGTGTGATGAGTTTGTTGGAATATCAACTATTTCGATGCTTCTGATTCAAGAACATGGCTATATATGAGGAGAAATTACTCGACTTGTCTTCCTATTTGTGTGCAAGTCATAAGTATGCTATATATTGATCATATGGAAGGTATTGATGGAATTTGGGTCATCAACTTCGATTTCCAAATTTATTTTAAGTACATCTTTTGTGTAAGAGCAATGCGTACTGTTAGAAGCACTTCTACCATTGGGGTGTGCTGTTAATTGGTTGCTGTTGAAGTCGCTAAAAATCTTTCAACTCAGTGAAGAATGATCTCAAGAGCCACATGTGCTTATAAAAAGATTTGGCCAACTATTTTATCGAAAAAAATTACTCCCAAAAGAATTTGGTGAGTTGTAAAAATGGTCTTGTTGAGGTCTATTTACCTATTTGCTTGGTACTTGGTATTCTTTTGAGTCAAGTGGTGTCTTTTCAGAATACGAAGTTCTACTAGATTCTGTTCTTCTGATGTTAACTTCCGACCCTCATGGAATTGGGGTTATTGGATGGTATAATTGTTTATATTTTATCCAATTTCAGGGGCATCAAGTGGTATTGGCACAGAGACTGCACGCGTCCTCGCCTTGCGTGGTGTACATGTGGTTATGGCAGTTAGAAATACTGATACGGGTCGAAAGGTCAAAGAAGCTATACTCAAGGAAAACCCAAATGTTAAACTTGATGTTATGGAGCTAGATCTCGGTTCAATGGCGTCTGTAAGGAAATTCGGTTCGGAATACAAGTGCTTGGGCCTTCCTTTAAACCTCCTCATGTAAGCATAACGAAACAATTGAATATGCTGCTCTCTCATTTAGCTTCGGTTTTTGTCCTCTTTAAATATGCGAAATGGATAACTTATTATGGACCTTGGCGTTTGTTTTTGAACTTTACGAGGAGTGAAATGTTTTCTTTGTTGTTGGAAGTAACAATGCAGGGGTCATGGCTCCCCCTTTCATGCTTACACAAGACAATATAGAACTGCAGTTTGGAACTAACCATATAGGTGAGAATCATTCATTATTTGGTTTTTTAAAATCTTGTTGTGTGCTTTAAAATTGTTATAACAGCATGTCTGCTCAATGGCTACAAAATGTTCTAAAGATGCAGGATAGGAGTTTCGAATGTAAATTGGATTCACTTCCTATATGATCGGAGTTCCAACTTAGATTCATTAAAAAGATCAATGCAGTTTTTTCAGAGCTTTAAGATTATTCCATCTGCTATTAGCAGGCAGATGGAGAATGTCCTACTTTGTCGGAAAGAAATAAGATAGAAAAATAGAAAAGAAAAAGAAGGGAAGACCACACATTATGACATTAGTTTTTACCAGGTCATCGAGCTTTACTCACCTTCCAGGCTCCAGCATAACCGATTATTTCTATCGTCATTTTCCTTTTCTCCCTCGTATGGTTTTGGTCCTTGCATCAAGTATGAATAGGGATAATTGAGTGCTATCACTCGATCTTCACTTGGAAACTGAAAATATCGTACTTCTTCTCTTTTGAGTTTTGTCACATATTTATTCTAGTGCTTTTGTTAAGAGCATCTGTAAATGAGAGGGACAGGGTTTATCTATAATTGTAATTGCTCAATGTAAAGCTCCTCCTCATGAATGTTTTGTTCTTTCCCATTTTTCACCCCATAGCTAGGATACTAAATTATATACTACCCTCTCGTCAAATGTACAACAACATGCATTGCGTATGAAGGATAAATGTTGACTTTTTACAGGTCATTTTCTTTTGACAAATCTTTTGTTGGAGACCATGAAAAGTACAGCACGTGAAAGCCGGAAAGAAGGAAGGATTGTGATTGTGTCATCAGAGGGTCATCGTCGGTTCGGATACCCTGAAGGAGTTCGTTTTGACAAAATCAATGACAAATCTAGGTAATTAGGAACAACACTTTTTTCCTTGCCTTTCCAGTTTTCTCCTAATTTTCTTTGATCCTGGTTAGAATTATATCATTTTAGTTTTTCTCTGGCAATAGGGTCGCACTTTCAAAATTGAGCTGCTGATCAGATTTGTAAAGCTGACTCGATTACCCGTTTTCCTTGTTTTACTTCCTACTTTTCAGCTTCCGCACCATGTATGCGTATGGACAATCAAAGCTTGCTAACATATTGCATGCTAATGAGCTGGCAAAGCGCTTTAAGGTAATCAATATATCCTTGTTACTCAACTAAGCAAGAAATTGATATCAAGATAATTACAAATCGCACATCATCAAGGTCTTGTTATGAATTGGACCAATTGGTAACCAAGCTTTTTAGTACAAGGCAGCTGTTTCCGTGCCATTAACATTTTGAACCATGTTCTTCCCGTGTGCGTCTAGTGTCTGCATTTTGGTATGCACATCTGCAGTTTCCACTTTGATCAATATCAGAGTTCTTAAGACATTAAACAAGAATTGGACATTTGTTTAGCTATGAGACATATTTGTTATTAGATATCCATTCAAAATAAAGATAAAGAATGAAAATATGAGAACCCTTAGAGCCACCACTTGTTGAACTCAGGAACAGCCTTGTTTGAATGGTAGCATATCGGTAGCCTAAGTTGTTCAAAGGGAGAGATTGACCCATTAACTATTCGATGTTAAAATGATTTTATACTTGTCAATACCTTGATTTATTAAAAGCCCTCGTGGATGATTTCTTTTGACAATTAACCAGGAAGAAGGGGTGGAGATTACTGCTAATTCAGTTCATCCAGGAGTCATTGCCACCAACCTTCTGCGTCGTCACCATAGCATTGTTAATGGTAAACCTCTGGACGTTTGGACTCTATATGGTTATGTTCTTGAAACATACTATTTCAGAACATATATTTGTTGGATTGGTAGCTGTTCAATACCATGCGGAGACATTTACATTTTAAGGATCTCTTTTTGGGCTTCCTAATTTGCTTTTATCTGAAAGCTTGGCCATGCAGTTTCATTTGTTTCTTATTGTATTAGAACTTAGTTCCCCACTGCATCCCAAAGAGTTTATTACTGTAGAATGCTTTGGGAGAAAGCATATAACCATGTGGAACAGGAATGGTGGATGTACTCCAGTTCACCGGACTCCATGATATTGTATGCATTAGCTAGAATTGAAAGAGACTGCATAATCGCATACGATACATTAGCTAGAATTGAAAGAGACTGCATAATCGCATACGATACATTAGCTAGAATTGAAAGAGACCGCATAATTGCATACGATTCAAGAGAGCTTTGTGGATGTAAATTAACACCAGAAACCAAAACTAGTAGCAGATGTAAGTTATTTCTGGAAAACAATACAGTAATACAAAGTATGCAGCTCTATTCTTGTTTTTGTTTCTTATCAGGCGGAAATTTTCAATATGTATAACTTATAAGCCACGGATAGTTCGAAGTTGGCTTATAAGTTCATCTTTTACTAAAGTAGTATAAATATGTTGGCGTATATTAATGTTTTGGTTCCTGTCTGGTTGCAGGCTTGCTCAAAACGGTGGCAAAATGTTTCTTGAAAAGTATTCCACAGGTTAGTTCTGTCTCTTATGTAAGATGCAGAACAGCATTTCTTGTGAAAAAGAAGTCATTGTATGTGGAAAATTTGAGATGTTTAGCATGTTTTTTTTTAGGATATTAGGGTGACATGGTTTGCTAACTAGTAATTTTGTTCATTGTTGTTTTAGGGAGCGGCAACCACATGCTACGTGGCATTGCATCCGCAAGTGAAGGGGGTGAGTGGGGAGTACTTTTCAGACAATAACCTAGCAAAACCAATCGCTTTGGCTAAAGATGAAGAACTGGCAAAGAAATTGTGGGACTTCAGCTTGGGCTTGACAGATCCCAAGTGATGGCTTTGTTGAATCGATATCTGTGATGCCTTGTGAAATTTTCCAAGAGTTTTAGTATTTTTTTTTCCGAACAGACAGATACTGTACTTTTATGTCTACAATGTTGTATTGTTTGATTTTATTAGCTTGAATGAAACACATCATTACTTGGTTATATAACTAAGCTCAAAAAACTTCCGGAAGTAATCCAACGGCTGAAAATCCGAATGATTGCATATTAACATGATTTAGCAATCAAACCCCTCTCATCGGGTGTCAATGTGTCATGGTATGCATTGCTGCTATGGGTACAGAACCCACATCTGTACCCACGTGTACAGATCAATTTGAGAACCATTTCAAATCTCACAAAGATGGTCGGAGCCGTCCATTTTGTTTGGGGTCCTTCTAAAAAACCAACTTAATCGAATATAGGCCTATGTATAACGAAACATCCACCTATGGATTCATAAGCAAAATTGGGTGTTTGGTAAATGCCTCTACCGATATTCGATTGAGCTGATTTTTTACAAGGTTCTTCAACAAAATGGGTAGCTCCAATCATCTTTGTGAGATTCGAAATGGCTCTGATGTACTCATGGGTATCGTTTATGATGTTTATAGTACACATTTATTTATGGGGTTATATAAACAGAAAATTTTTCATTGGTCGAAACCCCCTACAAATACATTGCTTAAATGTCCAGGTGATACTTCATGTTTTGGTTGTCCTAATCACCACATTAAAAAAAAAAAAAAACACTCCTCAAACTTTGTTTCTAATCTATGGCTGCTTTGGTTGGTCCTACAATTAGGCATGTTTTCTATGGAGAAAACAAAACAAATTAATGGGCTTTCAAATTAATTTTGTTTGTTTTGTTTTTGAATCTACAAACAAATAAGATAAACAACGTGGGCCCGTATTGCCTCCATGGGCATTTCCATTAATTGATTGAAGACCATGCTGTCCTGAAACTAAATCAACATATAAAATACATTGTCCCTCCTAAAACAAAACATTATATATACAATAAATTGTCCCTCTTGCAATAAAACATTGTCCCTCCTACAAGAAAACATTATAGGAGTGGTTAGTGCGGCCCAGGCGCATTTGGCTGCGTCTCAGGCGCCCCACCTTTGCCTCGGGCGTATCTACATAGTTCGGTCTGTTGGAGTGGTTAGTGCGCCCCAGGCGCATTTTGCTGCTCCTCAGGTGCCCCCTCTTGCGCTCTGGGCATATGGTAAACACTTAGAAACATGCAAAACTTTGTGGGCTCGACACGGACACATTCAAAGTCCTATTTGAGCGTGGTTGGAACCGTTAAAAACTTTGTTAAATCTATTTTCTTGCCAAAGTTGTTTTGATTCAAAATCATTTGTACATCAAATGATATTATGATTTTACCCTTAGTGGGTCGAAAGATATATTTTTTCATTAAAATGCTCGTATCACCCTATTCTAAATCGGATCAAGATTAATTATGGATGGATAGATAGGGTTTTTAAACTACTAAAATATGATGGAAAGGAACAATACAATTAAAGAAGTATAACTTATGAAAACATGGTTAAAAGCAGACCGATTAAAAGATCAACGGAGCCACTAAAGCTAAAAACGTTTGCGCGCTCTCTACACCTTCTCAGTTCCATTCCGAACACACATTCCTAATTCTAGGATATTCATTCATTCTGTACGAGTTACAAAAATCTTACGGGGCTTTCCATGCTTCCTCGAATCATCAGAAATCGTTTCAGCATAAAACTTCCTAACGTATGGTATTCATATTTTTTTCTAATGGTCCCCTTTATACCCACTTTTCATGACTTAAATCTAGATATTTTTATGGTTGTGTTCCACCACCTTTCAGAACTTTAAAAACTCTATTTGTCGATATATAATTTGTCTTGATACACTTTAATATGAGAAAGTTGCGAGCGTTTTACTAAAATAAATTTTATTTTGACCCACTGAGGGTAAAATGGTCACATATTCTTATGTATAAATGATTTTGGATCCAAACGACTTGGGATAGAAAGTAGATTGAACAAGCTTTTTAACGGATTAAACCACGCGCAAATATGAATTTCGGAGTGTCCGGGACAAGTCTACAAAGTTTGGTCTGTTGGAGTGGTTAGTGCGCCCCAGGCGCATTTTGCTGAGCCTCAGGCACCACCCCTTGCGCCATGGGCGCATCGTTAAAGGTTAGAAACATGCTTAACTTTGCGGGCTCAACACGGACACATCCGAAATCCGAGTTAAGCGTGGTTGGAACCGTCAAAAAGCTTGTTAAGTCTACTTTCTTACCAAAGTTGTTTTGATTCAAAATAATTTGTACATCAAAAGATATTACCATTTTATCCTTAATGGGTCGAAAGATGAATTATTTCTGTAAAAAGCTCATATCACCCTACTCTAAATCGGGTGAAGACTAATAATGGATGGATAGATAGGGTTCTAAAACTACTAAAATGAGATGAAATGGAACAATACAATTAAGGAAGCATAATTTATGAAAAGTTGGTTAAAAACAGACCGATTCAAAGATCATCGGAGCCACTAAAGTTAAAACGTTTGCGCGCACTCTACACATTCTCAGTTCCATTCCGAACACACATTCCTAATTCTAGATATTCGTTAATTCCGTAAGAGTTACAAAAACCTTACAGGGCTTTCCATGCTTCCTCGAATCATTAGAAATCATTTCAACATAAAACTTCCTAACGTAAGGTACTCATTTTTTTCTATTGGTCCCCTTTATGCCAGCTTTTAATGAACTAAATCTAAATATTTTTGTGGTTGTGTTCCACCACCTTTCAGAACTTTAAAAACCCTATTTGTCGAAATATAATTTGTCTTGATCCACTTTAATATGAGAAAGTTGCGAACGTTTTACCAAAATGATTTTTAATTTGACCCACTGAGGGTAAAATGGTCACATATTCTTATGTATAAATGATTTTGGATCCAAACTACTTGGGATAGAAGGTCGATTGAACAAGCTTTTTAACGGATTAAACCACGCGCAAATCTGAATTTCGTAGTGTCCGGAACAAGTCTACAAAGTTTGGTCTATTGGAGTGGTTAGTGCGCCCCAGGCGCATTTTGCTGAGCCTCAGGCGCCACCCCTTGCGCCCTGGGCGCATCGTTAAAGGTTAGAAACATGCTAAACTTTGCGGGCTCGACACGGACATATCCGAAATCCAATTTGAGCGTGGTTGGAATCGTCAAAAAGCTTGTTAAATCTACTTTCTTACCAAAGTTGTTTTGACTCAAAATAATTTGTACATCAAAGGATGTTACCATTTTACCCTTAATGGGTCGAAAGATGAGTTATTTTTGTAAAAAGCTCATATCACCCTCTAAATCAGGTCAAGACAAATTATGGACGGATAGATAGGGTTCTTAAACTACTAAATTAAGATGAAATGGAAAAATACAATTAAAGAAGTATAATTTACGAAATGTTGGTTAAAAACAGACCGATTTAAAGATCATGGGAGCCACTAAATTCAAAACGTTTGTGCGCACTCTACACATTCTCAGTTCCATTCCGAACACACATTCCTAATTCTAGGATATTCGTTAATTCCGTAAGAGTTACAAAAATCTTACAGGGCTTTTCATGCTTACTCGAATCATCAGAAATCGTTTCAACATAAAACTTCCTAACGTAAGGTACTCATATTTTTTTCTAATGGTCCCCTTTATACCAGCTTTTAATGAACTAAATCTAAATATTTTTGTGGTTGTGTTCCACCCCCTTTCAGAACTTTAAAAACCCTATTTGTCGATATAAAATTTGTCTTGATCCACTTTAATATGAGAAAGTTGAGAGCGTTTTACCGAAATGATTTTTATTTTGACTTACTAAGGGTAAAATGGTCACATATTCTTATGTATAAATGATTTTGGATCCAAACTACTTGGGATAGAAAGTAGATTGACTAAGCTTTTTAACGGATTAAACCACACGCAAATCTGAATTTCAGAGTGTTCGGGACAAGTCTACAAAGTTCGGTCTGTTGGAGTGGTTAGTGCACCCCAGGCGCATTTTGCTACGCCTCAGGCGCCCCAGGCGCCCCACCTTCGCCCCAGGCGCATCGTTAACACTTAAAAACTTGCTAAACTTTACGGGCTCGACATAGACACATCTGAAATCCGATTTGAGCCGTTAAAAATCTTGTTAAATCTACTTTCTTACCAAAGTTGTTTTGATTCAAAATCTTTTGTACATCAAAGGATATTACCATTTTACCCTTAGTGGGTCGAAAGATAAATATTTTTCTAAAAAGCTTGTATCACCCTATTCTAAATCGGATCAAGGTTGAATTTCGGAGTGTCAGGACAAGCCCACATAGTTTGGTCTATTAGATAGCTTTAGTGTGCCTAGGCACATTTTGATGCGCCTCAGTTGCCCTCCCTTGCGCCCTGGGCGAATTATTAACGCTTTGAAACATGCTAAATTTTGCAGGCTCAACACGGACACACCCGAAATTTGATTTGAGCGTGGTTTGAACCGTTAAAAATCTTATTAAATCTAGTTTCTTGCCAAAGTTGTTTGGATCCAAAATCATTTGTACATCAAAGGAAATTATCATTTTACCCTTAATGGGTCGAAGACAAATTATTTCTATAAAAAAGCTGCTATTACCCTCATTTTAAATCGGATCAAGATGAATTATGGATGGATAGATGGAGCATCGCAGCTAACACGATACCATGAACATGTTTAGGTCTGGTTTGGTAGATACCCTTTCCTTTGACTACCGTTTCTGGAGGTCCTAAGTTTTAAACTACTAGTACTAATACTAATTTATCTTTGAATTTTTTCATGCATGTTTAGGTCTTTTTGTCTCATTGTTGACTCCTCTGTCCCATGGAAGTCTGAGAAATTTATATTGGAAGAGAGATTCATGGTGGTATGATAGGGAAAAAAAACTGCCAAAAGTTTTTATAGGGAAGTTATGTTCACTTGAACTGGACTTAGACGAAGGGGTGGGAATTTTCAACCCGACACGAAGTTAGCGTATTAGGGTCAGCTATTTTTTACACAGAAAACAAATATGACATGACAAAATAACACGAAAAGCTAAACAGGTCGAGTTAGGGATGAGTGAATTCTGACATGAACACAAGATGACTTGACACGAATACGACACGGGTGGGAATTTATGAAAGGACACGATAACACGACACGAACTGGACATGAAGTTAGTGGCTAAGGGTCGGTTAATTATACACGAAACACGAATATGACACAATACGATAACACTTAAAACTAAACAGGTCGGATTAGGATTAATAGAATTCTGACACAAACATGACCCGATGCCCACCCCTAATTAGACGTTCAGGTCTTCTTACTATTGGATCTGGACGTAAGTCTCTCACTTCTATTTTCTGTCCTAAAATGGTGAGCAAGCAGCAAAAGAAACAGAGCCTTGTATGCTGATAAAAAAGAAAAGAAACAGAGCCTTGTTTGGGGGCAAGCCAAATGGGTGCAAATAATTGCACATTTTGAGCCCAAAATGTTTGTTTTATAACTTTGATCCAAACTATGACCTAATTATCGGTGCAGGTGCCCCCCACATGCCCCCCTTGGGGCATTCACCCTTGGTTACAAACATGGTTGAATTTGACAGGGTCATCAAGGAAAACTATTGCAGAAAAACTGTGCAATAGTTTTCCTTTCAAGACCACAACACCAACAACATCAAATGTTTTTGGTTTGAACTTGAATAAAACACAGCTTATATTTCAAGGTTACGCTTCGCCTTTTTCACTCTCTTTTTTATCTTATCTCTGTCTCGTATTTTCGATTTTTTACCTTGTGGATGTGGTGTGGAGATGTCAAATATGTTTGTGAATTTTCTGTAATTGTGCATGTGGAAGCTTATGAATGTTATAATCACCACTTTCAAAAACTAATTTGCAGTAGAAAAAAATTTAATTCTTCAATTGTTATTGGTCAGGTAAATCAATGTATATGCTTTTTGCTGTCTTTTTGGATGGATGGGTTTGCTAAGAAACAAAAAGAATAAACAGAAAGTGCACCCTTTCGCTTCCTTGAATGAATAAAATAGGTGAAATTGAAAAGTTAAAAGGATATTATGAACGTGTAATGTGTATGCATTCATACACATTGGACTATTTTATTTCTGACCGTTTTTCACCAAAACACCGTACAATTTGGTAGAGATTTGCTCTCTTTTAAGGTTTTACGTTCGAAACAGTACTTCATCTAAAAGTGTTTCAAAATATATTTTGAATGCATACACTTTTTTCTAGGGCTGTTCAAAAAATCCGGTGAACCGTGAAACCGGTCTGGACCGAACCGATCCATACCTTTTGGATTTTGTCCGTGGATTAATAGTCCGGACACGGATTGAAAAATTAGAAAACCGTGACTTGTGATTCGGTTCACGAATTTTCATTATAAAACCGTAGATTAACCGAACCGGACTGTGAGATATTTATTTTATATAAATAATATATATATGTGTGTGTGTGCGTGTATTTCTATAATAAATTGTTAGTAATGTTAACACTTTTTTCCACCAATTTTAGTATTTTATCTTAATAATGGGATATAGTGTAGATGTACATAAAATATAGGGAGTAAATCGTAGTTTTTTTGTATAAATTACGGATAATCCTAATTGAGTTTCAGTAGTTCGTTTTTTTTCCGGTTCTTTCATGATATGTAATGCACTATAATGATACAATCCTACTAGTGTTTTTGATTCTTTTGAATTTGATTTTTGAAGTAAGTCTTTGATAGTTTAT
The DNA here is from genome assembly GCA_019656835.1 of Rhododendron ovatum. Lineage (NCBI taxonomy): Eukaryota > Viridiplantae > Streptophyta > Magnoliopsida > Ericales > Ericaceae > Rhododendron > Rhododendron ovatum. The sequence goes on from CM033798.1 coordinate 44,028,413, forward strand.
GTAACAAGTAATTTCTGATGGTGTTAAACTTAATTTTGAATGTAACCTTCTTCCCTTTTATTGTGAGATATATGCTTGAAGCCTTGAACTTTATTTTTGCTAAAATCTGTGGACAAAACCGTAATCGATCTGCGAGTCACGGATTTGATTGGAACCGGACCGTAAGACTTTTGGTCCGGACACGGATTTCATTTTGTAAAAACCGTGACTAGTGGTTCGGTCCTCGGATTTCTAAAAATCCGAACCGAACTGAACTGCGAGCAGCCCTACTTTTTTCTCTCATCAAAACACTTCATCTAAAGTGAATGTTAGGGTAACCAACTAAACCGGGCTAAGTCTTACAAGACCTCAGGTTTGGGCAACCCGGCCCCACCACGGGGCAACAAAAAATGCAAGGACAAGTATTTTTTTTCTTTTGAATTGAATCGTGCTAATCATAAAGCACTATTATTGGGGTTATATTTGATTTTGATTAATTTTGGTGTAATTCATGTTAAAAACACAAATGTAACCTAAATTTTGTTTTGTTTTGTGTTTTGACTTATATTTTTTTTTTATGATTTAATAATAAGAGACAACCAAGCTTGAGGTCGGACTTGGACAACTCAAACATCGGGGCCGACACTGGAAACGAGGCTGTCGAGTGATTATTCGGTGGAGACTTCTCTGTTCAAGTAACTTTGCCTTTATTTTTGGCAAATACGTACAAAGAAACAATATTAGGAGTGAGCAGAGGAAGAGAAAACAATGAGGTTCGGACTCAAAAGTATGGCAATGTTAAAACACCGCAAGACATTTAGTATCGTATGGTTACCGATTTCTGTTCAACGTAATTTTTTTGAAGGGTTAATCTTCTATGCACCGAATTGTGCGGATAATTTTTTTCGGAACCGAAATGGGTCCCGTTTGGAAAAGCACAACAACTACGCCGATTCCATGAAATTGTCTTTCCACTTGGTTAATCCTATGCTTTTGTAATTCCAATCTCCCCATGCTTTTGATCTTTGGTGTTCTGGATTTCGGAGGGTCACTAGGCTGCCACCATCCTTTTAGTGACTTGTTGCAGGTAGGCGGAGGAGGACAAGCAGAGCTACCAGGAGCCGAGCCCATACCAATTAAGCCGCAAAAGGAACGTACAGTACAATTGTTGCCTTAGCATAATGAATAAGTTGTGTTCTCCAGTGCACTTAGCTTAATGAATAATTGAACGTACAGTACAATTGTAAACGTCTTAAACGAAGAATACTTGCCTAAAAACTAGGGATGTGAACACCAAATGAAGGACAAAACGTGTTTAAGTCTTAAAGGCTCCGAGTTTTTTCAAATGATCAGAATTATACCCACTTTTCATGAACTAAATCGAAATATTTTTATGGATGCGTTCCACCATATTTTAGAACTTTAAAAACCCTATTTATCGATATATAATTGGTCTTGATCCAATTTAACAAGAGAAAGTTGCGAGCATTTTACCGAAATGAATTGTATTTTGACTCACAGAAGCTAAAATGGTCACATATTCTTATGTATAAATGATTTTGGATCCAAACTACTTGGGATAGAAAGTAGATTGAACAATCTTTTTAACGGTTCAAACCATGAGCAAATCTAAAATTCGGAGAGTCCGGGATAAGCTCACGAAGTTTGGTTTATTAGACAGCTTTAGTGCGCCCCAGACGCATTTTGATGCGCTTCAGGCGCCCTCCCTTGAGGCCCAGGCGCATTCATAATACTTAGAAACATGCTAAACTTTGCAGGCTCGACGCGGACACATTCAAAATCCGATTTGAGCGTGGTTTGTACCGTTAAAAAACTTGTTAAATCTACTCTCTTACCTAAGTTGTTTTGATTCAAAATTATTTGTACATCAAAGGAGATTACCATTTTATTGAAAGACGAATTATTTCGGTAAAAAGCTTGTATCATCTTATTTTAAATCAGATCAAGCCTAATTATGGATGGATAGATTGGGGCCTTTAAACTACTAAAATATGGTGAAAAGGAACAATAGAATTAAAGAAGTATAATTTATGAAAAGTTGGTTAAAAGCAAACCGATTCAAAGATCATCGGATCCACTGAAGCTCAAAACGTTTACGCTCTCTCTACACATTCTTAGTTCCATTCCGAACACTCATTCCTAATTCTAGGATATTCCTTCATTCCGTAAGATTTCCAAAAATCTTACAGGGCCTTCCACACTTCCTCGAATCATCAGAAATCGTTTCAACATAAAAATTCCTAACGTATAAGGTAATTATATGACTATCCTCACTTGAACGTTTGCGCCTCAGGAACATTTCATAACTAAATAGACATAAGACTAAGACACGGAGAGAAACTCTGTTTCTAGATCATAAGTTTACTAACGGGATCATAAGTTTACCAAAGAACTAGGGATTTGAGCACCATAAGAAGGACAAAACAAGTTAAACCTTAAAGGCTCTGAAGATTTTTCTAATGGTCTCCTTTATACCCACTTTTCATGAACTAAAGCTAAATATTTTTATGGTTGTGTTCCACCATCTTTTGGAACTTTAAAAAACTCTATTTATCGATATATAGTAGGTCTTGATCCAATTTTTTTAATATGAGAAAGTTGCCAGGCTTTTATCGAAATGAATTTTATTTTAATCCACTAAGGATAAAATGGTCAGATATTCTTATGCATAAATGATTTTGGATCCAAAGTAATTCGGATAGAAAGTAGGTTGAACAATCTTTCTAACGGTTAAAACAATGCACAAATTTGAATTTTGAAGTGTACGGGACAAATCCACAAAGTTTGGTCTATGAGGCAGCTTTAGTGCGCCCCAGGCGCATTTTGATGCGCCTCAGGCGCCCTCCTTTGTGCCCCGGGAGCATTCTTAACACTTACAAACATGCTAAACTTTGTGGGCTCGACACGGACACACCCAAAATCCGATTTGAGGATCATTTGAACTATTAAAAAGCTTGTTAAATCTATTTTCTAACAAAAGTATTTTTGATACAAAATCATTTGTACATCAAAAGATATTACCATTTTACCCTTATTGGGTCGAAAGACGAATTATTTCGGTAAAAAGCTCGTATCACCCTTTTTAAAATCTGATATTAAGACTAATTATGGATGGATAGATAGGGTTTTTAAACTACTAAAATATGATGAAAAGGAAAAATAGAATTAAATGAGTATAATTTTTGAACAGTTGGTTAAAAGCAGACTGATTCAACGATAATCGGAGCCACTAAAGCTAAAAACATTTGCACGCTCTCTGCAACTTCTCAGTTCCATTCCGAACACACATTCCTAATTCTAGGATATTCGTTCATTCTGTAAGAGTTACAAAAATCTTATAGGGCTTTCCACACTTCCTCGAATCATTAGAAATCGTTTCAACATTAAAAGTCCTGTTCGTAACGTGTTCATATGACTATCCTCACTAGAACGTTTGCACCTCTGGACATTTCATAAACTAAATAGACATAAGACACACAGAGAGAAACTCTGTTTTTAGAACATAATTTTACTAACGGGATTTTTCGGAGAACCACATAAATGACGAATAATTACCTAAGAACTAAAGATTCGAGCACCAAATGAAGGACATGCAAAACGTGTTTTAGCCTCAAAGGCTTCGAATATTTTTCTAATGGTCTCCTTTATACCCACTTTTCATGAACTAAATCTAAATATTTTTATGGTTGTGTTCCACCACCTTTTAGAACTTTAAAAACCCTATTTATCGATATATAATTGGACTTGATCCAAGTTAATATGAGACAGTTGTGAGCATTTTACCCAAAATGAATTTTATTTTGATCCACTGAGGGTAAAATGGTTACATGTTCTTATGTATAAATGATTTTGGATCCAAACTACTTGGGATAAAAAGTAAATTGAACAAGCTTTTTTACGGATCAAACCACGCGTAAATATGAATTTCGTTGTGTCCAGGACAAGCCCAAAAAGTTTGGTCTATTAAACAGCTTTAGTGCGCCCCAGGCGTATTTTGATGCACCTCAGGAGCCCTCCCTTGCGCCTTGGGCGCATTCTTAACGCTTAGAAACATGCTAAACTTTATGGACTCGACACGGATACACCCGAAATCCGATTTGAGCGTGGTTTGAACCATTAAAAAGCTTATTAAATCTACTTCCTTACCAAAAGTTATTTGGATCAAAATCATTTGTACATTGAAGCAAATTGTCATTTTACCCTTAGTGGGTCGAAAGATGAATTATTTCTGTAAAAAGCTCCTATCACCCTCATTTTAAATTTGATCAAGATCAATTAGGGATGGATTGATGGAGAATCACAGCTAACACGATACCATGAACATGTTTAGGGATCTGATTTGGTAGATACCCTTTCCTTTGACTACCGGTTTCTGTAGGTCCTAAGTTTTAAACTAATTTATCTTCGAATTTTTTCATGCATGTTTAGGTTTTTTTCTCATTGTTGACTCTTTTGTCCCGTGGAAGTGAGAAATTTATAGAGGAAGAGAGATTCATGGTGGTATTATAGCAAAAAAACAAAGGGCCAAAAGTTTTTATAGGGAAGTTATGTTCACTTGAACTGGAGTCCTGCTACACACACAGCAGATCTGTGCACAGATTGTGCACATATTTCGTTATGGGGCCCACCATGGGTCCCACACAAATCATCCGAGCCATTTATTAAATGTAAAACATTTTTTCAAAGGTCCCTGTAAAAAATAACCTCAATTAGATACCTATAGGTGCTTCATCCAACTATCTAACTTTTCATTCAGATTTCTGAATAATAAAAAGTTATATGGTTGGATCGAGCACCTATAGTTATCGGATTGAGCTTACTTTTTACAGGGACCCTTAAAAAATATTTTACATTTAATGAACGGCTCGGATAATTTGTATGGGACCCGTGGTGGGCCCCACAACGAAATCTGTGCACAATCTATGCACAGATCTACTGTCTGTGTAGACTTTCTGCTTGAACTGGACTTAGACGTAGGGGTGGGAATTTTTGACCCGACACAAAGTTAGTGTGTTATGATCAGCTATTTCTGACGCGCAAAATGAATACGACACGACAAGATAACACGAAAAGTTAAACAGGTCAAGTTAAGGTTGAGAGAATTCTGACTCGAACACGAGATGACACGACACGAACAAGCTTGATTATTCCTATGATTTTGTAATTCCAATCTCCCCATGCTTTTGATCTTTGCTGTTTTGGATTTCGGAGGGTTACTAGGTTGCCACCAACCTTTTTGCTGGTAGGGGGAGGAGGACGAGCAGAGCTACAGGGAGGGAACCAAGAGCAGAGCCCATACCCTACTGATCAAATCCGAACACCACAAAAAGCTTTGTTTTGATTTGGCACATACGTTTTCCTTGGGGTGCCTATTTGGATTTTTTGTTGCTTGTTGCACTCTGTTAATTATTATTAGTGGCAGTCAAGCAGCAAAAGGAACATGCAGTACGATTGTTGCCTTATGCAGACAATACCTTTTTACACACTGAAACATGGAAGAAGTTCTCAAAAGGTCACATTGTCTTCTCCAGTTCTTGGCACTTGGCTTAATGAATAACGAATTCGCAGTATTTTGGTTATTTATGCATCGAAATTTGTGAACGTCACAACCGTTTCTTCCATCGATAGAGAGGTGGAGATGGTACAGAAAGGGTTGACAGAGGATCGAGAGAATCGGTACAGGGTATTTGCCCTCTCGATTCCAATCAGTTTGGAATACGAAATACAATGCTTAAATGTGCAGGTGATACTTCAAGTTTTCACCTAATTTACCCATTCTATCGAGGATCCTCATACATTGGCATTGTACCCTTGACAGCATGTTATCGACGAGAAAATTTTAGGTACGTGGAGGGTATTGCCATGTGTTTCCCGGCATCCCATCCGAGTTGTCCAATACACTTTTGGACGGCTAGGATTTGAGGGGTGAATTTTAAGTGCAAAATATCCTTAACACCCCACTCAAATATGAGCCGTTCGAAAGTGTATTGGACGGCTCGGATGGGGTGCTAGGCACCATGTGGCAATACCCTTCCTGTACCCAAAATTTTCTCATTCTCAACAGTTCAAGCTGGGTGAGTGAAACAATGTGATGTGAGAACTAGACTGCTTTTTTCCGAGTGCAATTTTGTTCAGGGAGGGTGAACAAAATGCTCTCTCAAAATGGCTAAGAGGACATGGAGGGACCACTCTTAAAGGCTCCAATTTTTTTTTTCTAATGGTCTCCTTTATACCCAGTTTTCATGAACTAAATCTAAATGTTTGTACAGTTTTCTTCCACCATATTTCAGAACTTCAAAAACCCTATTTATCGATATATAATTGGTCTTGATCCAATTTAATATCAGAAAGTTGCAAGCGTTTTACTGAAATGAATTTTATTTTGACCCACTGAGGGTAAAATGGTCACATGTTCTTATGTATAAATGATTTTGGATCCAAACTACTTGGGATAGAAATTAGATTGAACAAGCATTTTAACGGTTCAAATCACGTGCAAATCTAAATTTCGGAGGTCCGGGACATGTCCACAAAATTTGGTCTGCTAGAAAGCTTAGTGCGCCCCAGGCGCATTTTGATGCGCCTCAGGCGCCCCCGCTTGCGCCCCGGGCGCATCCTTAACACTTAGAAAAATGCTAAATTTTGCTAGCTCGACACGAACACATCTGAAATTCGATTTGAGCGTGGTTTGAACCATTAAAAAGCTTGTTAAATCTACTTTTCTTGCCAAAGTTGTTTTGATTCAAAATCATTTATATGTCAAATGATATTACCATTTTACCCATAGTGGGTTGAAAGACGAATTATTTCGGTAAAAAGCTTGTATCACTCTATTCTAAATCGGATCAAGACTAATTATGGATGGATAGATAGGGTTTTTAAACTACTAAAATATGATGAGAAGGAACAATACAATTAAAGAAGTATAATTGATGAAAATTTGCTTAAAAGTAGACCGATTCAAAAATCATCGGAGCCACTAAAGCTAAAAACGTTTGCGCGCTAGCTCTCTACATATTCTCTGTTCCATTCCGAACACACATTCCTAATTTTAGGATATTCATTCATTCCGTAAGACTTACAAAAATCTTACAGGGCATTCCACGCTTCCAAGAGTCATAAAAAATCGTTTCAACATAAAAAAATCCTAACTGAAGGTATTCATATGACTATCCTCACTTGAACGTTTGCTCCTCTGAAACATTTCGTGACTAAATAGACATAAGACACACAACGAGAAACTCATTTTTTAGATCATAATTTTACTAACGGAATTTTTCATTAAACGACGAAAATTACTTAAAGAACTAGGGATTTGAGCACAGAATGAAGGACAAAATGTGTTTTAGCCTTAAAGGCTCCGAATTCTTTTCCTAATGGTCTCCTTTATACCCACTATTCATGAACTATATCTAAATATTTTTATGGTTGTGTTTCACCACCCTTTAGGACTTTAAAAACCCTATTTATCGAAATATAATTGGTCTTGATCCGAGTTAATATGAGAAAATTGTGAGCACTTTACCAAAATGAATTTTATTTTGACCCATTGAGGGTAAAATGGTCACATATTCTTATGTAGAAATGATTTTGGATCCAAACTACTTGGGATATAAAGTAGATTGAACAAACTTTTTAACGGTTCAAATCACGCGCAAATCTGAATTTTGGAGTGTCCGGGACATGTCCACAAAACTTGGTCGGTTAGACAGCTTAATGCGCCCTAGGTGTATTTTGATGCGCCTGAGGTGCATTTTGATGCGCCTGAGGCGCAACCCCTTGCGCCCCTGGCGCATCCTTAACACTTAGAAAAATGCTAAACTTTGCGGGCTCGACACGAACACATCCGAAATCCGATTTGAGCGTGATTTGAACCGTTAGAAAGCTTGTTAAATCTATTTTCTTACAAAAGTTGTTTTGATTCAAAATCATTTGTACGTCAAAGGATATTACCATTTTACCCTTAGTAGGTCGAAAGATGAATTATTTCTTTAGAAAGCTCGTATCACCCTATTCTAAATCCGATCAAGACTAACTATGGAAGGATAGATAGGGATTTTAAACTACTAAAATATGATGAAAAGGAACCACAGAATTAAAGAAGTATAATTTATGAAAAGTTGTTTAAAAGCAAACCGATTCAAAGATCATCAGAGTCACTAAAGCTAAAAACGTTTGTGCGCTGGCTCTCTACACATTCTCAGTTCCATTCCGAACACACGTTCCTAATTCTAGGATATTCATTCATTCCGTAAGACTTACAAAAATCTTACAGGGCTTTCCACGCTTTCTCGAATCATCAGAGATCGTTTCAACATAAAAATTCCTAATGTAAGGTATTCATATGACTATCCTCACTTGAACGTTTGCGCCTCTGGAACATCTCGTAATTAAATAGACATAAGACACAGAGAGAAACTCTAATTAGATCATAATTTTAGTAACGAAATTTTTCCGAGAACCACTTAAATGACGAATAATTACTTAAAGAACTAGGGATTTGAGCTCCGAATGAAGGACAAAACATATTTTAGCCTTAAAGGCTTCGATTTTTTTTTCTAATAGTCTCCTTCATACCCACTTTTCATGAACTAAATCTAAATATTTTTATGGTTTTGTTCTACCGCCTTTTGGAACTTTAAAAACCTTGTTTATCGATATATAATTGGTCTTGATCCAAGTTAATATGAGAAAGTCATGAGCGTTTTACCGAAATGAATTTTATTTTGACACATTGAGGGTAAAATGGTCACATGTTCTTATGTTTAAATGATTTTGGATCCAAACTACTTGGGATAAAAAGTAAATTGAACAAGCTTTTTAACAATTCAAACCACGCGTAAATCTGAATTTCAGAGTGTTTGGGACGAGCCCACAATGTTTGGTCTGTTAGACAGCTTTAGTGCACCCCAGGCGCATTTTGATGCGCCTCAGGCGCCCTCCCTTGCGCCTGGCGCAATCTTAACGCTTAGAAACATGTTAAACTTTGCGGGCTCGACACAGACACACCCGAAATATTATTTGAGCGTGGTTTGAACCATTAAAAAGCTTATTAAATCGTTTCAGGCTGGGGTTAATGATGTCACAAAGCAAATCCTTTTTCAAATTCTAGCTGTGCCTGAAGGAGTATTGCCTAGTCGATATTTGGGGTTCCTCTTATTACCACTAGGCTGCATGCCATTGACTGTCAAGTGCTTTTTGATAAAATTCTGGGTCGCATTCAATCTTGGGCTAATAAACTGCTTTCCTATGGAGGCAGGGTACAGCTCATCAATTCAGTTTTTTTTAGTACTCAAATTTATTGGAGTTCAATCTTCATTTTGCCTCCTCAAAAAGTTCTTAAAGGGGTGGAGAAGATGGTGTGATCTTTCTTTTGGTCAGGTACTGAGTTGAAAAGTGTGGGTGTCACACCCCAAAACGAGAAGTGACCGGCCATGAACCACAAGATCAAAACTCGTAGAACATGCAGCCTAAAAAGAAATTTAATTAAATTCCAAAGCAAAGAACTACTAAACAGCCAACCACTTTTTTTATTAAAAACAACTCCAACCATTTAAGTTCAACAAAAGAAAGCATGGGGCACAAACATCCCATGAAACAACCAACATCCACTGATCCAACCATAATAAAAAGAATCCATTTTTTTTTGACAAATGTTTCGAATGCGGAAGCGATTATTAAAACAAAAATAAATAAAAAGATCAGACACCCTAAGGAGGTCAACAAATGAAATCCCCGAGATGCCGCCAGAGTCCTCCTAACTACCCAACTTGCCTGAAAATGAAGTTGGAATAAATCCGTCAGCTGACGAGCTCAGTGAGTAGTAAAAACATGTATAATAATACAGTTCTAAAACTTGGCTAAAAATAGATTATCACGTTAACATATTTTGGCATACAAAGGTGTGCATCAAACGAACAAATTTGGCCATAAATCATTTACCAATAAATCTCAATGGTGATCACAAATCAATCTCCAACAACAATGGGAAACCACAACCAATATCGATAGAACCAAATGCCAGTGAATAAATGTCTCATAATTGGATCCAATATCGTATCTTTGAGTCACCACGAGTAGGCAGCCCGTGGAACTTTTCCCAAAGAACGACCCGGCAAAAGAAAGCCGTTGAGCATTAGAGTCACCGGCCTAATCCAGTCTCTTCTCTAATGGCCAGAGTCACCCGCACACAGAGGATTAATTTCCCTGGACTTTCCAAAATATGTTCCCAACAGTATCCACAAAGTTCTCACCAAAAAGATTTATTCAAACAATAAACGATTTCACAAAACTGCATGCCAATTCAATATAAGCAAACATAAACAATTATGTGCTTCCGATTTCAATCATAAATTTTCTAAACAATAATTTAAGGGACACGGGGAAGTTCGAAAATATGTAACATGCTTAACCACTCACCTGAGTCAAAAAAATAATGCGACTCGAACCACGCAAAATGAGCCTAACCTGAACAAGGCATCATATAGTAATATTATCACCAACTGAGCCGATACAATCTTTAGCAATATGGGGCTACCTAAGAAATCACCCTTCTAATCTAAAATTAAACCAACTTAAGTTCAATTAAAGAAACCCAACACCGTAAATCCAAGTCCAAAATCCACTTACGTGCACAAATTCATGACAGTCCACCACGTGCCAAAACTCTCCTGATCTTTGGTCTAAATTTATTCCAAAACACCCTGCCACAACCCTTGCTAGCATAGCATAAATCTTAGATTATATTTACACTATAGCAAAACAACCACCTGCCATCACAACGTCACGCACATATAGATTGCCGATCTCCATTACACCCTATAATTTAACTTGGAAGTACTACTTTCCGATCCAAGTTTTTTCATTACTGTGCCGACCAATGGAAAAGAAAGAAACAGATTAAGAATTTAGTCTTACCGCTTAAGATCACCTTAGATTCGGCTGTGCGGCTCTCTCTTTTCTTTTTTTTCTCCTCAGAACGTTAACTCCAATGTAGAACCCTACTCCTGAATGTCTCTAACTTTATAAAATTACCCACTAACTCTTAAAACCCCTAAATTATAGCTAACCAGTTAATTAGAATTTAGAAAGAACGCTATGCAAATTTATAAAATTACCATTAGGTACCCCTATTTAATCCAAAATCAATCTCATGCTCCAAAAATTATAACCATGACAACAATACCCATAGAACGCACAAAATAACCAATTGGGATCCACACCATAACACTTCCAATTAATAATGATCCAAAATAACTAATAAGATAAAAATAAAATTCTAGGCCGTAACAGTGGGTGCTAAAGTGGCTTGGGCTGATGTTTGTGTCCCAAAAGAAGAGGGTGGTTTGGGTTTTCGAGTGTTAAAAGATTGGAATAGGGGGCTTCCATGACAAAGCTTTTATGGGCCCTTGCTTTGAAAACTGATACTTTATGGATTGAATGGGTTCATACTTACATTATAAAGGATAAAGGCATGTGGAATATGACTGTCCCTAACTCTGTATCTTGGACTATCAGGAAAATTTTCAATCTAAGGTCTTTTGTGCAACCTTGGATTACTCACCAGGTGGGTAACGGAAATCAAACTTTCTTGTGGTTAGATAATTGGAATCCACTGGGTCCACTGCTCGCTAGATTTGGTGCTTGAGTGACTTATAATTTGGGTAGGAATCTATAGGCTAAAGTGGCTTCTATTATTGTTGATAATCACTGGCTTTGGCCAAGGGGGAGGAATACAGTCACTAGAGAGATTATTGAGCATACACTTGTTTCTCTTCTTTCTAATACTACTAGGGAGGACTCTATTATTTGGAACTTAAATGCCAATGGTGGATTCTTTATTCAGTCTGCCTAGAATGCATTCAAAAGACCCAAACCTCTGGTCCCTTGGGCTAAAGTAGTGTGGTACAAGCATGCAGTTCCTAGGTGGGCTATTGTACAGGTTGCAACAGTGGGGTGTTTTGGTGGAAAACCAATGTGTGTTGTGTTCAAATGTTGTGGAATCTCATGAACATCTATTTTTTCAGTGCCCTTTTTCTTCTCAGTTGTGGAGCTTGTTGCAAATGAAGTTTAGTTCCTTTTGCAGCTTTTTGTTCTTTCACAGGTGGTAGATTGGATGGTTCAACACCATACTGGCACTCTTTTCTTGAATTTGGTGGCTAAAGTGGTTTTTGCTGCTACGATTTATCATGTTTGGGGGAGCGTAATAGACGTTTTTTCGAACAACATAGATGCTTAGACGTGCGGAGTTTGGAAGCTTAGATTTGCACAGAGGTTAGAGCTTGTATCAGTTCTTGAAGAGGAGTGAAGAGAATAGGAGTTAATCTGGCCCTCTGCCGTCGTTGGCGCTTCTCTACTCGTATTTTTTACTCTAGGTATTAGCGAGTAGCTTGTATAGTTGCTAGTTTGGGTTAGTTGCCTTTTCTGTTGCTTGTTGGTAGAGTGCTCTGCTGAGCAATTTTTGGCTTGGTTCACTGGGGAATGCTCATTTGATTTTGTATCTTGTTTGTTGTGAATAAAAACTTTCATTACCCAAAAAAAAAAATGTGTTTGAATCTAAAATCATTTGTACATCAAAGGAAATTGTCATTTTACCCTTAGTGGGTTGAAGACAAATTATTTCGGTAAAAAAGATCCTATCACCCTCATTTTAAATCGGATCAAGATCAATTATGGATGGATATATGGAGAATCACAGCTAACACGATACCATGAACATGTTTAGGGATCTGATTTGGTAGATACCCTTTCCTTTGACTACCATTTCTGTAGGTCCCAAGTTTTAAACTAATTTATCTTCGAATTTCTTCATGCATGTTTAGGTCTTTTTCTCACTCTTTTCTCCCATGGAAGTGAGAAATTTAAAGGGGAAAGACCTTAAAATGCACATATTTTATGGTTCATTTATAACATTTTAGTATGGTTCGTAACTTTTGTTCTACAATTCATAACCTTTCAGCAGTAAGATTCGTAACATTTTCATTATGATTCAAAATATTTTGGTGTATCTCATAACATTTATACTTTTCGTAACTTTATAGCAATACGATTCGTAACATTTTCTCTATAATCAATAACATTTTGGGGGTGCATATGATACACACCCAAATAAGGGGTGTGTATTATAGACTTTCCCAATTTATAGAGGAAGAGAGATTCATGGTGGTATTATAGGGAAAAAAACCGCCAAAACTTTTGATAGGGAAGTTATGTTCACTTGAACTGGACTTAAACGTAGGGGTGGGAATTTTCGACCCGACAAGAAGTTAGTGGGTTAGGGTCAGCTATTTCTGACATGGAAAACGAATTCGACATGACAAAATAACACGAAAAAGTAAACAAGTCAGGGTAAGGTTGAGAAAATTCTAACACAAACACGAGATGACACGACACGAACATGCTTGATTATTCCTATGCTTTTGTAATTCCAATCTCCCCATACTTTTGATCTTTGGTGTTTTGGATTTCGGAGGATCACTAGGCTGCCACCATTTGCTGGTAGGCAGAGGAGGACGAGTAGAGCTACCAGGAGGGAACCAGGAGCTTAGCCCATACCCTACTTGATCAAATTAGAACACCACAAAAAGCTTTGTATTCATTTGGCACATACTTTTTCCTTGGGTCTATATGGATTTTTTGTTGCTTGTTGCACTCTGCTAATTATTAATAGTGGCAATCAAGCAACAAAAGGAACATTCAATGCAATTGTTGCAGACAATACCTTTTTACTCACTGAGACATGGAAGAAGTTCTTCGCACTTGGCTTAATGAATGACAAATTCTTAGTATTTTGGTTGTTTATGCATCGTAATTTGTAAACGTCTTAACCTTTTCTTCCATCGATAGAGAGGTGGAGATGGTACAGAAAGGGTTGACAGAGGATCGAGAGATTTGGTATAAGGTATTTGCCCTCTCGATTCCAATCAGTTTGCAATACGAAATGCAATGCATAAATGTGCAGATGATACTTCATGTTTTCACCTAATTCACCCATTCTTATCGAGAATCCTCATACATTGGCATTGTAGCCTTGACAGAATGTTATCGACGAGAAAATTTTGGGCACGGGGAGGGTATTGTCACGTGGCACCTGGCACAGATTTGAGAGGGTAAATTTTAAGTGCAAAATATCCATAACACCCCATTCAAATATGAGCCGTCCAAAAGTGTATTCGACATCTCGGATGGGGTGCCGGGCACCACGTGGCAATGCCCTCCCCGTACCCAAAATTTTCTCGTTTTTGACAATTCAAGCTGGCTGAGTGAAACAATGTGATGTGATCAGAACTAGACCACCTTTTTCCGAGTGCAATTTTGTTCACCTCCCCTAAAGGAGGGTGAACAAAATGCTCTCTCCAATTGGCTAAGAGGACAGGGAGGGACCACTCAAAGAGGCTCCAATTTTTTTTTGTAATGGTCTCCTTTATACATCACTTTTGATGAACTAAATCTAAATATTTGTACGGTGGTGTTCCACCAACTTTCAGAACTTTAAAAACCCTATTTATCTATATATAATTGGTCATGATCCAAGTTAACATGAGAAAGCTGCGAGCATTTTGTTGAAATGAATTTTATTTTGATCCACTGTGGGTAAAATGGTCACATATTGTTATGTATAAATAATTTTGAATCCAAACTACTTGGGATAGAAAGTAGATTGAGCAAGCTTTTTAACTGTTTAAACCACACGCAAATCTAAAATTCGGAGTGTCCAGGATAAGTCCACAAAGTTTGGTCTATTACACAGCTTAGTGCGCCCCGGGCGCATTTTGATGCGCCTCAAGCGCCCTCCATTGCGCCCTGGCCGCATTCATAACGCTTAGAAATTAACATGCTAAACTTTGCGGGCTCGACATGGACACACCAGAAATCAGATTTGAGCGTGGCGTGAACCGTTAAAAAGCTTATTAAATTTACATTCTTACCGATGTTGTTTGGATCCAAAATCATTTGTACATCAAAGGAAATTATCATTTTATCCTTAGCGGGTCGAAGACAAATTATTTCGGTAAAAATGCTCCTATCACCTCCTTCTAAATTGGATCAAGGTCAATTATGGATGGAGAGATGGAGAATCACAGCTAAAGACCGTTTCTGTAGGTCCTAAGTTTTATACTAATTTATCTTCGAATTATTTCATGCATGTCCCATGGAAGTGAGAAATTTCCAGTGGAAGAGAGATTCATGGTGGTATTATTATAGGAAAAAAAAAACGACCAAAAGTTTTTATAGGGAAGTTATGTTCGCTTGAACAGGACTTAGACGTAGGGGTGGTATATTTCGACCAGACACGAAGTTAGTGGGTTAGGGTCAGCTATTTTTGACGTGGAAAATGAATATGACACGACACGATAACACGAAAATTTAAACAGGTCAGGTAAAGGTTGAAAGAATTAGGACACGAACACGGGATGACACGACAAGAACAAACTTGATTAATCCCGCGCTTTTGTAATTCCAATCTCCCCATGCTTTTGATCTTTGGTGTTTTGGATTTCGGAGGGTCACTAGGCTACCACCAGCCTTTTTGCAGGTAGGCGGAGGAGGACGAGGAGAGGGAACCAGGAGCCGAGCCCATACCCTACCGATTAAATCTGACCACCACAAAAAGCTTTGTGTCGATTTGGCACATACTTTTTCCTTGGGGTGCCTATTTGGATTTTTTGTTGCTTGTCGCACTCTGCTAATGATTAATAGTGGCAATATAATCAACCAGCAAAAGGAACATACGGCACAATTGTTGCCTTATGCAGACAATACCTTTTTACACACTGAAACATGGAAGAAGCTCTCAAAAGGTCACAATGTCTTCTCCAGTTGTTAGAACTTGGCTTGACGAATAACGAATTTGTTAGTATTTTGGTTGTTTATGCATCGTAATTTGTAAACGTCTCAACCGTTTCTTCCATCGACAGAGAGGTGGAGATGGTACAGAAAGGGTTGACAGAGGATCGAGAGAATCGGTAGAGAGTATTTGCCCTCTCGATTCCAATCAGTATGCAATACAAAATGCAATGCTTAAATGTGCAGGGTTTTCACCTAATTCACCCATTCTTATCGAGCATCCTCATACATTGGCATTGTAGCCTTGACAGCATGTTATTGACGAGAAAATTTTGTGTACGGGGAGGGGATTGCCACGTGGTGCCCGGCACCCCATCCGACGGCTTGGATTTGTGGGGGTGAATTTTAAGTGCAAAATATCCGTAACACCCCACTCAAATATGAGCCGTTCAAAAGTGTATTGGACGGCTCGGATGGAGTGCCGGGCACCACGTGGCAATACCTTCCCCGTACCCAAAATTTTCTCCTTCTCAACAGTTCAAGCTGGGTGATTGAAACAATGTGATGTGAGAACTGCTTTTTTCTGAGTGCAATATTGTTCACTCTCCCTAAAGTGGTTAACACTTATAGAAACATGCTAAACTTTGCGGGCTCGACACAGACACATCCAAAATCCGATTTGAGCGTGGTTCGAACAGTCAAAAAACTTGTTAAATCTACTTTCTTACTGAAGTTGTTTTGATAAAAAATCATTTGTACATCAAAGTATATTACCATTTTACCCTTAGTGGGTCGAAAGATGAATTATTTCTGTAAAAAGCACGTATCTCCCAATTCTATATCGGATCAAGACTAATTATGGATGTATAGATAGGGTTTTTAAACTACTAAAATATGATGAAAAGGAAGAATACAATTAAAGAAGTATAATTTATGAAAAGTTGGTAAAAAGAAGACCGATTCAAAGATCATCGGAGCCACAAAATCTAAAAACGTTTGCGCGCTCTCTAAACATTCTCAGTACCATTCCGAACACACATTCCTCATTCTAGGATATTAGTTCATTCCATACAAAAGTCTTGCAGGGCTTTCCATGCTTCCTCGAATCATCAGAAATCGTTTCAACATAAAAATTCCTAATGTATGGTATTCATATTTTTTTCTAATGGTCTCCTTTATACCCACTTTTCATGAACTAAATCTAAATACTTTTACGGTTGTGTTCTGGCCACCACCTTTCAGAACTCTAAAAACCCTATATATCAATATATAATTGATCTCGATCAACTTTAATATGAGAAAGTTGCGAACGTTTTACCGAAATGAATTTTATTTTGACCCACTGAAGGTAAAATGGTCACCAATTTTTATGTATAAATGATTTGGGATACAAACTACTTGGGATAGAAAGTAAATTCAACAAGCTTTTTAATGATTCAAAGCACGCGCAAATCTGAATTTCGGAGTGTCCAGGACAAGTCCACAAAGTTTGGTCGGTTAGAGTGGTTAGTGCGCCCCAGGCGCATTTTGCTGCGCCTCAGGCGCCCCTCCTTGCCCCCCGGGCGCATTGTTTACACTTAGAAACATGCTAAATTTTGCGGGCACGACACAGATACATCCAAAATCCGATTTGAGCGTGGGTCAAACCGTCAGAAAACTTATTAAATCTACCTTTTTACCAAAGTTATTTTGATCAAAAGTCATTTGTACATCAAAGTATATTACCATTTTACCATTAGTGGGTCGAAAGATGAATTATTTCTGTAAAGAGTACTTATCCCCCTATTCTAAATCGGATCAAGACTAATTATGGATGGATAGATAGGGTCTTTAAACTACTAAAATATGGTGAAAAGGAACAATACAATTAAAGAAGTATAACTTACGAAAAGTAGGTAAAAAGAAGACTGATTCAAAGATCATCGGAGCCACTAAATCTAAAAACGTTTGCGCGCTCTATAAACATTCTCAATTTCATTTCGAAAACACATTCCTCATTCTAGGATATTCGTTCATTCTGTAAGAGTTACAAAATTTTACAAGCTTTCAACGCTTCCTCAAATCATCAGAAATCGTTTCAACATAAAAATTCCTAACGTATGGTATTCATATTTTTTACTAATGGTCTCCTTTATA
The DNA here is from genome assembly GCA_019656835.1 of Rhododendron ovatum. NCBI lineage: Eukaryota > Viridiplantae > Streptophyta > Magnoliopsida > Ericales > Ericaceae > Rhododendron > Rhododendron ovatum. Next base: position 44,046,335 of record CM033798.1, read on the forward strand.
CTCACTTTTCATGAAATAAATCTAAATATTTTTATGGTTGTGTTCCACCACCTTTCAAAACTATAAAAACCCTATTTATCGATATATAGTTGGTCTTGATCCTTAATAAAAGAAAGTTGCGGACGTTTTATCGAAATGAATTTTATTTTTGACCCACTGAGGGTAAAATAGTCACCTATTTTTATGTATAAATGATATTGGATCCAAACTACTTGGGATAGAAAGTAGATTGAACAAGCTTTTTAACGGTTCAAACCACACACAAATCTGAATTTTGGAGTGTCCGGAACAAGTCCACAATGTTTGGTTTGTTAGAGTGGATAGTGCGCCTGAGGCACATTTTGCTGCGCCTCAAGCGCCCTCCGCTTGTGCCCCGGGCGCTTCGTTGACACTTAGAAACTTGTCAAACTTTGCGGGCTCGACACGGACACATTCGAAATCCGATTTGAACGTGGTTCGAACCGTCAAAAAACTTGTTAAATCTACTTTCTTACCAAAGTTATTTTGATCAAAAATCCTTTGTACATCAAAGTATATTACAATTTTGCCTTTAGTGGGTTGAAAGATGAATTATTTTTGTAAAAAGCACATATCACCCTATTCTAAATCGGATAAAGACTAATTATGGATGGAGAGATAGGGTTTTTAAACTACTAAAATATGATGAAAAGGAACAATACAATTAAAGAAGTATAATTTATGAAAAATTGGTTAAAAGAAGACCGATTCAAAGATCATCGGAGCCAGTAAAGCTAAAAACGTTTGCCCGCCCTCTAAATATTCTCAGTCCCTTTCCAAACACACATTCCTAATACTAGGATATTAGTTAATTCCGTAAGAGTTACAAAAGTCTTATAGGGCTTTCCACGCTTCCTTGAATCATCCAAAATCGTTTCAACATAAAAATTCCTAACATAAGGTATTCATATTTTTTCTAATGGTCTCCTTTATACCCACTTTTCAAAAACTAAATCAAAATATTTTTACGGTTGTGTTCCACCAACTTTCAGAAATTTAAAAACCCTATTTATCGATATATAATTGGTCTTGATCCACTTTAATATGAGAAAGTTGCGAACGTTTTACCGAAATGAATTTTATTTTGACCCACAGAGGGTAAAATGGTCACCTAATCTTTTGTATATATGATTTTTATCGGCTTATTTACTTTTTTGGTCCCTAAAGTATTTTCGTTGTGTCACTTTGGTTCCCAATATTCCAATTGTAAACATTGCATCCCCAATGTATCAATTTTGTGTTTAAATGGTCCCTGAAGGTCACGTCGTTCATTCCCTCCGTCAAAATGAAGGGCAAATTTGGTATTTCACCACCCCCATAGCTTTATTTTCTTTTTTTGGTCCCCAAAGTATTTCCGCCGTGCCACTTTGGTCCCCAAAGTATTTCCTCCGTGCCATTTTGGTCCCCAATATTATACCAATTGCCAGTCAGGAGTGGTGGAAGGACTGATGTGGAGGTAAGGGGTGGTGGAGACTAGAATACACAGATCTGCGAGTTTTGACAAAGTACTCCTGTCGACACGACACAACACAAGTGCGGGATACGTACGGGAACCGGCAAAAAAAAAATTGTCACCGCAGTCGTTGTAGAACGACGTTCTTTTACTGCGTTGTTTTTTTTTCCTCCTTTTCAATTAGGGTTTATTTTATTTGTGGGCTTTAGGGTTTGTTTTATTTCTTTGGGGTTGTAAAGTTGGGTTTTGGCCATCGCTCTACAAACCTTCTTAAAAAATAAACAACTTGTTTTACATTTTTAAATTTAAAAATAATGTACATAAAAAATAATTTTTCATTTTTATTTTTTTTGCATCGTTCAAAAGATCTCAATGAGATCTATCAAACAAAATCTATATTGCTAAAAAAATTATTTACATAAACACATTATTTTTGAGTTTGAAATTACCTTTTTAAAAAATAAGTACTTATTTTTCTGTATTTTTGTGGGGCTCGAAAGTGGGTCCCACATGACATGCGGTGGACAAAAATGTGGTGGGCGTATCAATCCTGTAAAATAAATGGGCCTTCATTAGCCTTTTGATGGGCTTTTATTATACTTTGATGACAAAACAAAGGAATAAAATGTATTTTGGATTTTTCATACATAAATTATCTATCTTGTTATGGAAATTTACAAATATAAAAAAATATTTCAAAAAAAAGTTATTTAACGTATCTCTGCACATGTGTCTAAATCTAGCTCCATATCCACGTATTCCCAATTTTTGAATTTTAGGTATCCGACCCTTAGATATGCACTTGCACCTGATATGTGCACCTGTCTCCATGTAACATAAGATGGAAGGGGTGTTGCAGTAGCTGGGGAAATACGAAGTTTGGTACATTGGGGACCAAAATGGCACAGCGGAAATACTTTGGAGACCAAAAAAGAAAATAAAGCTATGGGTGGTGAAATACCAAGTTTGCCCTTCATTTTGACGAAAGAAATGAACGCCGTGACCTCCAGGGACCATTTAAACACAAAATTGATACGTTGGGGATGCAATGTTTACAATTGGAATATTGGGGACCAAAGTGACACGACGGAAATACTTTGGGGACCAAAAAAGTAAATAAGCCGATTTTTATCCAAACTACTTGGGATAGAAAGTAGATTGAACAAGCTTTTTGACGATTCAAACCACGCGCAACTCTGAATTTCGAAGTGTCCGGGAAAAATCCACAAAGTTTGGTCTGCTAGAGTGGTTTGTGCGCCCCAGGCGCAGTTTTCTGCGACTCAGGCGACCCCCTTGCGCCCCGGGCGCATTGTTAACACTTAGAAACACGCTAAATTTTACGGGCTCGACACGGAAACATCCCAAATCCGATTAGAGCGTGGTTTGAACCGTCAAAAAACTTGTTAAATCTACTATTTTACCGAAGTTGTTTTGATCCAAAATCATTTGTACATCAAAGTATATTACCATTTACCTTTAGTGCGTCAAAAGATGAATTATTTCAATAAAAGCACGTGTCACCTTATTCTAAATCGGATCAAGACTAATTATGAATGGATAGATAGGGTATTTAATCTACCAAAATACGATGAAAAGGAACAATAGAATTAAAGAAGTATAATTTACGAAAAGTTGGTTAAAAGAAGACCGATTCAAAGATCATTGGAGCCACTAAAGCTAAAAACATTTGCGCGCTCTCTAAACATACTCAGTTCCATTCCACACACACATTCCTAATACTAGGATATTCGTTTATTCCGTAAGAGTTACAAAAGTCTTACAGGGCTTTCCACGCTTCCTCGAATCATCAGAAATCGTTTCAACATAAAAATTTCTAACGTAAGGTATTCATATATTTTCTAATGGTCTCCTTTATACCCACTTTTCATGAACTAAATCTAAATATTTTTAAGGTTTTGTTCCACCACCTTTCAGAACTTATAAAACTCTATTTGTCAATATATAATTGGTCTTGATCAACTTTAATATCAGAAAGTTGCGAACGTTTTACCGACATGAATTTTATTTTGACCCACTGACGGTAAATTGGTCACCTATTTTTATGTATAAATGATTTTGGATCCAAACTACCTGAAATAGAAAGTAGATTGAACAAGCTTTTTAACGATTCAAACCACGCGCAAATCTCAATTTCGAAGTGTCCTGGACAAGTCCACAAAGTTTGGTCTACTAGAGTGGTTAGTGCGCCCCAGGCGCATTTTGCTGCGACTCAGGCGCCCCCCTTGCGCCCCTGGCGCATTGTTAACACTTATAAACATGCTAAATTTTGCGGGCTCGACACGAACACATCCGAAATCCGATTAGAGCGTGGTTTGAACCATCAAAAAGCTTGTCAAATCTGCTATCTTACCAAAGTTGTTTTGATCAAAAATCATTTGTACATCAAAGTATATTACCATTTTACCTTTAGTGGGTCGAAAGATGAATTGTTTTTGTAAAAGCACATATCACCTTATTCTAAATCGGATCAAGACTAATTATGGATGGATAGATAGGGTTTTTAATCTACCAAAATACAATGAAAAGGAACAATACAATTAAAGAAGTATAATTTATGAAAAATTGGTTAAAAGAAGACCGATTGCAAGATCATCGGAGCCACTAAATCTAAAAACGTTTGCGCGTTCTCTAAACATACTCAGTTCCATTCCATACACACATTCCTAAAACTAGGATATTCATTCATTCCATAAGAGTTACAAAAGTCTTACAGGGCTTTCCACGCTTCCTCGAATCATCAGAAATCGTTTCAACATAAAAATTTCTAACGTAAGGTATTCATATTTTTTTCTAATGGTCTCCTTTATACCCACTTTTCATGAACTAAATCTAAATATTTTTATGGTTTTCTTCCACCACCTTTCAGAACTATAAAAACATATTTATCAATATATAATTGGCCTTGATCCAATTTATTCTGAGAAAATTGCGAACGTTTTATCGGAATGAATTTTATTTTGGCCCTTTGAGAATAAAATGGTCACCTATTCTTATTTATAAATGATATTGGATCCGAACTACTTGGTAGAGAAAGTAGATTGAACAAGCTTTTTAACGGTTCAAACCCCGCGCAAATCTGAAGTTCGGAGTGTCCGGGACAAGTCCACAAAGTTTGGTCCCTTTGAGAGGTTAGTGCGCCCCAGGCGCATTTTGCTGCGACTCAGGCGCCCCCCCATGTGCTCCGGGCGCATCGTTAACACTTAGAACCATGCCAAACTTTGCGGGCTTGACACGTGCACGGACACATCCGAAATCCGATTTGAGCGTGGTTTGAACCGTTAAAAAGCTTGTTAGATCTACTTTCTTACAAAAGTTGTTTTGATTCAAAATCATTTGTACATCTATGGATATTACCATGTTACCCTTAGTGGGTCGAAAGATGAATTATTTCTGTAAAAAGATCGTGTCACCCTATTCTAAATCGGATCAAGACTAATTATGGATGATAGATAGGGTTTTTAAACTACCAAAATATGATTAAGAAGAACAATATGATCAAAGAAGTATAATTTATGAAAAGTTGGTTAAAAGCAAACCGATTCAAAGATTATCGGAGCCACTAAATGTTTGCACGCTCTCTGCACATTCTTAGTTCCATTCCGAATACACATTCCTAATTCTAGGATATTCATCAATTCGGTAAGAGTTACAAAAATCTTACAAGGCTTTCTACGCTTCCTCGAATCATCAGAAATCGTTTCAACAAAAAAATTCCAAACGTATGGTATTCATATTTTTTTCTAATGGTCTCCTTTATATCCACTTTTCATGAACTAAATCAAAATACTTTTATGGTTGTGTTACACCACCTTTCAGAACTTCAAAAATCCTATTTATCGATATATAATTGGTCTTGAACCAATTTAATAAGAGAAAGTTGCTAGCGTTTTACAGAAATAAATTTTATTTTGACCCAAAATTATCATTTTACCATTAGTGGGTTGAAGATAAATTATTTCGGTTAAAAAGCTGCTATCATCCTCATTTTAAATCGGATCAAGATCAATTATGGATGGATAGATGGAGCATCACAGCTAACACGATACCTTGAACATGTTTATTCTTATTTGGTAGATACCCTTTCCTTTGACTACCGTTTCTGTCGTAAGTCCTAAGTTTTAAACTACTTTTAATTTATCTTTGAATTTTTTCATGCATGTTTAGGTCTTTTTGTCTCATTGTTGACTCTTTTGTCCCATGGAAGTCTGAGAAATTTATAGTGGAAAAGAGATTCATGGTGGTATTATAGGGGGAAAAAACGGCCAAAAGTTTTTATATGGAAGTTATGTTCACTTGAACTGGACTTAGACGCATGGGTGGGAATTTTCGACTCGACACGAAATTAGCGGATTAGAGTCAACTATTTCTAACACGAAAAGCTAAACATGAAAGGACACGATAACACGACACCAACCGGACACGAAGTTAGTGGTTTAGGGTCGGCTATTTTTACACAGAACTTGAATATGAGACAACACGATAACACGAAAAGCTAAACAGGTCGGGTTAGGATTAAGAAAATTCTGACACAAACACGAGATGACACGACACTATATATACCCACCCCTAATTAGACGTGCAGTTCTTCTTACTATTGGATCTGGACGTAAGTTTCTCACTTCTATTTTATGTTTTAAAATGGTGAGCAAGGAGCAAAAGAAACAGAGCCTTGTTTGGGGGCAAGCCAAAAGGGTGGAAATAATTAGTACATATTTTGAGCCCAAAATGTTAATTCTATTACTTTGATCCAAACAGTAGCCTAATTATGGGTGCAGGTGCCCCCAACATGCCCCCCATGGTGCATTCACCCTTGGTTACAAACATGGTTGAATTTGACAGGGTCATCAAGAAAAACTGTGCAATATTTTTGTTGGACCTAGAGTGCCCCTATGAATTTGGTTACACAATGCCAACACCATCAAACATTAATTTCACTGTTTTTGGTTTGAACTTGAATAAAACACAGCTTATATTCCAAGGTTATGCTGCGCCTTTTTCACTCTCCTTTTTGTCTCATCTCTGTCTCGTATTTTTTATTTTTTACCTTGTGCATTTGGTGTGTAGATGTCAAATAGGTTTGTGAATTTTCTGTAATTATGCATGTGAAAGCTTATGAATGTTATAATCACCACCTTCAAAAACTAATTTGCTGTAGAAAAAAAATTTGATTCTTTTCAATGGTTATTGGTCAGCTAAATATATATACAGTTAGAAATGGATCTTAAAATTGCCAACCCTTTCGCTTCCTTGAATGAATAAAATAGCTGAAATTGAAAAATTGAAAAGCTATTATGGACGTGTATGAATGCATTATGCATACACGTTCTATTTTATTTCCAACCGTTTTTCAGCAAAACACCGTGCGATTTGAAAGTGATTTGCTCCCTTTTAAGATTTTACGTTCAAAACACTTCATCTAAAGTGTTTTGAAACATATTATGAATGCATATCCTTTTTCTCTCATCTAAAGTTACTGTTAGGTAACCAATTAACCCGGGTTCACCCAGTAGTCGAGGCCTAAGATTTCAAAATTTGCTCTTTTTAAGGTCTCGTGTATGAAACCTCTTAGTTGCTATCAACTCTTTTTGGGGAGTCAGTTCATACAAAGTTTAGCCACAAGTAGCAGGTGGATTGGTTCCTTATGATTAATCGCGATGAACGTAAGCTGGTCCGGGCACTTGAATTATGTAAAAAAAAAAAGTTGACCGTCACTCATGACGTTTGATATTACCACCAACGTCATTTGTGATGTCTTTTTTGGGTCAGTTTGTCATTAGTGATGTTTGAGGCTAATAAAAAAGCTTTATTGCCTTCTTTACAATAATAAGTAATAATAGTTTATTTCTTCTTTATAGCACCACAACTTAAATAAAGAAACAAAAACATAAGCGTAAAATACAATTTATGTCAATCTACACTAACCTCCCCTAAACTTTGATCAAATGATAGATTTCCCTTTAAGCTATGAGAAATTTCAGTAACTCCCCCGTTAAAGATGGTCTCCTTGACTTTATTTTATTAAAGTCACCATAATACCCTGTCACATACATATGGAGAATATTCCTTCTTAGCCTCTTGCCTCGCGTCCTTTGACCTTTGGCTTTATTGGAGTATCTCTTTGGCTTTTTCACCTCTCTTTTTTTTTTTCTTTTCTTTTTCTAAAGCAAAAGATTTTATTATCACTGAAATACTAGTATTAAAATGACAAAAAGAACAAGGGAAAACATCAAAAAACAAAGTAACGTTTACACAACTAAATAGAGCCTAGGTTCATCCTCTACCTCCCGGGACCAAATCTTAGGTAGCTTCGGGCCCTAGATACCCACCCCCAGGGATGGAGCCAAGGAGGAGCCAGTAGGGGAGGTCGCCCCTGCAAGGAAAAAAAAAGCACCACAATTATATGTAAAAATAATTAAATTCTTATGAAAATATAGGGCGCTGCTATTCGCGGCCCTTTATTTTCTCCCATAACCCACTACATTTCGGTAAATGGTTGTTGAAAATCATACATAACATTTCGGTAAATAGCTGTTGAAAACAAGATTATATTTCGGTAACTACATGTCAAAAATATGTTTAACTTTCGGTAAACAATTGCCGAACAAACATTTTCAGTAAATAACTGTTGAAAAAAATATTATATTTCGGCAATTGGATGTTGAAAATATATCTCAATTTCGGTAACTAATTGTTGAGTATAATTGAAAAATTTTAACGGGCTATAGGAGAAAATAAAGGGCTGCGAATAGCAGCGTCCAAAATATATAGGTTCGCTCCTGTGTAGAATTTTGAAAAAAAAAATATAATAGTAACCTTTGAAATTCGAGGATACCAATATTAATTACTAAAGGCTAAGGGTTAAAATATAACAAAATATAAAATTAGAGGGTTAATGTTGTGAATATTCAAGTAATAAACTTCCACATTTCGTTAGATGAGTTTAGTATTTTATAGTTTTATTTCTTTTTGCTCTAAAACCTCAATGGCATACCAAACCCCCTCCCTCTCTCTTGACACAAACATCCCTAATTGTTAAGACTTCAAAGACAATTTTGAGAAAATAGCAACAGAGGAGAAGGGATTTTGGAAACCCTCATTAATTTTGGTGAAATCTAAGTCGTAGGTATGTCTTTCCCCAATTGTTGTTCTAGACTTCTAATTCTTTATTTTTTTACTGGTAAAATCAAATAACATGAAAGCCATTGGACCGAATTCGTTCAGTTGTGATAAATGAAAAAGAAGAAGATAAACAATAGAAAAAACAAGACACATATATCAAGATCGATCTCATTAGTTAAACCGATTTATGTATTTACATTATTTTGAGTTTTAATGTATTTACGTTATTATACATGTGTATTTATATTTTTTTTCTCGCATGTATGATCGCCCTTGCGAGGTAAAAATTCTGGCTCCGTCCCTGCCCACCCCTCACCGGCGGCGAACCACCCTCAATGCTTGACCGGTGAGAGACACCAACAATTACACAATCTGAAGCCAAACGGCTCACCTGATCCAATCCAAGAATCAAAACGCTTCTACTGACAATTACCTCTCTTTACTCATTTCATTAACATTTTGTCACCTTTTTTCCCCTTCTAACACATAATTTACCCCCAAATCTACCAAATCACAACATAGACCGCCGAATCTCTAAGTTAGATACCTCATATTCATTGACTCAATGGAGCATTTTGGTCGACAATGTTGACGTTGAGAGCTTTCTGTTGTGCCGAACACGAAATTGAGAATATAATAAATCAACAAGCAATAAACAAGAACACAAGGATATACGTGGTTCCGTTCAAGCACAAAGCAAGAATGTACTCCACGGGGAGAGAAACAAAGAGCCGGCTATACCCGTAACTCTACTTGAAGCACTAAACAGATATCTAGGGACAAATCTCTGGTGGAACCCAAAAGGGAGACACAAACCATTGGTGGAACCCTAAGAGCATAAACAAAACCCTAATATCTAAGCCCTTGAACAAAAGACCATAACCCTAGGAACCCCAAAGGTTCCTATTTATAGGAAAACACTAAATAAACCTAAACCGAATAGGAATAGGAATCCTAGTCAATTTAGGAATTCTAGTCAATTTCCAACAAATCTCCACATTGACTTGAATTCCATCGAATTCAACACTATAGGCAATCCTCTCCGTCAATCGCTCATCTCCCCCAAAAGCCCCCCCACAGGGCCATCACCAGTGGCATAAACGAGCAAGGCTCAAGCACACCTGCTTGACCTTATAAACGCGACTCAGGAAACCCAGCCGCACATGCCTCCAAATTGAGCCTCTATCTTCCAGCGGGCACCTCCCACCCAACGCATCCCTCCCGAATGCACTCGAAGATCTGCTCAAACTCCACACGGAGTTAATTACCGACTCTACCACAGAGTTAAAAACCCAACACTGAGTCAACCTCGAATTCACCGATGAAGAACCCAAAGATGTAGCACCCACAATCATACTACCATCAAGCACATAGAGGTTATTCGATTTTCGACCCTTCATCAAAACACGAGCACCCTTCAAAACCCTCAAGACTCCACCTTCAGCAGTATGCTTCCAACCCAAAGAGTCAAGAGTACCCAAAGAGATAAGGTTCCTCTTCAAATCTGGTATATGTCGAACACCAAACAACGTCCTCACAAACCCATCATGCATTCTGACTTTAACTGTTCCAATCCCAACAATTCTACAGGGCATGTTATTCCTCATAAGAACTGTACCACAGCTGACCGATTCATAAGTAACGAACCAATCTTTATTCGGACACATGTGGTAAAAACATCCGGAGTCCAGAATCCATTCGGTATTCAAATAGACATCACCGACACTCACAGAAAGAACCATAAGTGAATCGTCGGAATCTTCTTCAACAATACCAGCAACAACCTTCTCTTCAAAATTGTCCTTATTTTTCAACCTAGGACAATTTTTCACCATGTGCCCGTATTTCCTACAGTAAAAACACTTTACTTCCTGATTTGTGGAACGAGAGCCAGAAACCCCTCTACTGCCATAATCCCTCTCAGAAGTTCTTCCTTGCACCATTAAACCCTGCGCATCAAAATCACCACCCTCACCGGATACTTTTTTCCTCAATTCTTTCGAATACAAACTAGACTTAACGTCCTCCATGGAAATCGTATCCCTCCCGTAAAGTAGGGTAATAACAAAATGCTCATAAGATGCTGGCAAAGAACATAACACAATAAGGGCTTGATCTTCATCATCAATCACAACATTAATATTTTTTAAATCCATAATAATTCGATTTAACTCATCTAGATGATCTTTTACGGGCGTACCTTCCCTCATATGAAACGTATAAAGGCGCTGCTTCAAATACAACCGGTTGGTAAGAGACTTCGTTATATAGATGCTTTCCAACTTCAACCAAATACCGGCAGTAGTATCCTCCTCCCCGACCTCGCGAAGCACATCATTGGCTAAATACAACTGAAGCGAACTGAGCGCCTTCGCATCGAGATCCTCAAACACACTATCCTGCATATCAGCAGGCTTCTTTGATTTTCCCAACAAAGTCTTTTATAATCCTTGTTGAACAAGCAAAGCCTTCATCTTAATATGCCATAAACTGCAGCTAGTGCTCTGCCCATCGAACTTCGCAATTTCGAAATGAGTCACCATTGAAACGATCACCAATTGCACAATACGCAATGGAAAACAAAAGCCTCGGATTGAAACCTAGAGCTCTGATACCAATTTGTTGTGCCGAACACGAAATTGAGAATATAATAAATCAACAAGCGATAAACAAGAACACAATGATATATGTGGTTCTGTTCAAGCACAAAGCAAGAACGTACTCCACGGGAAAAAGAGCAAGAGGATTCACTATAAACGGGGAGAGAAACAAAGAGCCGGCTATACCCGTAACTCTACTTGAAGCACCAAACAGATATCTAGGGGCAAATCTCTGGTGGAACCTAAAAGAGAGACACAAACGCTTGGTGGAACCCTAAGAGCATAAACAAAACCCTAATATCTAAGCCCTTGAACAAAAGACCATAACCCAAAGGTCCCTATTTATAGGAAAACACTAAATAAACCTAAACCGAATAGGAATAAGAATCCTAGTCAATTTAGGAATTCGAGTCAATTTCCAACACTTTCTACTCTTAAATCATTGACTAAATGGAGCCAACCACTTTTACTATTTTAGCATTGGCGATTGCTTTTCAAATAGAGATTTTGCACGAGATTATAGACTAAATGGAGCCAACCACTTTTACTATTTTAGCATTGGCGATTGCTTTTCAGATAGAGATTTTGCAAGAGATTATAACATGTAAGATTAGGGAAAAGACGATTGCTTGAATCGTTGTGTTCGTCGATAAAGTTGATGCAGTCATTTTGCTTTTGGTTTACTCTCTATTGGTGGCACACAACAACATTAGTCTTGCAAGAGGATGAACCAAATGAAGCACTATGGTACTTTAGGTGGTTCCCATTTCATCTCATATCTTCACAATTATTTCATTTGGGCTTAGTGTATGCATACACCGCGGTTGGATATCGGGACACGATGGAGTGTATGGGTTTGAAAGCAATGAAGTTTGAGTAGTTGTGGAGGGTGACAATTAGCTTGCGAGGTTCCTGAGAGCTTTTGAAAGGAGGGGAGGGGAGTTTAAAAGAGGGTTAAAATTGGCATTTTTTTTTGGTGATTTTTCATACTAGCATAATCTATTGTTATTATTATTTGACTTATCAGTGATGGAAAAGATGTACTATGCACTAAGTCACATAAAGCACGACGGGTGCGAATGCAGGAGCGCGAACTTGAAAGCGTCTCTAAAAAATCTCCAAAACAGCTAAAATTCATGAGTGTGAGAATTGAAAGTGCGAGCGCACAACGAGAATTGAGAGCGCGAAGGATTATGTCTAAGACTGTGACTATAAACCTCAGGGGAGAAGAGGGTAATTTTCAGAAGCTCATGGGTACAATGTCCTTGAGGAGAACTTCAGGGTGGTGTATGTGTACAGCATGATTTAGAGGCCCCTCCAAGGCTCCACCGACATACAGAGGTCGAACCGCTCTGCCCCCTCTATATATAGAGTGCATTTGAAAGTAGAAACGAAAGTGGGAATTGGTTTGAGTTTTTGAAGAACAAGAAATCAGAGCAAGAATGTGGATTTTTGGGAGAAAAAGCCCATCTGGGTTCTCAGCCTCTTCTACTGCTGAGGAAGTTACCCAAGGAATTGATGGTACTGGCCTCACTGCTATAGTTACAGGTCTCTCTCTCTCTCTCTCTCTCTCTCTCTCTCTCTCTCTCTCTCTCTCACATAAACAAACACCTATACATATGTTGTTTTCCATTACTCAAAAAGGAAGTAAACAACAAACTAATGCACACCAAAGGCTCGATTCAATTGGCAAGAAATTGATAGGGGGATATTGTTCTGGGAAAAGTTCTAGTTTTAGTGGAGTGAAGTAAAGATCTTGGTTCAGTTGATAAAAGAATTTGTAGAAAGGTTGGAAAACGATACTTTAATTGCGTAGGAAGCTCGTGGAAAAATAGAACTCCTGCAAAATCTTGCAGTTTTTGCGTTACTTTTTCTTGGTTCCCCAACTTTCTGCTAACTGAACACATAAAAATCAAGAAAGTTAGATGTATTCGTGTACTTCCTTTTCCTTGCGCGCCCAGCAATTGAACAGAGCCAAAGAGAAAAATTAGAACGTGATTGGGCCCTTGTTCAAATGTGATTTTTTGGGGGGTCAGTGTTTAACATTAGAGAACGTGATTGGGGGGTCCGATCTCCTCTATCCCGAAAACCCTCGGCAATAAAACCCCTGTGCCTTTGTGCCGAGGGTTTTCTAGCTGTTAGATAGTGTATTTTTTTTATTGTATAAATCCAACGGCCGAAAAACCCCTTGGTACGAAGGCACAAAGTTTTCGGCATAAAGGATTCTACCTTTGTGATTGGTGAGAATTTATAGTGATTATCAAAAGTTTTGGCCAAAATATAAGAACAAATCCACAAAATGATTTGGCCAGTCGTACAATGGTTTTGCTGAGTTCCTGGCACTAGGTAATTCAGCTGAATTAAGTAGTGAATTTATGAGAGGCCTGCGAATTTATGATGAACGTGGAAGGTGGATAATTACATCTTTCTCCTTCTAGGGTCACTTTTGAGGCATCGCTTTAAATCAGTTAAGATCATCCAAAGTCAAATTTGGTTGTTTCAGTCGGGGCATTTCCCCACCATTCCCCAGCTTATGTCTATCTTTTCTTTGTTTTTTGAAACTGCAGCTTATGTCTATCTGAATGTTCTACTGCATTGATAGCTCTATAGTTTGAGGTTAATCTGATAATATATTGTTAAAGCATCCAACTCAATGCCAATTGGCAATGGGAGGAGAGGTTGCCCAGGCTCATATACTAGTTTTCGAGATGATGATAAGCCGATGTGGGACAATTTCCAACATATATGATCCATTCATTGGATGTCGACTTCAAAACATAGTGAAATTTGGGGTTCTTGATTATCTTATTGCTTGTACTTGGTCGAATTTCAGGTGCATCAAGCGGTATTGGCACAGAGACTACACGCGTCCTCGCCTTGCGTGGTGTACATGTAGTTATGGCAGTTAGAAATACAGATAAGGGTGGAAAAGTCAGAGAAGCTATACTAAAGGAAAACCCCAGTGCTACAATCGACGTTATGGAATTAGATCTCAGCTCAATGGCATCTGTTAGGAAATTTGCTTTAGAATATACGTGCTCGGGCCTTCCTCTGAACATCCTTATGTAAGTATCTTTTACAGAAGCAATTGACGATGATCATTGTCTCATTAATTAGGTTTACTCTTTGAATGCCTGGAAATACAAACCCTCTTATGGACCTTTTCGGAACTTGATAAAATTTGAAATATTTTTCTTTATTTTGTGGAAGTAACAATGCAGGGACCATGGTTCCTTTCACGCTCACTCAAGACAACATAGAAATGCAGTTTGGAGCTAACCATATAGGTAAGCATCATTAACCATTTGATGTTTATTTTTGTCAGGAGCTACAAAATTGTTAAACAGCATTTGCACTCGACAGTTACAAATGTTTGAAATTTAGTATCAGCAACTGTTTGTTTAATTTTTAGAATAATTTTCGGAAAGCTAAGAAGACTGGTCACAAGATTGCTATAGGCGAAATAGATTTTGTTTTCGTCTCGATTAAAGTTCTAAATTAGATTCAGTGTGGTTGTCGTTTGATCGATAACTGCAAGTTCTATCAGGGGAATGCAATGTAATTTTGACTTCAATGGCTCCCTTGTGGTGTTGTAAGCACATATCATCCTAAAAAAAAATTTCACCTGGTAGCCAGTAGTATGAACTGAAGCTTTAACTTTGTACTGTATCTTTTCCCTTTTCTCCTTTGTTTGCTTTGGTTTTTACGTCTAAGGTCAATAGGGATATTCACTTGAAATTGAAAATTGCTTAGTCCTCTCTTCTGAATTTTACCACATTTATCCAAACTACTTGGGATAGAAAGTAGATTGAATAACCGTTCAAACCACGCACAAATCTGAATTTCAGAGTGTCCGGGACAAGCCCGCAAAGTTTGGTATGTTAGCCAGCTTTAGTGCGACCTGGGTGCATCCTTAAAACTTTGCAGGTTCGACACGGACACACCCAAAATCCGGTTCAAGTGTGGTTTGAAGTGTTAAAAAGCTTGTTAAACTCTACTTTCTAACCAAATCTACTTTCTTACCATTAAAAAGCTTGTTAAATCTAAATCCATCATACTTTTGCTTTTGAGCTTCTGTGGCTTAATGAGAGAGTTTATTCCAAATTGTAAATGATAACATGTCTAGTTTGCAAGTGTCAGTGATTTATGTATAGGTTCTGTCCATGTATGTTTTGTTCTTTCTATTTTTTTTTTCACACTCTAAATCCGACATTGATACACTACACACTACTCTCTCATCGCACATGCAAACGTGCATTGCTGTGTTATCTCTCTACAGGTCATTTTCTTTTGACAAATCTTTTGTTGGAGACCATGAAACGTACGGCACTTGAAAGCCAGAGAGAAGGAAGGATTGTTAATGTGTCATCATTGGCTCATCGGCGTCCATACCGTGAAGGAATTCGTTTTGAAAAAATCAATGACGAATCTAGGTAATTACTATGACAACTTTCTGCATCTTTTTAGCTTTCACTTATTTTTCTTTGATTCTGTTTAGAATGATTTGGTTTTAACTTTTCCATTTGCGAAACATATTATGCTTTTTATTTAAACTATAGGTAGTGCAATTGCCTTTGAAAGGTCCATGAAAGGGAGGAATTTCTGTCCAAATCAAGCATTACACATGACTTGGAGGGACAGTTTTGTCCCTTCATGTCCATTTTGCTCTGGCAATTGGGTTACCCTTTCGAAATTGAGCTGTTGATGAGATTTCCTAAAGCTTTCTCACCATAAACTATTTTCCTATTTCTACTTTTCAGTTACCGGATGTGGTCTGCTTATGGACAATCAAAGCTCGCTAACATATTGCATGCTAATGAGCTGGCCAAGCGCTTGAAGGTAATTAATATATTCTTGTTAATCAATTATCCAAGAAATTGATATAGAGATGATTGTAAATCGTCAAGGTCTCGTTATGAACAGGTAACCAAGCTTTGTTGTAAGGAGCAGCAGTTTAATAAATGTCAATCCAATAGTATATATTTGTACATGAATTATTCGAACCATGTTCTTCCCATGTCTATCTGATTTTGGTAATGCTCATCTGGTACTTTCCACTTGAGCAAATTCTCAAGACAATGGGTCTTGAAACGAGGACCGGAAACAGGATATTTATTTGGCCGTGATACATATGCAGAAGATTTTCACTGAAAGAAAAACATATGAAAATGAAAGAGCCCGCGGAATGAAATTCTATCATGCCTGCCATAAAGATCATTTAGTGGACTTAGGAACACCAGCTTGGTTTTTCTGGTCATAATTACAACGGATTAAATTGAATTTTACAATTTCTATAGGATTAGCTGTTCAAAGAACAATAGCTACATTTTCCCTTTGTCTTTTGCTGTTCGAAAAAACAAAAAAACAAAATAATAGCTATAGGCTGCAAAATATTGAGAATCATTGAACCTTGTAACTACTAGATGTAGAGGCAGGGTTACCAGGATCGTGGAACAGGATCGGGAATGGGAACGGGATCGCAGTACGTTAACTTAGGCAACGAATCACCTACGCCTACAATTAATTGGTCATGAGAACAATTGCTTGCACTTTTCTTATTCAGTTATTTTTTATGATAATATGCTCGGCAGAATATGACAGTACGTTGTTTTCATTTTTGCAATTTATCAGGAACAAGGGGTCGAGATAACTTCTAATTCACTTCATCCTGGAATCATTGCAACCAACTTTCTGCATCAACGTACCGTTTTCAGCTGTAAACCTCTGATCCTTTG
Organism: Rhododendron ovatum; assembly: GCA_019656835.1. Classification (NCBI taxonomy): domain Eukaryota; kingdom Viridiplantae; phylum Streptophyta; class Magnoliopsida; order Ericales; family Ericaceae; genus Rhododendron; species Rhododendron ovatum. The sequence continues at coordinate 44,063,281 of CM033798.1, forward strand.
AATGTTATATAGCTATAGTTTTAAAATGTGTTTCTGAGTATCTGTTGGATTGGTTGCTGTTCATATGCTTGTTTTCGTTGTTAGGTATTGTTCAGATTAAGAATATGAATTGAGTTCAGAGGGAATGTTTTGTTTTATTAGTTCTCTTTCTTTCTTCCGTTGGTTCGTTTGCACCTACGTCCGGTATCACTACGACTATAAGAGCGCGTACAAACTTTCAAGGGATGATTTTTAAGATACTATTCTATACATCAAATTATTACAATTAACAGAAACTAACTGTGATATGTGACGTCTCTACATCCATGGGAGATGAGAAGTAAAGTCTTTTGTACCTAAATTCTTGTGGGCTATTTGTAGTAACTTAGATTTGTACATTTTGGGTCATGTTGGTTGAGCCTTCATTCAATTTTTTGAGTTTTTGCCGAGAAATATTCCGGTCATAGTAGCATGTCCCATGTTTTTTTTGGTTGATTGAAAAGACCGGAAAACATCAATATCAAAACAATATGGGACCATTGTTGTGTTTTATGTTTTCTCAGGCATTCACAGAATAAGAAAATTACAGGATGGGTTCTGTTAGCTAAGTATAGTTAGAAATATATACTATCTGACAGGCCATCGTCAAGATAAGCCACGGATTGTTCCAAATTGGATCATAAGTTTCCTCTTTTACAAGAAGTTTCTGTATTGTCTTGGGTATATATTAATTGCCTTGGTAACTGTCTTTGTTGTAGGTTTGGTGAAGACGATTGCTGAATACATGGGGAAAAATCTTCAACAGGTCAGTTTTGTGTCTCTGACGCCAGACGCACTACATTTCTCAAGAAAAATTTTAGTATTTTATTTTTTGAGATGTTTAGCATTTTTGCTAGAACATTTCTATAGTGATAATTTGCTAATTACTTCCGTTCCTCATGGTTTTAGGGAACAGCAACCACATGCTACGTGGCATTGCATCCGCAAGTTAAAGGGGTCAGCGGAGAGTTTTTTTCTGACTGTAATCTAGCAAAACGGAGTGCTTTGGCCAAAGATGAAGAATTAGCAAAGAAATTATGGGATTTCAGCTTGAACTTGACGAATACCAAGTGAAGCCTGTTGCCGAATTGATTGCTACCCTGCTTTTGTGAGGTTGTTCATAATTTTCTTTATGAAACCCGTTTGCATCACATTTAATATCTGGAATTCTTGTATTATATAGTTTGTGTGTAGATTGTCATTTGTTTGTAAAGGCAGCTGATGAATAAAAATTCCTGAATTGTTGTCGATCTTCACCTAATCTTATTGAGGCAGTCTTGTTATTCTCATACAGGCCATATAATTTCGGAATTTCTGGCAGTTCATGTAAGTTGGGTGAGTGAACCGTATGGTGTAAGAAAATAGAGACTGCTCCCTTCCTTCAAGTAACTCTGCCTTTGTTTCTGTCAAACACAAAGAAACATTAAGAGTCACTTGTGAGTAGAGAGGAAGAAGATGCTGTAACCCGCAACAAGGAGGTTTAGACACGAAAGTAGGGCAACGGCAAAAGGCCACAAGACATATGGTTGCATTTGGTCACAGATTGCTGTTCAACTTGAATTTTTACAGGGATGATCTTCTGCACAACGAATTGTCCGGCTTATTCTCCGGTCCCGAAATGGGTCCTGTTTGGAGAGGACAGCAAGTACATTCCATGAAATTCGCTTTCCACTTGATTTTTCGTATGCTTTTGTAGTTCCAATCTCCCCATGCTTTTGATCTTTGCTGTTTTGGATTTGAAAGAGGGGTCTCTGCAGTGATTTGGTAGATACTTTTTCCTTCGACTGCCCTATTTGTATCTTCTATTGCTTGTTACACTCTTCTAAAATGGTAATCAAGCAGCAAAAGGAACAGACAGTAGAATTGTTGCCTTTCGCAGACTATATCCCTTTTGAAACCATGGAAGAAGCTTTTTAAAAGGGTAATTGTCTTCTTCAGTTCTTGACACTTAGCTTAATGAGTTATGACTTCATAGTATATGATCAGTTCGGTATGCATTGTACTAGTTTTATATGTGTGTCGACCAGTTCTTCCATCGATAATCATGTGATCGAGAGGTGGAGATGGTAAAGAAAGGGCTTTGGACAGAGGATCGAGAGAATCAGTACAGGGGGTCTGCTCCCGCGATTCCCATGAATATGCAATACAAAATACCACATTGCTTAAATGTGCAGGTGATACTTCATGAATATGCAATACTAATTTGTTTCTAATCTATTGCTACTTTGCTTCTGTTCAATTTTTAGGTATGTTCTTTCTATGGAGAAAAGATAACAAAATGGGCTTTCAAGTGAAATCAAGAAAAACAACTGTCAAGTACGTTGAACCACTATATGTATGTCGTCGATGATGTTAGGAGATTACCGCGGCTAGATTTTTTGAAAAATAAGATATTGTATTAATTGCTTTACTTTGGATTGATCTGAAATTATTACAACGAATTAGGCCTGCATATGTCAAACTAACTAACTAAAAAGAGATTACAACTCAACTAATGAGAATCTGGTACAAATCTTGCGAGTATGGGTTTAGATTAAAGCAAGTTTTCAGAGGCGAAAGCACAAGGCGAGGCGTACGCCCTCAGGTATTGAGGCGTAAGCCTTTTGATTTTTGATTTTTTAAATAATTAAATTAATAAAATAACTTAAAATACAAAAAATACGCATTTCATAAAAGATAGATTAATAGAAAAAGATAGCATAAAATAGATTTAACAGTTAATGACTTATTATTGCCTTATCAGTTACTCCTAACTAATTGAGAAACCCTATAACATCACTTTATTATTAGTTACTAACAAAGCACATCAGTTCGTCACCAAATTTAGATTAGGAGAATTTCTTTCCTGAGGCTTACGCCTCGCTTATCAGGGCATAAACGGAGGCTGAGGCGTACGCCTCGGTGCGCCTAAGGAAATTAGGCAACTGCCTCTGTGGTTTACCACCTAAATTTTCACGCCCTGAGGCGTTTTGGCATTACCTCACCGCCCCAATTCCTCGAGGTGAGCCCAGAAAATGCCTTTGAAAACATTGGATTAAAGTATGTGTGGTAAAAATCTAATGTACCAACCACGATGTCATCAGAATAAGATTACGGGCTCGTTTGGTTATTTTATCTTATCTTATTGCCTTGTCTGCTTATTTTGTGTTGGATTAAGACAGAAAATAAGAAAATAAACCAACGGGTTCTATTTGTTGTTTTAGGATAAGAATAATGGACCGTTTAGTTATCATGTCTCATTGTTTTATTTCTTTTCTTTTTTTTATAAGTGCGAATCTGATTAAGCTCAACCACAAAAATCACTGTCTCGGGATGGAATCCCATCCAAGAGAACCACAAAAACAGCCAGTATCTAACAAAAGAAAACTATGCAGGGAAGAAAATTCTATTAGGTAAGCCCCATTGCCCGCAAAGGTCTTGATTCTTTAGAGATTGCTTTACGTTTATCCTTGTGCTAAGGAAATCTCTAACACCATCTGCAATACCGTTCATCACCTGATCATGCCCCGTACCTTTCCCCTGGAAAATTTGTCAATTCCTCTATCTCCAAAGCCCATATACAACAGCAGCCAAAGAACACGTAAGACTCATACACCTCAAGCTTTTACCTTTCACCTGCACACCATACCAATCAAGGACCTCCACCAAGTTGCTAGGCATATCCAAAACCATGTCCTTATTAATCGGATGCTGCCACACAATAGTTGAAAACGAGCATTCAAAAAATAAATGTTGATGAGTTTCAGCAATCGAATTACAGAGAGAACAAGTTCCATCCTAGTGCAAACCCCAACTATTCAACCTATCCTTTATGTCAATCATTAAAGGACAACCAACCAAAGAATAAAGGACCATCTAGGCACTACATTACCAATCCATATAATCTTGTGCCTAGGCTGAATAGGATACATCTTCATAATAGCATTCCAAGCTGACCTAACCGTGAAGATACCGCTTGGGTGAGGTATCCAACTAACAGAGTCTTCAACACTAGGGTTTGGTCTCAAACTGGGAGGGGTATGAGCCATAATTGCTTGAATGGATTGATTTCTCAATCTAGGCCAGCACCAATCTCCTTGGTCAATGATAGTAGCCACTTTAGACCATAAAGCTTTGCCCAAATTAGTCACAACCTTCACACCAAATTTAGCATACAAAGATCCTAGAGTGTGCCAGTTATCTAGCCAAAGGAAGGCATTTGCCCCATTACCGACATGATATCTAATAAGAGGTTGTTTGTTTTGTTTTTGAATCTACAAACAAATAAGATAAACATCGTGGGCCCGTGCCTCCATGGGCATTTCCATTAGTTGATTGAAGACCATGTTGTCCTAAAACTAAATCAAAATATAAAATACATTGTCCCTCCTACAAGAAAACATTATATATACAATAAATTGTCCCTATTACAAGAAAACATTGTCCCTCCTACAAGAAAACATTGTATATACAATAAATTGTCCCTCTTACAAGAAAACATTGTCCCTTTTACAAGAAAACATTGTCCCTCCTACAAGAAAACATTGTCCCTCCTTCAAGAAAACATTATATATTCAGTAAATTGTCCCTCTTGCAAGAAAACAAAATATATAAATCTATAAACCAAAATTTACATTGAGACAGACCCTATATATAGTGTACATAACCTTGCGTTGGTTTTGTAGAGTAGTACTTACAAAATCGGGGTTTAACTTGGGTTTTTGGTCACTACTACAATAATAGATATGTGTCACGCTAAGTAGATTCACAAAGATCACGGTTTTCAGTGAAAGCGTGATAAAAGTGGTGCTTAAATTTTTTTATCTCAGTTTAAGTCCAAAGCTGAGATAAAAAGTGGGTTTTAGCACGAAATAAAAGATCTCCCTCTTGCGGTGAGATAAATGAAAAACAACCCCACCCTTGCAGTGTGATAAAAGATTTTAGGGCGGAAAAAAATGAGATAAAAGATCTCGCTCTTGTGGCGAGATAAAAGAGAAAAGACCCCACCCTTGTGGCGTGATAAAAAAGAGAAAAGATCTCACCCTTGTGGCGTGATAAAAGATTTTAAGGCGAAAAAGAATGAGATAAAAGATCTCGCTCTTGTGACGAGATAAAAGAGAAATGACCTCACCCTTGTAGCGTGATAAAAAACTTTAGCACGAAAAAAAGTGAGATAAATAATCTCACTCTTGCAGTGAGATAAAAAGCCTACCTATTTAGGCGCGCAGTCTGGATTTTCATGTGGGCAGGCTAGTACTCATTTAGGCAGACTTTAAAAAGTTATGTGAGAAAACGATGTCGTTTGAGAATTTCGAAAAGTTTTTTTTTTATATACAAAATGTAAGAAGATAAGCCCTAATTACACTCATTTCAAAAAATCTTTATGTTTCATCTATCTTTACGCCCAAAGAGAGATAGAGAGAGAGAGTGAGAGAGAAGACAAATCCCACAATTAGGTTCCACCAATGCCTAGTTATTTCGTCGACGATGGGCAGACTATTCCACTAGTGCCCGATTTTCACTTGGGCGAGCCGTGATCTTTATGGTTTATTGTAGTAGTGAAATTTAGTTATTTTGCATGTCTTCGAAGTATACATTTGACACATCAGGTAAACTTTTTTTTTTTGCCCCAAGAAATTTTTTTGGTGACCAACAATTAATTTTGATCGGCAAAAGATCTGTTGTCGTATTTTTAAAATTTTTTAAACAATGTTTATATATGTATTTTTATATGTTTTAATATCATGTTAATTGCATTTCAAAAAATTCAGCAAATTTTAAGGGGGGGAAAAAAGTTCTCACACTTTAGGAAGTAAGTATAAATTTTTTTGTTTTCCTAATGTAACAGAACTTCTTGGCTAGCTTAGTGGTAAGGGCTTGGAAAATCAACTAAGGGTGCGTGGGTTCGAAACTTGGCAATGACAAGAAAAGATGGTTTAGTAGATACAAAGAAAAGATCACGCGCAATGATTTTTCATCTCAGTTTATGGTGGTGTGATCCTTTTGAACTTTCAATCACAGTTATAAATTGTGATCTAAAGTGACATACAATCACACCCAGAAAAAAGAAATGATCACGCCCAAGAGAAACAATCACGGTTTATAACTGTAATAAAAGAGAAACGATCACGCCTTTTGGCTGTGATTGTTTCTCTTTTTCAATCACGGTTTATAACCGTGATAAAAGAGAGTGACTTACAATCCCACTAATTAGATCCATCACGGTAGCAGGAGTGTGATGGAAAACTTACAATCACGGCCAATTGCTGTGATCTTTATGGTTTATTGTAGTAGTGGGTGGGGATCACATCAGAGCAGCAAAATGTGGATTCTTGGAAGAAAAGGTCCTTCGGAGTGTTCGGGACAAGTCTGGAAAGTTTGGACAGCTTAGTGCGCCCCAGGAGTATTTCGATGCGCCTAGGGCGCCCCCCTTGCGCCCCAGCCGCATCCTTAACACTTAGAAACATGCTAAACTTTGCGGGCTCAACACGGACAGATCCAAAATTCGATTTGAGCGTGGTTTAAACTGCTAAAAAGCTTGAAAAATCTACTTTCTTACCAAAGTTGTTTTGATTCAAAATCATTTGTACATCAAATGATATTACCATTTTAGTAGGTTGAAAGATGAATTATTTCTGTAAAAAGCTCGTATCACCCAATTCTAAATCAGATCAAGACTAATTATGGATGGATAGGTAGGGTTTTTAAACTACTAAAATAAGATGTAAAGGAATAATACAATTAAGGAAGTATAATTTGTGAAAAGTTGCTTAAAAGCACACTGATTCAAAGATTATCGGAGCCACTAAAGTTAAATACGTTTGCTCACTCTCTACACATTCTCAGTTCCATGCCGAACCCACATTCCTAATTCTAGGATATTTGTCCATTCCGTAAGAGTTGCAAAAATCTTACAGGACTTTTCACGCTTCCTCGAATCATCAGAAATCGTTTCTTTATTTTGTGGAAGTAACAATGCAGGGACCACGGTTCCTTTCACGCTCACTCAAGACAACATAGAAATGCAGTTTGGAACTAACCATATAGGTAAGCATCATTAACCATTTGATGTTTATTCTTGTCAGGAGCTACAAAATTGTTAAGCAGCATCTGCGCTTGACATTACAAATGTTTGAAATTTAGTAACAGCAACTGTTTGTTTAATTTTTAGAATAATTTTTGGAAAGCTAAGAAGACTGGTCACAAGAGTGCTATAGGCGAAATAGATTTTGTTTTCGTCTCTACTAAAGTTCTAAATTAGATTCAGTGTGGTTGTCGTTTAATTGATAACTGCAAGTTCTATTAGAGGAATGCAATGTAATTTTGACTTTAACGGCTCCCTTGTGGTGTTGTAAGCACGTATCATCCATAAAAATTTTCTCACCTGGTAGCCAGTGGTATAAACTGAAGCTTTAACTTTGTGCTGTATCTTTTCCCTTTTCTCCTTTGTTTGTTTTGGTTTTTACGTCTAAGGTCAATAGGGATATTCACTTGAAATTGAAAATTGCTTAGTCCTCTCTTCTGAATTTTACCACACATTTATCCAAACTACTTGGGATAGAAAGTAGATTGAATAACCGTTCAAACTACGTCCAAATCTGAATTTCGGAGTGTCCGGAACAAGCCCGCAAAGTTTGGTACGTTAGCAAGCTTTAGTGCGCCCTGGGCGCATCCTTAACACTTAAAAACATGCTCAACTTTGCTGGTTCGACACTGACACAACCGAAATCTGGTTTAAGTATGGTTTGAATCGTTAAAAAGCTTGTTAAACTCTCCTTTCTTACTGTTAAAAAGCTGTTGGAAAATAAACTTGTTTTTTTAATAATAAGGGAGTTATGTTTTGGGGAGTTTTTTCTAGGTCATGGTGAGTTACATTAATGAGAGTTATTAAATTAATGAAGTTAGGTTTGTGAAACGTGAAGTGAGTTACATTATGTGTTTAGTATAAGTTTGCATGTAATCCTTGTTTTCAAGTATGATTGAATAAAAAGATTCTAAGTCTTTCTCCCATATTATCTTCTTCTTTATATTGTGAGTGTTGTGTGTGCACGCTCTTGCCTCCAACAAAGTGGTATCAAAGCGAGGCTCTTAGAGTCAAAGAGAGAAAGTGAGATGGCTGCTAATGCAATGATTCTATTTCAAATGCCCCGGTTCACCAAAGACAATTACGAGAATTGGTGTATCCGCATGAAAGCGATTCTTGGATCGCAAGACTTGTGGGAGCTTGTTAATACAGGCTTTACACAACCAGAAAATGTAGCTGCTTTGACTCAAGTCCAAAGAGATGCTTTGGCGGTGACGAAGAAGAAGGATCAGAGAGCTCTTTCACTCATCCATCAATATTTGGATGATGCTTTGTTGCAAAAGATTGCCGAAGCAACAACTTCCCGAGAAGCATGGGTGATCCTCCAAACTTCCCATGGTGGAGTTAAGAAGGTGAAGAAAGTTCGCCTTCAAACATTAAGAGGTGAATTTGAAGCTTTGAAGATGAAGGAGTCCGAATTGGTTTCGGATTATTTCACAAGAGTTTTGACTATTGTGAATAATTTGCGAAGGTACGGCGATGATTTGAAGGATAATCGCGTGGTAGAAAAAATCCTTCGTTCCTTAGACAAGAAGTTTGACTACGTTGTTGTAGCCATTGAAGAGTCTAAAGATTTAGACACGTTGGCAGTTGACACACTCATGGGATCGTTGCAAGCCCATGAGGAACGACTTAACAAGAAGAAGCAAGAGTCGTTAGAGCAAGTGCTACAAACAAAACTTTCCTTGAAGGAAAAAGAAGGAAGGCAAGAGCAAAGTCAAAGAGGTCGAGGTGGAGGACGTGGTGGATGTGGCCGCTGAGGATGCGGTGGACGAGGCCGTGGTAGATGAGAAAGCAATTTCAGAAATTCATCCAACAGGGATGAAAGAGGTCAAAATACATTTCATCCAAGAGGGCGCGGAAGAGGAAATAATTATAGATTTTCTGGAAGAAGGTATGATAAATCCCACGTTCAATGTTACAATTGCAATCAATATGGTCACTATGCAGCCGAGTGTTGAAATGAAGTTTTTGAAGAGCAAGTGAACCTTGTTGAGGACAAACATGAAGAGGCGGAGCCAACTTTATTGTTGGCATACAAGAAAGAAGAAAAGGGAGACATGAACTTGTGGTATCTAGATACCGGTGCAAGCAATCATATGTGTGGGAGCAAAAAGATGTTCATGGAGCTTGATGAATCCATCATCGGAAAAGTTACTTTTGGAGATTCTTCTCAAATTCCAGTTGAAGGGAAAGATAATATTTTGATTCGTTTGAAGGATGGAAGGCACCAAATAATTTCCAATGTTTTTTATGTGCCGAACATGAAAAGTAATATTTTGAGTTTGGGGCAACTCTTGGAGAAAGGCTATGATATTTCTATGCGAGATCATAGTCTTTTAATAAGAGATGAAGTTGGAACTTTGGTTGCAAAAGTACCCATGACAAGAAATCGGATGTTTTTGCTCAACCTTCAAAATGGAGAGGCTAAGTGTTTGCAAAGTTGTGTCAAGGATCCCTCTTGGTTGTGGCATCTTCGTTTTGGGCACTTGAATTTCGGAGGACTAACGGCGTTGTCTCAAAAAAAGATGGTGCATGGACTACCTTTCATCAATCATCCACATCAACTTTGTGAAGGATGTCTTTTTGGCAAACAATCAAGAAGAAGTTTTCCAAAAGAAGCAATTTCAAGAGCTAGCAAGCCCCTCCAACTTATTCACTCCGATGTTTGTGGGCCTATCAATCCACCCTCATTCAGTAAGAGTCAGTATTTTCTGCTATTTATTGATGATTTTAGCAAGAAAACATGGGTGTATTTTTTGAAGGAAAAATCTGAAGTTTTTGGAGTTTTAAAAAAATTTAAGGCCTTCGTTGAAAAGCAAAGTGGGTGTGAAATCAAGGCAATACGATCCGATAGAGGTGGTGAATTTACATCAAATGAATTCAAAAAATTTTGCGAAGAAAACGGAATTCGCCATCCTTTAACGGTTCCGAGATCACCGCAGCAAAATGGGGTTGCGGAAAGAAAAAATCGAACCATTCTAAACATGGCTCGGAGTATGTTAAAGAGCAAGAAAATACCCAAAGAGTTTTGAGCTGAAGCCGTTGATTGTGCAATCTATTTGTTGAATCAGTGTCCTACTAGAGGTGTTAACAACAGAACGCCGCAAGAAGAATAGGGAGGATTCAAGCCAAGTGTTTCTCATTTGCGCATTTTTGGGAGTATTGCATATGCTCATGTACCAGATGAGAAACGAACCAAGCTAGATGACAAGAGTGAGAAATTTATTTTTATCGGGTATGATTAAAGAAGCAAAGGTTACAAGTTTTACAATCCAAGCAATGGAAAAATTTTCATTAGCAGAGATGTGGAGTTTGATGAAGAAAGTGAATGGGATTGGAGTAATCCCGAAGAAGACTATGATTTTTTCCCATTCTTGGAGGAAGAAGAGCAAGGTAATGATGTCATGGAGCCAACCATTTCTTCCCCACCTTCACCACCAGGTCCAACTCATGTACAAGCTAGTCCATCATCTTCCGAATCGGGTTCAAGTGCAAGACCGCCTCGCATGAGAGGCCTTCAAGAAATCTATGACACTACGGAAGAGGTAACTCCAATAATTAGTGATTTGACACTTTTTTTCCTCCTTTCCGATAGTGAGCCTATAGATTTTGAGGAAGCTACACAAAACACAAGGTGGAGAGATGCAATGGATGAGGAGATTCAATCGATTGAAAAGAATGGTACATGGGAGCTAACCAAATTTCCGAAACGCCAAAAAGCAATTGGAGTCAAATGGGTGTACAAGATAAAGAGAAATGCAAAAGGAGAAATTGAAAGGTACAAAGCAAGGTTGGTCACCAAAGGTTACAAACAAAGACAAGGTATTGACTATGACGAGGTATTTGCTCCGGTTGCCCGTTTGGAAACAATTCGTTTGATTATTTCTTTGGCCGCTGTTAATGGTTGGAAAATTCATCAAATGGATGTGAAATCTGCTTTTTTGAATGGTTTTCTTGAAGAAGAGGTATATATTGATCAACCCATGGGATATTTTGTGAAAAATCATGAAGATAAAGTGTTGAAGTTGAAGAAGGCGTTATATGGTTTGAAGCAAGCACCAAGAGCTTGGAATAGTAGACTTGATTGCTATTTTCAAGCTTATGGTTTCACCAAGTGTCCCCATGAACATGCTTTTTATGCAAAGGTGAATGAAAATGGAGATGTGCTCTTTGCTTGCTTGCATGTGCATGATTTGATTTTCACAGGAAATAATCCCAAGATGTTTGAGGAATTGAAGAAAGCAATGGCTAAGGTGTTCGAGATGACGGATATTGGGCTCATGGCATATTATCTTGGTATTGAGGTGAAGCAAACAGATGAAGGTACTTTTATATCTCAAGAAGGTTATGCTAAGAAAATTCTAAATAAGTTCAAGATGGAAGATTGCAAGCCGGTGGGCACACCCGTTGAAGTTGGAATAAAATTAACAAAACTTGATGATGGTGAGAAGGTGGATTCTACTCTTTTCAAGAGTCTTGTTGGAAGTTTGAGATATCTTACATGCACCCGGCCGGATATTTTTCTTGGTGTTGGACTTGTAAGTCGCTATATGGAAGCTCCTACTATGACTCATTTCAAAGCGGCGAAGAGAATACTACGTAATTTTAAAGGTACTCTTGATTTTGGGTTGATGTATTCTTTTTCTAACGATTCCAAGCTAGTGGGTTATTGTGATAGCGATTGGGCCGGAGATATGGATGATAGAAAAAGTACTACCGGGTTTGTTTTTTTCATGGGAGAGACGGCATTTGCATGGATTTCAAAGAAGCAACCTATTGTCACACTTTCAACTTGTGAAGCTGAATATGTTGCTGCAACATCTTGTGTTTGTCAAGCTATTTGGCTTAGAAGTTTGTTGAAGGAACTTCTCTTGTCTCAAGAAGAGTCAACGGAGATTTACATCGACAACAAATCGGCACTAGCATTGGCAAAAAATCCAGTGTTTCATGATCGAAGCAAGCACATCGATACAAGGTATCATTTTATTAGAGAATGCGTGATCAAGAAGGAGGTGGAGCTCAAGTTTGTGAAGTCACAAGATCAAGTTGCCGATATTTTCACCAAGCCCCTCAAAGAAGATGTTTTTCGCAGAATGAGAAGTTTGCTTGGAGTAATGAAAAAGCAAGTTTAGGGGGGGGGGGGGGGGGGGGGGGGGGGGGGGGGGGGGGGGGTGGTGGGTGTTGGAAAATAAACTTGTTTTTTTAATAATAAGGGAGTTATGTTTTTGGGAGTTTTTTCTAGGTCATGGTGAGTTACATTAATGAGAGTTATTAAATTAATAAAGTTAGGTTTGTGAAACGTGAAGGGAGTTACATTATGTGTTTAGTATAAGTTTGCATGTAATCCTTGTTTTCAAGTATGAGTGAATAAAAAGATTCTAAGTCTTTCTCCCATATTATCTTCTTCTTTATATTGTGAGTGTTGTGTGTGCTCGCTCTTGCCTCCAACAAAAGCTTGTTAAATCTAAATCCATCATACTTTTGCTTTTGAACTTCTGTAGCTTAATGAGAGAGTTTATCCCGAATTATAAATGATAACATGTCTAGTTTGCAAGTGTCAGTGATTTCAGTATAGGTCCTGTACATGTATGTTTTGTTCTTTCTATTTATTTTTTCACACTCTTAAGTCCGACATTGATACACTACTCTCTCATCTCACTTGCAAACGTGCATTGCTGTGTTATCTTTCTACAGGTCATTTTCTTTTAACAAATCTTTTGTTGGAGACCATGAAAAGTACGGCACTTGAAAGCCAGAGACAAGGAAGGATTGTTAATGTGTCATCATTGGCTCATCGGCTTCCATACCGTGAAGGAATTCGTTTTGAAAAAATCAATGACGAATCTAGGTAATTACTATGACAACTTTCTGCATCTTTTTAGCTTTCACTTATTTTTCTTTGATTCTGTTTAGAATTATTTGGTTTTAACTTTTCCATTTGCGAAACATATTATGCTTTTTATTTAAACTATAGGTAGCGCAATTGCCTTTGAAAGGTCCATGAAAGGGAGGAATTTCTGTCGAAATCAAGCATTACACATGACTTGGAGGGACAGTTTTGTCCGTTCATGTCCATTTTGCTCTGGCAATTGGGTTACCGGATGTGGTCTGCTTATGGACAATCAAAGCTCGCTAACATATTGCATGCTAATGAGCTGGCCAAGCGCTTGAAGGTAATTAATATATTCTTGTTAATCAATTATCCAAGAAATTGATATAGAGATGATTGTAAATCGTCAAGGTCTCGTTATGAACAGGTAACCAAGCTTTGTTGTAAGGAGCAGCAGTTTAATAAATGTCAATCCAATAGCATATATTTGTACATGAATTATTCGAACCATGTTCTTCCCATGTCTATCTGATTTTGGTAATGCTCATCTGGTACTTTCCACTTGAGCAAATTCTCAAGACAATGGGTCTTGAAACAAGGACCGGAAACAGGATATTTATTTGGCCGTGATACATATGCAGAAGATTTTCACTGAAAAGAAAAACATATGAAAACGAAAGAGTCCGCGGAATGAAATTCTATCATGCTTGCCATAAAAGATCATTTAGTGGACTTAGGAACACCAGCTTGGTTTTTCTGGTCATAATTACAACAGATTAAATTGAATTTTACAATTTCGATAGGATTAGTTGTTCAAAGAACAATAGCTACATTTTCCCTTTGTCTTTTTCTGTTCAAAAAAAAATTAACAATAATAATAATAATAGCTATAGGCTCCAAAATATTGAGAATCACT
>CM033798.1:44786793-44833177 GCA_019656835.1 Rhododendron ovatum
ACTCCAGCAGCACCCGGCTCGCAGTCACCACCCTGCTCTCCGCCAGGTAATCAGGCTCAGGCTCAGCGCCGCTCCAGGGGTTCCAATCCACCTGTATACATGGCACAGTTTGTAAAGAATCAGCGACAGCATTAAAGCAATTCTACGGGCAGAATGATCAAAATTAACATGTTGTATACCTGAGTACCGGACAGCTCGTCGAGGTAGGTCCGGAAAGCTAGGAGGCTCCCTCTTGACTTCTTCTTCCCGCTATACATAGGCCCCCAAATCATGGCACGGGGGAGCGTCCTCGGGTTCGGGCACTTATTCTCCGAGGGTACATCTTCAGCACCTCGTAGGCCCATAGCTGCAAATGGTCAAACAATCAAAGCGTCAGAATACAGTTCATATGCAAATCAAAGTACGAGTGCGATAAATGGAAAAGCGGTAAGTAAATGACAGGCTTCGTTTCTTACCTCCCACACCCTCCAGTAGCCGGCAGCCGCTTTCTTCCCGCGCGAGAAGGCCCCCATGAAACCATAGCAGGTACCCAGAGCTGCTCCTCCCCAGTCGAACCTCGAGGCTGTGCTCAAGTCTTGAAGGGCCGGCAAGTAGGACAAGTGCACCGTGGACCGCTTGTTTGGGTACAGCGTAGCCCCGAACAGGTACAGCAAATAGGCCCTCGCCATCTGCTCTGCCTCCAAGTCCGACTCAGGCTCCCTCCCGTGCAAATACCGCTTGAACTGGTCATAGTGGACCGTCTCTGCCTCACCTGCCGGCGCCTGCCCCAGAAACCACGCCAGGGCCTCAGGATCCCGGTACATCTCCGAGTCAAACGGAATGGGATCCCCTCCTACCCTCAGACCGGTGAGCGCTGCAAAGTCTGACGGAGTCACCGTCATCTCCCCAATCGGCAAGTGGAAGGTATTCGAAGAATCCCACCACCTTTCGGCCAGCGCCGTCAACAGAGCGTGGTCGCTCCTCACGGGCGTCAAGGTGAGGATGAAAGACCGGAACCCTGCTCCGTCAACCAGTGCCCTGACCTGCTCGGGCAAACTCCTGTACAGCTCAAGCGAACTCGCCGGACCTCCGTGGCCCCGGGTGCTGGCTGCTCCCCTCTGCACAACAAAGACAGACAAAGGAAAGAATTTCATCAATAAAGGCAATCCAAACCGTTAGTCGAATTCAGAATCTCAAAAGGTAACTCTACAGTCGAATGGAGCATCATAAAGGTCGAGCAAAGCCGCCAGGGCATTCATACTATACCATTCAGTTCTATTATCAGTCGAATCAATTCAAAGGTATTTTTCAGTCGAGTTCCGAGCTACAAGGCCTCTTTTCTCTCGGGGCACATTTCTTAGTCGATTTGCACAAATGTTCAGCTTATCAGTATGGTCTATACAAATTACGGGGCACGCCATCCGGGCGTTCAACGTGTCGTGGCATTTTACCTAGTCGAGTTCTAGTTCAAAAGGCAGCCTTACCAAGTCGA
Organism: Rhododendron ovatum; assembly: GCA_019656835.1. Taxonomy (NCBI): domain Eukaryota; kingdom Viridiplantae; phylum Streptophyta; class Magnoliopsida; order Ericales; family Ericaceae; genus Rhododendron; species Rhododendron ovatum. The sequence goes on from CM033798.1 coordinate 44,788,265, forward strand.
GGCCGCTTAATGTCGATTCAAGTTTGGTACTAACCGTTTTTCAGAGCCATGGGCATTCTACAAGTCGATCTAACTACTTCAAGTGTTCTATCATTCAAGTCAAGTTTCTACGTCGAGGCATACTATTCAAGTTTCCATTTTCTCAGTCAAGTTACAGTCGAGGTGCCACTCTACATGCGTTATGAGCTAATTTACCACAGTTCTAATTGCATATCATAAAGGCGACAAAGCATGAAATATCAAAGCAAGTTCGGAAAGTACCTGTGCCCAGTCCACTGACAGGTGCCTCTGAGGGTCCCTCAGTATCAGCTCAGCGTCGTAACTCCCCCTCAAAGGCGCGAGGCTCTCGACCCCGGACGGTATAAACAGGTGTGGCTCGGGCGGAGCATACGTGGCCGCGTCGAACTGACGGCGGGGTGCCAGCCGGGCGGACTCTGCAAGCGTCGTCGCCCGCTCGAAGGACCACACCTCCCCCTGCGCCTCCTCTGCAGGCCCGGCCTCGCTCTCAAAGGCCTCCTCCTCGGCCCTGGCCCTCTCGGCCTCTTCTCTCAGGCGCTCCTCCTCCTGCGCCCGCTCCACCTGCCGGGCCCGGTCCTCTCGAGCAGCCAATACTGCAGCAACCACCCCCGGGTTCTCCCGGAGCAGCCGGCCGAGTTCCTCCTCGGACACAAACTCCGCAAAGTCGCCCCGAGTTATGGGGACATGCGCCGAAGAGCCCACTGCTGGCCGGAACGCCACCTCTTCCGCGGGTACTTCTCCGGGTGCACCTTCCTCAACTGCAGGAGCCTTGCCCCTTGCCGGATCTCTTGGTGGCGTCCCCGGTCGATCACCACCATCACCACCGCCCTCACCAACGTCACTACTGCCGCCACCACTACTGCCGGCCACAACCGGGCCTATACCCGTGATCACCACACCCTCCACTCCACTTCGTGGGTCCAAGCGACGAACCCGTGGGCCCACTGACCCTGTAGCACCTGGCGTACGCCCCTCTGATCCTGGCGTACGCCGCCCGTCGCCGTCACCAACCTCCGCTGCATGGCTGCTGTCGCCACCACCGCCGCCTGAAACTGCTGCACTGACGCCCGATACAGACCCCTCTACCGTTTGATCGTCGATCCGAGGCCCCAAAGCCTCGATTTGATCTCTCCCTTCTCCAACACCCCCGCTGCCGCTACCACTGCCGGATTCTGCCATGGATGAATGTGGGTGAGTGGGTTAGTGAGAATGACGAAGGATTTGGAAAAAACTTGAAGGTTTGGAAGAGTTCTCAAGATATTGGGAGTTCGAAACTGAAGAATGGCGGTTTCCCTGCCTTCTGCAGGAGTTATACGTCGTATGGAGCAGTTGGGCCGGGTCTGGGCTCGGATCTGGGCTCGGATCTCGGCAAATTCTGGCGTACGCCAGTACTGAGGCACCGTACGCCAGTAACGTGTGGGCCTCAGGCCCAATTCGTGGCCCATGTCACGATTTACCCTCCAAGAGAAAGCCCGACTATTCTGAGAAGTTTTGGGCCCATCCCCAAGCAGAGGATCCGTCCAATTTCAATTCAACGACGATCTATCCGTCCAATTTCAATTCAACGACGATCTATCCGTCCAGTTTCAAATCAACGACGATCTATCCGTCCAATTTCAATCCAACGACGATCTATCCGTCCAAATTCAATCCAACGACGATCTATCCGTCCAATTTCAAATCAACGACGATCTATCCGTCCGATTTCAAATCAACGACGATCTATCCGTCCAAATTCAAATCAACGACGATCTATCCGTCCAATTTCAAATCAACGACGATCTAATCGTCCAATTTCAAATCAACGACGATCTATCCGTCCAAATTCAATTCAACGACGATCTATCCGTCCAATTTCAAATCAACGACGATCTAATCGTCCAATTTCAAATCAACGACGATCCAATCGTCCAAATTCAATTCAAACGACGATCCAATCGTCCAATTTCGATTCAACGACGATCTATCCGTCCAATTTCAAGTCAACGACGATCTATCCGTCCAATTTCAAATCAACGACGATCTATCCGTCCAAATGCAGAAGCAAACAGGTTCTTCAAATTCCATGCATTCTGGATAGCCTTGAAAAGGGTGTCTAGAAAACCTTTGACGTTACTTGTCTCCAGTCAGTGGTGCTTCAAGTGCCGTCAAAGGGGGGCTTCTGTAGACACCCCATTCTGGACTGTCCAGATAACGTTATTTGTCGAACTTTTATTTCCCCAATGATGATTATAGTCGAAAACAGATCAAGGACAAAGGTGTGTTTAAACCTTGAGCATCCCGAACCCCTTTCAAACCCAGTTTCAAACCCTTCAAACCAGAGCCAAACGGCCCCAGCAAAACCCAACTGGCTTGCGCCAGTATGTTGGTGACGTACGCCAGTAAGCTGCCACGTGTCAGTCATCGACCATGGGCCTAGCTTTCACTGGCGCACGCCAGTTACAAAGTGGCGCACGCCAGTCAAACCCAGTCAAATCAACTTTATTCAGCCACTTGGGCGGGACTTTTGTGCCACCCTGACGTCGGCAACAGTGTGCCTGATGAGTGCTTTCGGCAGAGGCGTCCCCTCTCCCTCCTACACTCCCCATCACCTAGTCCCATGCATTAAATGCATGGAAGGCCCATTTTGTTCCTAAGACCAGCCAAACAAGGCCTGGCCTTAACTGGTCTCAGTCCACTCCCCCTCTATAAATACCCCCCCTTGCATTCATTTGCAAGGGGTTAGCCACATTAAAGAAGCACCATCTCTCTTCTTCTCCTTTCTTCAAGTCCTCCATCTCCTTTCATCCATTGAAAGACAAGAGGAAGTCACACACTCCCATATCTCCTACTGGAACCCAGTCACCACATAAGCCACCATCTTCAACCCTCAAGTTCAAAAACAACCACAAAACCATAGCAAGAAGAGGTATACCACCTTTGTGTTCTCTTCTGTTTTCGTCTCCTGAGGGGGGTCAGTAAGGTCCAGGCTAGTAGATGATACTAGTCCTGGCCTTAAACTGATAAAATACAGCCATCGTAAGCGATGACACATGGCGCACGCCAGTTAACGACTGCCGTACGCCAGTTCTGGTTGTATGGCAATAACTGGCGTGGGGATCATGGATCGTCACTCTTTCTGTTTTATCTTTCTGTCGATCACTTTAGCATGCTAATAATCAGTTTACTGCTTTCCATGCTTAGAACTGTTTAAGTGGTGGCATCCTATCCTGTTCATTATGTCATATAAAGGCCTCTGGGATCCTTCTGGTCATGCTCCAGAGCCCAGATGATGCAAAGCCAAACACTGGGATCAAAAGCAAAAGTGGCGTACGGTAGCCAAAAACTGGCGTACGGCAGTGTTCCCCTGGATCCAGTGGCTGGCCCTTGCATCTTAGCATAATCTAGGCCTATCTTTTGTCCCCACACTGTTTTGGGGTGTTCTGCTTTCTTTCATGGCTTAAAGCCATTCATTCTGCCCGTGTTTATGTATATTCTGCTATATTAAACTGCGTGGTTTGCCCTGGGTGTGCGCTGGTCCTCTTCCAGAGCCCAGAGGGTTGCAAACAAAGACTGAGAGACCCAACAAGTGGAGTACGCCAGTCTCTTTATGGCGTGCGCAGGTTGTCTCACCATGCAGTGGCTTGACCAGTGCATGCTGGCAGAATCTGCCCACGTCACCTTGTGACAGCGTACTGCAGTTTGCTCGGGATGATCAGTGCTTGTTCTCAATCTATACTTAGCATTGCAATCAAATCATTCATAAATATTTTGTCACATAAACTGCAATTTGTTACCGCTTTCATCCCCATTAATTGTTCCCCCGCCCTAACTGGCTAAAAAATGATAAAATGAGAGAAAGATGCAAAGGTTTTCATAAAATGCCCGAGTAGAGACCGATCTCCGGATTGGGCGAGAGGGGTGCCATAAAACCCTTCCCCTCTCGTAACCTGGCTCCCGAACCTCAGATACCGAAGGTGACGACGGACTGGTCTATGCCTTTTTCAAAATCAAACAAAACGTGGCAAACGTTTTTCGAGTTCGGTTCCTTGGGTATTCCTCCGCTAAAACCCGAGTGGCGACTCTGAATCGAGGCGTTTCGCCGCGCGTTTTCGAAAGAGGGCCGCACCCCAATTCTTATAAAACGAATTTTCCGGGGGCGCGTGCCCACAATAAGTACTTGTTTTTTGAATTAAATGTGATATATTATAAGAAAATGACTTATCTCGTACTACGGATAATAAGTATTTAAAATATAAGAATCTTGACAAAACGAAACCTAAAGCATCTCCAACATTACAGTTGCTGGTGGGACCCATGATGAAAGTAGAAACCAAGAAGTAAGCTAAGGTGTAACAATAGCTATATTTGGCACAACATATAACTAGAGGTTTATAGAGTCCCGTTTCTACGAGGGCATCCTCATTTTAAATAAAATGCAAACGTTCCCTTTTTTTCTATTTTCCGATCAAATTTTGATGATCCAAGCCTTTCAATGTGTTCAGAACGTAATTTTAAGGGTACACTTTAGAAATCAGCAAAAAAAATGACCGGAAAAGGCTTGATTTGAGCAATTTTTATTTGAATCGTTCGATAAAATACAAATAAAAACTACTCGAATCAAACCCTATCCGGTCTTTTTTTTTGTGATTTCTGCACAAGTACCCTTAAAATCACGTTCTGAACATATTGAGCGGCTCGGATCATCGCAAATTGATCGGAAAAGGAGACGTCCTTAACCTAACAAGTTAAAAGCACCTTAACCTGAAGTTTTATAGAGGTTTATATAGCATGTGTTTTACAGTATCATTGGAGAGTGAAATTTGAGCCTCGTGCTATGGTTTATCTATAGCAACAAATATAGCATGCCATTGGAAATGCTCTTAGTCCTTATCAGTTATAGCCGCCATTTTCTTTTTATATCCACTATTTTCTTTTTATAGCTAACAGTGTCCAGGTCTATTTTAATGCATAATTTTGGAAATTAATTCCACCATCTAGGTAACGGAGGTTCGAATTTGGATCGGTACTCCTTATATAGATGCCACAATAGTTGATACCACCTACAAGAATTTCAAAATCTTGGAGACTTAGAAAAAATACTCCTTAGTTACCATCCACCATCTTTTCAAAATCTTGGAGACTTAGAAAAAATACTCCTTAGTTACCATCCACCATCTTAAAACAGGTAACGATCAAAACTCTTACTCCCTCCGTCTCTAAATAAGTGTCCGGTGCGCAAATCTAGGCCTTTAAAAAAATGCATTTGTTTCATTAAAAAAATCAAATTTTTTTTCACAAATCAATAGATGGCAATGAGTTTTATTAGATTGTGGAAAAAAATTAGATTTTTAACGAAAAAACATGTATTTTTTGTAAGTCCTAGGTTTGCGCGTCGAACACTTATTTAGAGACGGAGAGAGTACTAAGGGATAATTATTTAAAAGTGTTAAAAGTACTAAATGAGAATTTTTTTTTAATTACTGAAGGGGGTTTTTTTCCTTTCCCAAAATACGAAGGAAAAAAAATCCTCTTTAGTACTTTCAGTGGACACACATTTCGTAATTTTTTTTTTTAGGTTTTCATCATAATGTTTAAGATTAATTATTCTACTCAACAATAGTCATTAAAAAATAGAAGAATATAGACCACAATTGAATATATTTTTGAAACTTGTTAAGCTTTCAAATCAAGCTCATACAAGTTACTCCTCGGCTCATTTAACGTATGATGTATAGAAATTTCGAGCTACTCGAGACCGGCTCTTGTTTGGTTCAACTAAAGCTCATTCGAGATCGACTTAACTTATGAACAAGCTAGAGCTTAATATTTTTCAAACCAAACTTAAACAAATAACTGCTCAGCTCGTTCGGTTCGCTTATTATCTAGATCAATCAGATAAGTCATGCAAATTATAAAATCCTGTTCCTCATCATGCCCACATAGATAAGGGCATAGAACCTTCTATGATATCACTTACCATAAGCTATAGCAAAATCAAAATGGGGACAAAGATTAATCATCAAAAGTCCAAAGTCAACAGTCCAAGTCCGTATAAACGCGTTACCCCTTTGGACCAGCTGACTCCAAAATTGATGGGTTCCAATCGTACATATAGTCTCCAACCAAACACTCCCTCTTAGCCCATAAACCTAACCTAGTTTTTCACATTTGGGTTCGGCAACTTATACGAATCTCGACTAATTCTGTAACTTATTCTACCGGCCACGGCCATAACCCATGGCGGAGAAGATAGAGCAAGTAAAGCCCTTAGCGCCGGCGTCCCAACGTCAGTACTTCACCGACGACAACGACATCGTTTTCCCACCGGATTCAAAAAAGCAACGGCACAGGAAGTACGTCCAGTGCTGCGGCTGCATCGCCGCCTTAATGCTGATCCAGGCCGTCGTACTCCTCGTACTAATCTTCACCGTGTTCCGCATCAAAGACCCCAAGTTGAAAATGAACTCCGTCAGAATAAGCGGCCTGGATTCAACCTCCAGCCTCACGCCCCTCACCAACATCACAGTAACGGCGGATGTCTCCATCAAGAACCCCAACGTGGTGGCGTTTAAGTTCAGTAACGTCACGACGACCACGGTCTACTACAGCGGCGTGGCGGTGGGGGAGGGGCGGAACCCGCCGGGCGTGGCGGCGGCGCAGCGGACCTTGAGGCTGAACGTGACGGTTGAGTTGTCGGTGGGGAAGTTGCTTGGGGTGCCGAGTTTGGGCAGCGATTTGGCGTCTGGGGAGTTGAATGTGAGTACTTATACGAGGGTTGGTGGGAGGGTGAAGATACTTGGGTTGTTCAAGAAGCATGTTGTTGTGAAGATGAATTGTACCATGTCGTTTAACGTTACGAGTCAAGAGATCGGAGATCAGAGTTGCTGGCGAAGAGTTTCGATCTAAAGAATTTATTGGAATTCCTCGTCTTTGAAATTTTTCGGTTTGCATAGGGAAGTGTTTCGGACGCAACTGTCGGAGATTCGGCCCGCCGTATGATGACTGTGGGTTCCACATGCATAACATGCAGTTTATATACATTGGAGTAATTGTTTTCGAATCTTTATGTTTGTAGCACTACTCGAATCTCTATATTTGTAGCACTGCTCTTTCTGATAACATGGAACGAGAGAAAATTTTCTTGTAATGGTGTGTACGCGGTTATAAATGTTGATTGAGTGGCTATTGAGCAATCGTCAATTGGCCTATATGTTTCCTTGGTTAATGTTAAGAGACTTCTAAGTTAAATGATGATAGGCAAGTTTTTTTTAAATTTTTTTTGGGGAGCAAAATTGGAGTTCGGGCAATCACAAATAGCGATCCTCTCTAGACGCAATCAAAGAAGCCACTCATCAAAATTTGGAATTCGTTACACACTACCTGATTTCTCAGAAGGGTAAACTCCGTAATTGTTGTCATGCTTACTCCTGTCATTACACTTAACGAACCCAACCGGAAATTCATATAGCCTATCGGGGTACTTTAACTTGTATCTAGGTTGTTCAAAGCAAATTTTAAACACATTCTAAATTTCGTATATTTGTTAGCACATCGAACTAAGACACAAATAAAGGTTAGAATAAGAAACTTGTTTATAATTGGTTCAAATGATCATAATTATACGAAACTTAAACGAAGTATTTAAAACTTGTTAAATTTTAACTCAAACCTCAATCACTCTGATTATGGGTACATAATTTGGTGTACACCAAATGCATACCAAATTATGTTAAGCCCATCTCGGATCTCGCAGAAATGCTCAAGAGTCTAATTGGGGAAAAAAAAACACTACAATTCAGCTGAATATTAGTAAAGGCACAATCAATATATCCAATTATGGACCATGTAGATTCAGAGACTAAAAATCATACGAATTAATCAAGCTCTTGCTGATATGATATTGGTAAGGTGGGTTGGGACTCATTCGAACCCAACTAATAAATGGGTTAGGTTGGTTGAGACTCATTCTAACCCAAGTAATAAATAAGTTCGGTTGGGTCTATTTTTCAGTGGGTGAATTTGGATTTGTTAATAGGTTTTGGTTCAATTTGTCACCTCTACCGATATCCGACTGAGTTAATTTTTCTTACTCCTCAAAAATTATTTCAAAAATTATTTTAAACAAATTATTCGGCTCCCGGCGTACACCAAATGGTGTACCCGCATGGAATTGCAGTGAAGTTGCTTTCAGCCTTCAGGGGTCCAGTCTCCTCATTGTTAGGACCAAACTAGTCGTTAGACTTTTCTCAGTAAGGGCAAAGACTTTCCCAGCAAAGCTAAGAAAAATCTGATAATTACAGTGACAGATATGTTGACGTTCTAGATGAACTCTAAATATACACTACGTTCTTTTTCTTTTGGCCCCATTTTGGGACCATTTCGAGGATCGCGATGCGGTAGTGCATTCTCGGGTAATGCGACTGTAACGCACTACAACGACCGTCGATTTCGTACAATATAGACCAAACTAGTTAATAGTTTTTTTTATCAAAACCAAAAAAAAAGTGAAAAGTTGTAAGTGGGATGGGTCTAAAGACTCTAAACTCCATATACTAATAATCAATGACCAATAATAATTTAACATGTGTAATATAAAATTAATAAAAATTTCATAAAAGGACAAACAAAAAAAAATTTGTGTTAAACGAATCTCCCAGTGCGGTTACATTTTAGGAAGATGGGTCATTGGGACTCAGGGGACTATTGTGCCTTCATTTCGGGTTTCGCTTCGAGTTTGAAAACATGATATGAACTGTTCATTGTTTAGAAATAGATGGAAACAACAACAGCCCCTTAAAATAATCAAGTCAATCGGACATTGTTAACCTAGTAAAAAAAACTGCGTTTTACTAATTCAATAAAATAACAACAAATCTAGTTTCATTAATATCCACTGCAAGATCATTTGATTCGATCGGTAGACCACCAACGCCCGATTAACTTGATTTTTTTCCATAATTGCTTGTGCGCAGTCTTAGATGCATGAATGAGAGAGAGAGAGAGAGAGATTTGAATGTTCCCTCCCGACACTGCATATTGGAGGGCCATACATATAAGAGATTTTTTTATTTTTAATTCTCATATTTGAAATCTTTGAGTTGCGATTTATTCTTACGAGGTAGGGCCGGAAACGAACTAATTATCTATTCCAAGCAACTCGAGCCTCGGCTCGTAATGTGCTTGCTTTGGTTTGGCTCGGCTCGGCCTGACAACTTGTAAGTAAACTATAGAAGCTTGAGCTTAATTTTACGGACCGAAGCTAAACTCGTTTTGAACTAGTAGATCTCAAACACTCTAGAACTAGATTCGTTTGCAGTTATATATGGGAAATGATATTGGTACTCTAAAAATTGATGCAGACACTCTAAAAAACAAAAGAAATTGGCTTCGGAGTTATACTGATTTTGAAGTGCCTGTATCAATTTTTGAAGTGCCAATATCATTTGTCTTATATATTATCCATTCTTTTGTGGCTGCAAATGTGCCTCACATTAATGGATGACGAGGAATCAATTGACCTAGAAATAAGGCTACTTCTCACAGTCCTCGGCACAGATTTCATGGTGGTAGCATCTTTCCCTCTCGAGGAGGACAATGGGAATTGAGTTGGACACTTTGTTTTAAAAAAAAGAAAAAGAAAGAAGAGATAGTAATAGAATTTCAGCAGTTGAGTCGTTGACTCTTTGGCATCTTTTTTGTATTTTTACAATCGCTCTACGGAGAAAGAAAACAAAGGAGATCACCCCAAAGGAGTAGAACCCGGATCCCTGTCCGACTCTCCCGTCCGATCTGCCTGTCCCACCTCTCTCGATTGTTGATCTCGCAAATCAACGGCTGATATGGATCGAGGACTTTTTTTTTTCAAAACGATGTCGTTTTGAAGCAAAACATGCTCGGCCCATCTCAGCCGTTGATTTGCAAGATCAACGGCCGAGAGAGATGGGACAGGCGGGTCAGACAGAGGAGAGTCGAACAGAGGATCTCAGTGCAAAAGAGTATACAATTTATAACAGGGAAGTTGGAAGGCGTGGAGCAATAATAATATACATAAATCATTGTGTATATGTCTCTATAGATATATGGATCAATATTTTCAAAGGCATTTTTTGGGCTCACCTCGGGGCAAGACTTTTCCTAATCGCCTTGAGGAGTTAATTTTGGGGGCTATGTAGCAGTTAGGCGATCGCCTGACTCAGTGAGGCCTACACCTAACTTCGCCTTTTACGCCTTATCAGCCTAGGCAAAGAAGGCAATCGCCGAGGAGGAGTGTGTTTTTTTCCTTTTGTCAATGAGAGGGAACGTTTCTTGACTTTGATGCAATGGATGTAGATGACGATGAGGTTGATGATGATGACTTATTTCGAGCGATCTTTTCATTTCTTTCTAACTTGAGTTTTATTTGGGGAGTTTATAAGTTATTGAACTTTCTTGCATGGTTTTTACTTATAGGCTCAGAGTGATTTTAAAGGGTGGATTTATTAAGGAACTATGTTTTTCTACCTTAACTTGCTTTTGGGGGAATATTATTTGCTATTTTCATATGTTCAACATTTATTTATAATATTTTTACTTGATTATAATGAAAACTCCAAAGGCTCAAGCCTCAACGCCTCACTTCACGAGGGGTCAAACGCATCACCTTGCGCTTTTGCCTCTGAAAACTTTGATATGGATATACATATTCGAGTACATTCACAAATGGAATTGAACATATGAAAGGAAACAATATTAGTGATACAAATACGGGATAGTCCTTTCAACCCAACCAGATCTGGAGCAACGTTGAGATAGGTGAGACCTTGGAGGAAAAACGGGACAACGGTGTTTGGTGGGCTTTGGGTAGTTGGGTGGGAGGTAGGACGTAGGGGGGTTGAAATTCGTCAGGGATTCATAATTCATTTAGGAGGGAGAGATGGAGATAGAGAAACTCTACTACCAAGTTGAAAAGCCATAAATGAGCCAGACATTGAATGGATTTTGGAAGGATGCTGAAACAATGAAGGGCAAACCATAATCCGCCTGTTTCCGCTTAACGGCGTAAGCCTTATTTTGTTATTCGTAGAGTTGGAGGAGGTTAAGTGTTGAATGTTGAACAATAGAGTGGCACAGTGAAAATTAGCATTAGTGTAAGGGGGTTTAATATCATTAACGGTATCGTTTATGGACCAAACCGTCCCGTTACTATTTCCGCCTGTTTCTACAAGAGACGCAGGTAGTACAAGAAAGAAAAAGGGAAATTTTTAAAAATGGTCCCTCTAGTTTGCACGAGTTTTCATTTTCGTCCCTCTACTATTAATTCTATCAATTTTAACCCTATAGTTTTCATTCCATCTCAATTTCGTCCTTCTCCCTGACGCCGTCCATGAAACAAACGGAATTGAAGGGCAAAATTGTCATTTTCTCTCACAGAGGGACCAAATTAAAATTTTATGCAAACCAGAGGGATTATTTTTAAAATTTTACATTTTACTTTCGTTTTTTGCAAATAAAATAAAAAAGACCATAAGTAATGTATTTGACAACTGAATTATTTTTTATTGGGTAATCAAACTATATTGAAAATTTTATATTTCATTACACATTACAAAAATATTAGAAAATGCACAAATCAACCCCTTAGCTAATGTCTTTGTATCATGTTCTTAGATTCTTCTTATTTTTTCACCCAATAAAAAAAATGTTTAAAATCCATGTTTATTTGTTATATGAGTGATCTTATGAGTAAGTCGCAAAATAAATACACTTATACCCATACTACTGAACAACTTTTTCTTTTTAATCATGTGACAAAAAAATAACGATAGTGAAAATTCAATTAAAAAAAAATACAAGACCAAGACAATTAACATAAGGGTTGTTTTTCGAATTTTCTCATATTTTTTGTAAGGGAAAAAAACTGAAATGGTCCCTGTAGTTAAGTGTTTGTGTCAACTTAGTCCCTGTAGTTGTAATTTGCTCGATTTACACTTTGTACTTTTCATTTTGTTTCAACTTGGCCCAATTACTAACCGCCGTTAGTTTGCCGTTAGTCCTTTTAACAGTAAAATCAATGGCTCCCTTTTTTGGGGTTAAAACAGTAATTCTCTCCTTCCCCTCTTGCCCTAATATTAGGGATGTGCAAGGTTCAGGCGGTCGGGTTTGCTCCTGAACTCGACCAAACATGTCGGGTAACAAATGTTTTAGGCCTGCAAACCGAATCGAAAAGGGGTAAGAACTGTCTGCAAGCCCGATTCTTTACGTCGAGTCGGGTCCGACCAAAAATTGAATTAATCTTTATGAATTGGTCGCGTCGGGTAAGAAACACACCAACCCGGACCCCGAACCAAAATCTGATTTTTAACAGAAAATAAACCTGTACTCTTCCGAACCACATCTTCGACCCCGCCTGAGACCCTTCGAGTCGCGTCGGGTTGGGTTCGCGGATGAACGGGTTTTTTGCATAGGCCTACCTAATATACCTCTGAACTAAAACACAACTGATTCTTCCATTCTCCATTGATAATGAGGCACTTGAGAAGAAATTTGGTTATAGTTTTCTGCAAAAAATTGCCCTCCAATTCAGCATTTTTATGATCAGCCATGAGGTAACATAACCACTGGTATTGTCTACCTGTTTAACTTGTGGACAAATACTGAGATGTCTTATTTTCTGTATAGTACTAAAAATACATATAGAACCATGTCCAAAAGTCACAACATGATAAAGAACTATATCCAAAAGTTAGAATATTATATGAACTCTTGGGTTGTTCGGCTAAATAAGTCAAGTGGCTTATTTTTTGTCCTTATTCAATTTTTTTCACATTTGTTAATTTTTTTGTCAATTTTCGGAGATTATTGCTTCGTTATGACGAGAGGAACCTAAAAAGTGGAGTAAAAAATTACCATCGAAATCCATTTTTTTTAATAAAAACGAAAAAATTGATTTATTGGCTTATTTTTGTCTTGTTTTAAAAGAACTAACGGCGGACTAACGACAGTTAGCAATTGGACCAAATTGGAACGAAATAGAAAGTACAGAGTGTAAATCGAGTCAATTACAACTACAGGGACCAAGTTGACACAAACACTTGACTACAAGGACCATTTCGATTTTTTTTCTCTTTTTGTAACGTATATAATAAAAACTTTACAAAATTTCAACATATTTTTTATTCTTCAATATAAAATGAGATGAGAAATATATTATATATGATGTATTTTAAATTTATTTACAAAAACAAAAGTAAAAAATAAAATTATAGAAATAGTCCCTCTAGTTTGCATGAAATTTCAATTTAGTCCCTCTGTGAGGAGAAATGACAATTTTGTCCTCCAATTCAGTTTGTTTCATTAACACCGTAAGCGAGAGAGACGAAATTGAGACAGAATGCAAATTATAGGACTAAAAGTAACACAATTAATACTGGAGGGACGAAAATGAAAATTCATGCAAACTAGAGGGATCATTTATAAAAATTTCCCAAAGAAAAATAATAATAATAAAAAACTGAGTAAACAATATTGCAAATGCCCTTATATTTTCTTTTGGTACTTCGGAAATTAACAAGTGCCATTATGTAATGGAAAATGCTAACAGAAGCCCATTAAGTTTTGGATAATAGCAGAAAATTTGTATCGATATCTGCAAGAAGTGCATAGATATCCACCAAATTGCATTAATATTTGTGAAGGTTGTGTTGGAGTTCTAATTGTTTTGTCTATTTGTGTGTATAATTTTGTGCCTAATAGGCTCACGCTAACCGGATCCTATTCTGAAGTCAACTAGAGAAAAAGCCAATATAGTTAGTCCAATCACGGACCCTTGTATAATAGTACTAGTAACAAAAGTGTAGAAACTCTGGAACCTTTGGAACAAGATTTTAAAAGTGTTTTCAATGGATCAAAATTGTTGCAAGCATGCTACATGCAAATAAGATACTTATCTTACTAGTAGAATACTTTTGTAAATCTAGACAATTAATTGTCAGAATGAACGGCTACTTGTATAATTGTAACTAGGGCTGTCCATCGGTCGGGTTCGGGGTCGGGTTGGACCCGACCCGACTATTTGTCGGATTATGAAATATGCACCCGAAACCGACCGAACCACTGGTCGGGCTCCGACCGAAATGAGATCGGGTTGTAGCTGTCTGGTTCGGTCGGGTTGTCGGACCCAAAAAAACAAACAAACAAACTTCATAGTTCATATAGAAATCAGCAGTAAGAGATCGAGGAACCCATATACATACAGATCGAGGAACCCATCAATATCAGTAACATCACTTGCTATTTCAAAACATAAATACACTAATGATCAAGAACATCAACCTTCAAAAACAACTGGTTGAACAAGTGCACTGAGAACGCCATCGTCGTCAACAGAGTGCCGCCGCCGTCGATCAAAGAAGACGAGAATGGCGACCAATGACTCCCAGGAATCCATGCGCAGATCTTAATTTTTTAAGCGAACGGAGGAATCTTGGTGAGGGAATTTAAAAACCCTGGGATTCAGTCAAGGTGGAGATCGAGAGGGTGAGGGTCGATTGGATTAGGACTTGGGAGAGAGAAGGGGGAGGGGAGATTAGGGTGGGGGCTGGGTGTGACTGTACTGTTTATGTAGAGAGAGAGAGAGAGAGAGGCGGAACTCAGGAACCGGAAAAGTGGAAAGGGGAGGTATTGAGGTGGGTATTAGGGTTTTTTTTTTCTTTTATAATAGAAATATCGGTCGGGTTCTGGTCGGATGGAAAATAATCCCCTGCATCCGACACCTGACCGACACACACATTTTTTCTAAGATTTGGACCCGAACCCGAACCGACCACCCGATCAGAACCATCCGATAGCTGTATTTTGGGTCGGGTCGGGTTGTCGGGCGGGCGGGTTGATGGACAGCCCTAATTGTAACATTGAAGCCTTAAGAGCAAGGTTTCAAAAGTGTTTTCTATGGATCAAAACTGCTGCAAGCATGCTACAAATAAGGTAATCTTATCTTACTAGCTAGTAGAATACTGTAGTACTTTTGAACGGCTGTGTCTAGCCTGTATTGGATTCTCTATAGTTTGACTTCAGAAGACCAAGGTTCTTATCTTGTTGTCACAGTGGTGAAGCGCAAAATTTATCTTAATCCAATGAATTTGGTTTAATGGGCATCGGAAAGTAAACAAGTACTTGATGAGGTCGCATGTTCAGATTTCACAGAAGTCAAACATTTCAAACTATGACCCACTGGAAGATTTGTCTGGCAGCTAACTTTAACACCTTAAAGGCCCGTTTGATAAGGCTCTTGCATGTTGGGATTGGATAACCAATCCTATGGGATTATGAAGCCTTTGTTTGTTAACCAAAAATAGTTCGGACTACTAGTCCGATGGGATGAATAATTCGGGTAATAAGGGGTATTGCTAATATCCCGTGGGACTTGGTATTAATAGTCATATCTCAACTCTTTCACATTACCAATCTCTTCTCATTACCATTTTTTTTTATCAATCCAATCTCATTATCTAATCTCATCTCAAACAAACATGATATTAATAATCTCATCCCAAACAAACATACTCATTATCAATCCTTTCTTATTAACAATCCCTTCTCATTATCAATCCCAATCATAATTTTATCTTCTTACGAATTCCATTCATCTATCACTGTTATCAAACGGATCCTAAAATTAGTCCAAGGTGCATGAATACTGACTTAGACATTAGACATTCCTTCATAAGAAAAGCAGTAAGTTACTTACTTACCCCCAAGGTGCAATGTTGGTACCTACTTACCCCCAATTATCCTTAACCAAACACTAATTATTTATAACCATTGTTCATAGGAGTAGTTATACAGATGGAGCTGTTAATCATACACTAACCAACAAGGATTTGCTTAATAAGGGAATCAAAGTACTTACTATAGTAAATGGCGAATAAGACAAAAGGCTCCCTGCAACTTTTTTTTGGCTAGTTGGGGGGAAATGGTTCCACTTCTTCCAGGGGCAGCAGCGCTCTTCCAGCCCAAACACTGCCACAAACAGACAAATTGAAAAATCTCAAATGCTAGACTTGTCAAATTATGAACATCAACATCAATGAATTCACGTTCCCCCATGCACCATCTCTTTCTCTCTCTTCTTTGCTTTCCGAGTTAGTAGTAAAAAAGAGGAAGAAAAAGGCTCCCTTTTCACTGTTGGAGTCTTTGCATGTGTTGTTGCTTTCCCCTTTCCCTCCGCTGACAACCATCCTTTTCCGTCTTTTACAGCGTAAAAAAGACAGCAGTGAAACCAAAAGCACCGTCAATTTTATGAATAGCTCTCGGACACCAGCTTTGCTTTGTTGGTTTTGGAGTCTCAAAAAATTTTTGGACGTAATTTTTAATAAATTTTTTTTATCTATCATTCTTCATTCTTCACTCATTACTCTTTTCTATAATACGAGAAATTTTTCAATGCCGAACTGATATATCTCACGTGATATCTGTTCGGCGCATCCGAGCCGTCGAATACACTTTTGGACGACTCAGATTAAAACTTTCTCTATTTTCTCTCACTCCAATAGTTTCTCTCTCATTTTCTCTTTCCAAATCTGAACTGTTCAAAAATAAAATTGATGGCTCGGATGCGCGAGTTGACATTACGTGGTACCCGCTCGGCACTGAAATTTTTTTCATACAATACATATTCGTGAGGTTTTAGAACTCCACGTGACAGTGCCCTAAGAATACACATTCGTAAGTTTTTAGAACACCACCTAACAGTGCCCCAAGGATATATATTCTTAAGTTTTTAGAACACCACCTGACAGTGCCCCAATACCACTGATAAATTACTCATGGTACTACCGATGCTATAAAAAAATAAATGAGTCCTTTTATTGATAGTCCACTGAACTGTCAATAAGCAAAGAAAAAGATTTTTAAAACATGTGTAATTTTTACATTTTTAATAGAGGAATTTGTATTTACATCTGTTATACTATCACCGATTTGAAGATACACTTTTTGTAGTTTAAATTTAAGTACGTACACCCTTTATATGTAAAGACACAGGGGGTGTAAGTGCAAATTCCTCTTCTTTCACTTCAAAGTACTGGGGTGTAAGAATTTAAATTTGAAGTACAAGGGGTGTATCTTTAAATCAGTGATAATACAGAGGGTGCAAGTACAAATTACCCTATATTTTTCACATATTTCTATTCACTTTCAAATCTTAACGACAGTTATTAGCATTTCCAAAATAAATATACTCATGTTATGTGTAGAGCACATCTCAGATTTTATTCGAATTAATCAAAATGTTTCTTTGAAAAAAAAATTAATGTGTTATACACAATGTAATTAAATTCCATTCGATGTCAATAGTTGCTCAATTAATTTGCCAAAATTTTACATAAATTTCGGCACTACAAATTCTACTTTAAAAATTAAACAATTAGATGAAAAGTTAGATAATTATATTGAGCACCTAATTGTTTAATTTTTAAAGTAGAATTTGTAGTGCCGAAATTTATGTAAAATTTTGGCAAATTAATTGAGCAACTATCGACATCAAATGGAATTTAATTACATTGTGTATAACACATTAATTTTTTTTTCAAAGAAACATTTTGATTAATTCGAATAAAATCTGAGATGTGCTCGACACATAACATGAGTATATTTATTTTGGAAATGCTAATTAACTGTCGTAATTGTTAGGGTAACCCTTAAAAATTGCATCGAGTACCCTAACATCTAATTGTTAGGGTACCGATAAATTTCGGTAAGGTCCAATATTCAGTCCGGAACAGTATTGGGGTGTTAGGGTACCGATTTTCCTCAAATCCGGTACGTATCGGCCGGTACGGTGTGAGATTGACAACTATGCCTATAAGTATTGAATTGAATTGATTTTTCGCAAAGGTCCTCCAAAAAATATTATAATATTTAATAAACCGGCTCGAATTGTTTTTTTGAGATTCGAAATGAGCCCCACATTGTAATCTGTACACAATTTGTTGTGCACAAAATCTATGTGGGCAGCATCTCTGGTAAAATTTCATGTTTGAATTATGTTTGAGAAATTTACTAACAAAATACATCAAAATGTCAATGCATACTATAGTCCAACAAAAGGCTTAAAACTGCTTTATCCGTCTTAAAGCATCCATTAGAACTAAACGGCGATGAGAGAAAATGCCGCTGTGACACCCCAAGAATTTCAAAGAGTCCCACATCAGCGACTTTGGAAATAAGAAAAGTTATATATAAGGGATTCTGTCCCACTACTGGATAATTTGAGTTTAATCTTTTGAACTGTGTGATTAGGTGAATGATTAACAGGTTAGCTGGGTTGGGTTGCTATAAATGATATCAAAGCATAACCCTAATCTATATGGTAAGAAAACCACCTCTAAAATCTGATACGAGAACATTGATTGTGTTGTACAAAATTAAGAGTCACCATAGTCACAAGGAGAAGATTACGATTGCTGGACAAATGCAACAAAGATATTGCATCATAAGTGGAAGAGATTGTGACACTCCAAGAATTCCCAAGAATCCCACATCAAGACTTTGGAAATAAGAAAAGTTATATATAAAAGATTCCGTCCACCTACTCTATAATTTAATCTTTTGAGGCGTGTAATTAGATAAATGGTTAACAGGTCAGTTGAATCGGATCGTTATAGCCGCTCAGGCTCATATACTAATTTTCGATGTAATAATAATAATTAACCGATGTGAAACAAATTCCACACCTTGATCCAACTAAATTACGCATAACATACTATTTACCGGCATTAAATAAATACAATACTAAACATTTACACAGGCAATTAATGAGGTCATAATTCTACTTCACTACGACTGGTGCTACTACTACTACTGCCTTCCTATTTTTCCTCCCAGGGAAAATTTACAGAGGAAAAAAGCTTAAAACTGATAAATCCGTTTTTCTTCTTCCTCATTGCCCTTGTTTGGCCAGTTCACTCTCTAGTCTCTACCCATCGAAAGATAATGGAGAAATGATCAGATTCCAGATTCCATTATCTGCCTTTCACTCTTCCTCTTCAACACTTTTCCCGCTTTAATTTGATGGATTCTTGGGCGATGGATCGCTCACGGACCGCGGGAACAGAGTCGACTCCAAATCTAAACAAACCCAAAAACAACATTAGCATAATAAGCTTGAACAGCCATTATCCATATTCAGTGATGTTATAGTAGTATTAATTTGTTGTCAAAATTTTGGGATCAATCATTGTCTTAACATCTGACGACAAAAATAAAAAAAAAATTCAACAACAGAATGGAGTCGAGGAGACCGAAGCCCTCTGCGACGGGTTAAAATTTGAACCACTCTAGGACGGGTTAAAATTTGAACCACTACCGATGCGGCAATAATGAGTCGAAACGTGCTTACGCACGACTGACTCCAACTCCTTCCATTAATCAGTCGTGAAGTGCGTTGCATTACTTGCATAGGCCGGTGACACATTCACATGTTGTGCCCTTCCTTGTTTAGCCACAAAATAATCCATTCTAATTTGGCTAAATAATCATTTAACTGGCTTATTTTATTCAACAAAATTTGGGTTTCGATTGAAATTTTAATTTTTACTTTTTAGATTACTTTTGTCATGACGAGACAATAATTCACAAAAAATTGACGGAAAAAACAACAAATGTAAAAAAAATTGAATAAGGAAAAAAAATAATTCAAATTGATTATTTAGCCAAAAAAGCCCGAAGACTGACAATAAATTCAGGTGTTTAAATCTTTTTGCTTATGTGGACATTTTTTTTCCCGATTTTGGCAGTAATTAATCTAGAAAATTTACCAAAATGACGAAAGGATGAAAAAAATAACGACATGAAAATGGGTTAGTAAAAATATTTATTAATTTCTAGGCATTAAACTGAAGAAAAATTAAAATAGAGAAATTCAAATTGATGATATCATATACCCCTAGAAAGGTTGAACGATCTCTTGCAATGCAAAATAGCGCTTTGAATCCCATCCTGCTGCTCCAACAGCGAATCATCCCTCCGTCTCCCCTGCTTCACCGTCGCTCCCGAGACGGGGGCCGCCGCCACCGCCGCGGACGACGCCGACCGGCTCTTCCCCAAATGCTTGCACACCACCCTCAGCCCCGCAGGCAGCAAC
This sequence comes from Rhododendron ovatum, assembly GCA_019656835.1. NCBI lineage: Eukaryota > Viridiplantae > Streptophyta > Magnoliopsida > Ericales > Ericaceae > Rhododendron > Rhododendron ovatum. The sequence goes on from CM033798.1 coordinate 44,808,384, forward strand.
AACTTCCCCTGCTTCCCACTCTTCTCCTCGCACGATGCGGCGGCCGCCACTGCTGCCGCGGGAGGCTCCGACTTCGGCACCGCCTCGGTTTTCTCCGATTTCGGAGCCTCCGGACGGGCAGGAGATTGCACGCTCAGCTGCCCGGAAAACCCGGCGGACGGTTTCTCGCCGTGCCGTTTCGACACCCGAATGTACAGCGGCTTCACCATTTTCAGGTACTTCTGCACCCCGTCTTTAGAAACCCGCTTCTCGTCCGGACCCGATTCGTCCGAGGTCTCTTTCTTCTGAGACTTGTTGTTAATGGTTCCGGAGGATGCTCGGGAGCTGTTGTCCCTAGTGAACAATGACACAATCGGCACTTCTTCTACCTTGAACTTCACCGTGAACAGCTTGCTCTGCGAATGAGAGTGAGTTTAGCTTAAGCCCGTTTCCGCCAAGATTTTTATTTTTTTAAGTATTTATTTTCCATCTTACAAAACATGTAATTTTCTCGCATTACGCATTTAATTCAAGAAAAGTACTTATTTGTGTTAGTGAAACACATTCTAAATGAATTTTCGTAGATTTTTCTGGGATAATCGTTCGTCTCTACCAGATCATACCAGAGGTTCTCGAAACATAGGATACATGTACTCTATTTCTTCTTGTCTTTTCGTGAAATTTTTCACATTGTAATTATTCCACTAAAAAACAAAAACAGAAGTGCATGAGGAAAGGGTGTGAAAATCATTTCCCTAAAGATAATGAGGACAATTTTTTAAAACTTCAAAACTTTTTTTACTGAATTTTTTTAAGGAACTGGCTTTTCCACTCTTTTATCCATAATGCACTACTCTTTTTGTTTGCATCCATGTAAAAGTACAAGATTACCCTCTTAGTGTGTGAAGATCAGAATGTACAAAGGACAGAATTGTAAAATTTCACATGGGTTCAAAAAGAGAGCACAGATTTGTAAAATTTCACATATGATAGAGACAAAAAAAATGGATACTTTGACTAAGCGGAGTATTAAAATAATTTTTTTTATTTAATTTTCTTTGTTGACAAAACTTTATACTCCATCAGATCCAGAAACATTGACCCATGCACTAACGAAAATTCAAAAAAGACGATAAAAAATCGCCAAAATAACAAGTTGGGCCAAATCGAATCTTTTCTGTCTTTAGATTGTTTTTTCTTGCACTTCGTCATAAAAATCGACGCTAATATAATGAAAATTCAAAATTTACGACAAAAATACCATGAAAACTAGGCTCTGTTTGGAACTAAAAGAAAAAAATTAAAAAATAATTCCTTCTATTGTTTGTTTGGTTGGAAGAGAGAAAGATGAAATAACATTTTCAAATTATATGAATAGTAAATTTTCTCTAAAGATTTTCCTATCATTTCTCTCCCATTTTCTTTTCTTTTCCTTTCTTCCATTTTCGTTAAGTTAGGCTCAAAATAAATCAAACCTGACTCGGTTTCTGCTTCTGGGTCTGAGCCTCAGCTTCTTTCTCACTCGGTTTCTGCTTCTGGGTCTGAGTCTCCGCTTCTTTCTCACTCTGCTTCGTTAAACAAACAGAGGCCGCGTCGGGCTCCGTTCTCTCGCCCGAATTCGGCTGCTTCGATTTCTTCAGCTTCAACATCAGCACTCCAAACTTGCTCGCCGATTTCAACAGCGAGAACTGGGGCTTCGCGATTTGCCCGGAACCGTCGTCGATCGACGACGGCTCCACCGGCACCAAATTCCCGTTGAAGAACAAGTCGTCCGACGGCTCCAGCGTGAACTTGAACTCCCCTTCTTCTTCTTCTTCTCCTCTCGCATCATTCTCACCCTCCGTACCATCACTATCCCCCTCCTCGTCCTCTCTCTCTTCGTCTAGGCCGTCCGTTGTTTTCTGCTTGTCGTGATCCTCGCCGTCGGGATCTTCGTCGGGGACGGCGAACTCCAAGTCGAAGAAGGGTCCGTTTTCTTCTTCGTCGTCGTCGGTTTCCGCCGTGGAGTGAGAGATGGCAGTGGAAATGGTTGTGGTTGTAGTGGGGGTGGATGCGCGGAGGTTAGCGGTGGCGCCGCCGCCGGTGGTGGTGCGCCAGTACTTGAGGAGGCTGAATGCTTCCATGGTTGGGAGAGCCAGAATACAAGATGGGTATAGGAAAACCCTTGGTGCGTGGGATTTATAGAGAGAGAGAGAGAGAGAGAGAGAGAGAGAGATTTTTGAGAATAGTGGTTGTAATTTTGAGGAGATGAGGGGTACGGGGAAATGGCGTGTGCAGGGGTGAGTGGAGTGTGACAGTGGGGAATGCAGAGGGACGGGGTAATAACCTTGAACAGGAGAGAGAGAAGAAGAAGAGGGGAGAGAGAAAGAGAGAGGGGAGACGGGGTACAAATTGTCTGGCCTTTTGGTATGCCCTCCTTGAGAGAGAGAGAGAGAGAGTGTATTGAATTGTGTACGTGGTTGCAGTATAGTCATGTGAGACCAGTCTCTGTGTCAGGATACTGTTGATAAATAATTCAGTTGAACTTCGTAGAGATGGTAGAGGGAGGACAACGCCCCATAACTGGACCGGACCGAACATAATACTAAAACGAATCCAAGGTTCCTGTTGTCCGCAAGGGACAACATGCTTTGTTGTTCTAACGGACGGTTCAGATTTCATTTTGATGGATAGTTGAGATTTATTTGGTTTGGATGAAATTTGAATCGTCTATTACCAAGTATATACGGCTCGGATGAGTACCCAAATCCCATGACAAAAAAAAACTAAACAGGATCTTTTTTTTGTTAATAGACGATACATACTTATTTAAAAAAGTCATACGACATCTATAGATTATCACCATTGGAATACAGATCAGGTCATATGGCATAATGCATTTATAGATTTCTACCAAAATATAGAAACACAGAGACACAGCCAAGCTCTAAAGAAGAGCAAATAGACGAAACTGATGTCTACCGGCTAAAAGGATTTGGCTTCTCTATAGATATAGAGAGCAGTATGTATAGTACTAATTTCTACCATCCAAATTTTTTAAGATTTTAGACTTTGGTAAAACATTCTTACCAACAAGAGTCTTTTCTTACCGATACAAGTTTTCAACAAATTAACTATCGATTATCGAGACAGACGATTAGAATGCGACCTTGCCCTTCAAATTTTGAAGACAGAGTGCACCCTGGGCTATGGTCTTGTTAAAAACCTTGGGTAGGTCATTAAAATCTAAAATTGTTCTGTTTTTAAGTGAAAAACAAACCTGGGTGCTTTTAAAACAAAAAGAGTTCAAAAAGAGAGCTGTGGTTCAAGCCCTTTGGGTCTGGGTCCTCTGGGCAGGGAAGGATTTAGCATGCTCACATGGAGTATTTCCCAAATAGACTATTCTGCTGCAATGGTTAGTTACTTGTGTTCTATATATGCATGATGTGTGGTGTTTGATCATTGACCTCATTGTTTTTTAACACAATTTTTTCAACTTACAAAAAATGGCCTTTGAATCTAAGGCGTAGAATACCAAACTCTCGACCTTAATTAGATACTACAAAGGAAGCAGTAAACCGCTATACCACAGCTCTATCATGCTTTTCATATCAAACAATTAATTTATATACAAAATTGAGAGGCTCATTTTCAAATTCCAATTAGGGCTCCGAAAATCTCAGGTTCAAGCCTGAGCATACATATGACAGAACTCACTGCGTAGGATGAAGCCTAGTTTTATATATTACTGTGCTTGTTTATCAATTTTTGTTCATGGTGATCAGTAAATATTGGTGCCCACAAGAGAGAATTCGTGGATCTGTCCCGGTCTTTGGGTTAGCCTCATGAAAAGGAGAATGTAGTGTACATCAGCTAGACTGCTCTGTGCCCTATTTGCTGAATCCTATTGGGTTAAATTTTACATGAGGGGTCACTTGGCAAACATGCAGGTGGTGGGGACCAAAATCACAATAAAAAGGGAAGATGACGGCTCAGGTGACGGTCAATGACATGTTTTGATAATTAATATCCACCAAAAACATGCTGAGGATATTTGTTAATACTTAAAATATTCTTAATGGATATTAATTATAAAAACACGTCCTTAACCGTCATTTTCTCCAATAAAAAAACCTTGTGAGTTTTTATTAATCGTAAGCTCTATTGTATTCATTCTCATTGGTTCAGATTCATATCGTATACATTAGTAATAGGCCCACAATTAAAACACAGATAATGTTAGGGCCCAGAACCCTCCCATGTGGGACTGAGTAGAATCCGATAACAAGCAGCCTATGAACCTCGGTGTGTCTGAATTAGTCACCCTCGGAAGGTTGTTTTTTTTTCTATTAAAAAGTTCTCCTTGGGAGGTTGCGGCTCTGATTTTCGACATTCAAAGTATGGATCGTGCTACTGAGAAGTATTAAAAAGTTCTCCCTTGAAAGGTTGCGGCTCTGGTTTCCGACATTCAAAGTATGATTTGTCGTGCTACCGAGTGCAAGCACCCATGGGCCAAACATGGCAGCTCATGAATTTGCTTATTTAGCATTAGCGTTGAACTTCGTAACAAGATTTTTACACGGTTGAACATCACCCAATGAAATAAAAAGTGCATTTCCAATAATCAAATTAATTAAATCAAGTGGGAGACTAAACTTTTTACATGGTTTAACTTACCAATATAGTACATGGTTGAACTTCGTAACAAGCTCAATAAAATGACCATTCCGATCATCAAATTGAATCGGGCACGAGACTTATGAAGCCAAAACTGGATTACTTCAATTTTCTTCGGAGGAGTAGGTGGATTGTTTCTAACCGTAAGAAATGGGGTTATGGATCTTGATTTGGTGCGATTATTCAGTGCTCCAGGGGCTTCTTCACCAGACGTTTGCGTGGGCTTCGTCACACTTGACCAAGTAATAACTTTTCCTTGATTCAAATTCATTCATTTCATTCTGTGAAACTATCTTAGCTGGGAAAATTTTTCAGTGCCGAGCGGGTACCACGTGGTGTTCACTTGGTGCATCTGAGCCGTTCATTGCATTTTTGGACGGCTCGAAAATGGAGAGAGAAAGTATTGGGGTTAGAGGGGAGAGAGTGTTTCAATATAAGCTATTCAAAAGTATATTGAACGGCTTAGATGTGCCGAATGGGTACCACGTGAGATATACCCACACCGAATAATTTCTCAACTTAGCTGGGTCCCCCAAATGTGACTGAACCAACCAAAATCTTAATTGGAGCAAACTACCAACAGACCTTTATTGAGACTTTCTTCTGCCTCTTGCCCTCTTCATGTGAATTTCTGAACCTTATAATATTTCATTACATTGGCTTCTTGTCACGATATTGTGTTGGGTACTTTGATTTCCTCAGGCTCAGTTATTGTTGTTGGCTCATTTGCGTGCTTTACCTTCTTTTCTTCACGCATTGAGTGTGCCTTAGGTTCATTACTCCCCCAACCATGCGACGTACACAATAATTCGACGGGCTGTGATTGGATTGTTGTGTACCTAAACAGATTGTACTCCCCTTCCTCCCTCGAAGAATAGTTTGTGAACGGTCACACCACGTGGCACGCTAGTGTTATTGGTATTCGGCCAAGTGTGCTCGAGACGACGAGCCTCGAGGCTGAGCATGCAGTGTTGCTGTGGAAATTTTATATCCATCTCAAAATCAATTGATAATGAGTAGAGAGGTCCCTCATATTTTTGAGTGATTACTCATTTCACTTTTAAGTAATGTGAGACTATATTTTCTTAACATTCCCCCTCACCTACAGTCATATTTGAGGTCTGTCACGTATAGCCTCTTTTGGGTCTATCATCTTGCAGCCTTTTTGCATTTACTTGTTCTTTCAACATGCCTTGTGTAACCAACTGGGGCTTGCTCAGTTGGTAAGACTCTTGTATCTCACCAGGATGTGAGGAATTCGAGTCTTTCCACTTGCGTTTGAGTATTCTTCCATTGAAATTGTTTCTCCCCATAATAGGGGCTTGTAGTTAGGGCTGCAAACGAGCCGAGTCGAGCCGAGTTTTGCCTTGCTCGAGCTCGGCTCGCCTTAGTTTTCCTCAGCTCGAGCTCGGCTCGAGCTCGAATCGAGCTGAAATGTGTGAGCTCGAACTCGGCTCGAATAGATATTCAAAAGCTCGAGCTCGGCTCGGCTCGGCTCGAATGGCTCGTTCGGTACATGTATGGGTATTGGTATATGTATGTGTATATATATATGTGTATATGTAAGCTCGAGCTCGGCTCGAATGGCTCGTTTGGTATATGTATGTATTGTATATGGCAGCTCGCGAGCTCAACGAGCCGAGCATCAAGTGGCTCGAGCTCGGCTCGTTTATGAAACGAGCTGAAAATTTTGGCTCGAGCTCGTTCATTTGCTTGATGAACCGAGCTCGAACGAGCCGTTAGCGAGCCGAGTCACGAGCCGCTCGCGAGCGGCTCGGTTCGTTTGCAGCCCTACTTGTAGTTGGGTTGAGTTATTGAGCTTAGTTAATTATCTTGTGAACTCTTACATAATTGATGTTATATCCCGTAGTTTGTATTTTATAATTCATACATAATTTAATAATCTCTCGTATCGATTAAAAAAATAATGCCTTGCGTAAGTGTTATCAACTAGATTACAACTATAGTACTGTACTGTTTCCCGTGCTTGAAATCCCCTCGGAAAACGTGAAAATCATTGGTGGAGTTTAATTATACTACCAATGTTATCTTAGGAGTACCATTTTTTATTTATTTCACTTTATGTAACTGTTTACATGGTAAAATAAGCAATATTTAATGATCAATTATTTGCTAATTGGCCAATTATTTGGCATGAATAAAGTGTGCACCTCGAAAGTGAGAAAGTTCACCCCATGCTAAGAGCCTCCCCATAACTTTTTTGACCCTCTTTGTTTAGGTTATGCCAAAAGCAAGTCAAAAGGACCTACAATCCAACAATAATTTAGCCAAATTAGGCTAGCCTTACACTTTTTGGGCTTTTCTTCCCCTTTTGCCTGCTTTTCTGGTCTGCCAACCAAGCAAATGGAGAGTATCCAACTAGTTGTCAAATTACCTGGTTTGGCAACCTCTATTTTGTGCGAGTTCATTTCAACCAACTAGACCGTCTCAGGTGATCGAGAAGTTTTTGGGTGCAAATAGGGTATAATCTACGTTGTATTCGAGCACGCTCGACGAAAATTCACAATTATCCTCTTGCCCATTAATCATCTTCCCACCATATTCTTTTCACCATAACCCTATACCCATAACTTTCTTAAAACCAACATGTCAGAAAATCAGATCCAGTCATCACACTCCAACGAAAGCTATTCCAACCCCAATTACATTCTATCCCGTGATCGCCCGCGATTCCCCTACACCTGACCCCAACAGTTAAGGAAATGCTGGATCAGACTCTACAAATCCAGCATAGAAATGCTGAAGGGTGTCATAATGGTGGTCTGTTTGGCTGTTATGATCTTCAGCATCAAGCAACTAATTGTTGAGCTCATGCACCAAAATATTCCCACCAAGGGCTGAACACCAGATAAGTTTGGGCCAAGGGCCTCTGTTTAAGTTTAAGCTTTGAATGGTTAGCCCATTCAGAATTGGACCAGTAACACAAATGGGCCAAAATCAACCACAAGTAGCCCATATGTTAGGTTGATTGGGCTCTGTTTACGGGCCATGTTTACGTAGCAAAACACCTGTGCCCTTCTTGTATTCGTGGTCTAACCGATGGTCAAAGGTGTCTGGGCCTGGTGGGCTAGCTTACACGTTTCTCAATTAATTTCATTTCCGGTCCTCAAAAGCAGGCCATTCACGTTAGGACTAAATAATCGAATTCTGATCAATTACGTGAAGACCAAACCTGTCAACCAACTTGACTAACCTTTGGGATGGTCCAATCATCAAGCATATGGCTGTAAACGAGCCGAGTTTTATTGAGCTCAAGTTTCAGCGGCCAAATATTTGAGCTTGAGCTAGGCTCGATCCTTAACGAGCCGAGCCCTTATCGAGTCGAGCTGAGTCATTTACTAAACGAGCCTCTTTAATTGAGCCGAACCACCATTAACGAATTGAGCTTTTGTTAAACAAACCGAAAACTCGAGCCCGAGCTAGGCTCGTTTACTAAACGAATTGAGCCGAGCCGGCCCTAATAAGCATCAACCTTAATGGGTAAGAAAATAGTTTTCATTTATGATAAAGCACTATGTGATGTTAACCTTATGTGAGTTTGTATGTCCATATCACAGCATATAATAACAAGTGATTTAATTTAAGAGCTCCAAGTGGCTGTTTTAATTAGTGGGGTAATCTCATGACCGACCCACAAGTCAGACAAATACCGTCACGATATTTCCTTGGCAACCAATTAAGGCTTTCCAGATACTCATGTTTTTTCTTTTTGAACAAAGCTAAATTCTTTCCAGATGAGTCTACTTTTTCAACATACCAAACGTATCACTCCGGACTTATCTTGGGAATGGTATCCATTCCTCTTCACGGTTTTTTCTCTCCGAAAACGACTGAAGCATTTGGTTTTCGGGAAGCTCTGGTTATCGTTGCAAATAAGCGTTTCTCACATATTATCATTGAAGGTGATTCAGTTCAGGTTGTTCAAGTACTTACTCAAGTAGGAAAATCATTCATCGATTGTAGCTCTATCCTTTTGGATTGTCTAGAGCTTCTTTCTTTATTTTCCTCTTGTGTTTTTAAATATGTTAATCGCTCTCGCAATAAGGTAGCCCATTCGTTGGCTAAACAATCCCTATTAAGTGTTAGGTTAGAGAATTGGGGGGGGGGGGGGGGGGGGTTTGACTAACCTGTAAATGTATAGTATACACAAATGTAAACCCCACGGGTTGGCCTAGCTCTGGCTTCAAGTGGGTTCCATTAGAGTATGGTGAGTTTATGGTCCTTCAAAATTAATCGAAGATCAAAAAAGTATTAATAAATGTGTACATGTAATGGCCGGTATGAATTGTTTGGTTGTGAGACTAAAAGGTTCGCGTGTCACGACCCAAACCCGAGGGAATTGAATATGTGACACGGCTTGTGATTTTAGAATCACCCTAGGCCTTTGATATCACACAACTGTCAAATTTTACAAAAAAAAACTCTCAGGTCTTAAAATCAAATAATAAAATATTACAATCAGAGCTATCTATCGTGCAAACCAAACACAACTTCGCCTAACAGCTTTAAAGTATAACAATTGTAAGCCTCAAGCTTCTGGCACTATCGAATCAACTATTGTGCAAGTTGCAGATTATCGGAATCTTCACTACAGAGCAACTCGAACCCCAAACGTCAATACAATCGTCACCGAAGGACCAGCTTAACTTGTATCTGAAATGGGTGTGCACAAAACCATTACAGTGAGAAATACGATAAACGAGGTTACTTAATTGCATGGGAATAATCAAATAAAACATGACATAATCATGAACTTTTCAACGATCAATATGAGTTTCCAAACTCAATAATTATATACTTTTCAACAACGTAAGTTTTAAATCTGCAAATCATAAAATCTAGAATCCAACGATAGTTTTTAGGCTCGAAACTGTTAAACCGAAAGAGATCCATCATTATCATCTTGGGCGGTAATCCGTTAGCCCGGGGAGCTACCCTAGCAAAATAAGGGAAATGATATCAAATCCAAAGGATATCCAGCCGTATCCTTGTCCACAATTTCATAGGCACCAATTTACACATAGCTCATCAGAGCTCTTCGCCCAGATTTTACTCCAAAATCTTTTATCCACTTTTCTTTTTAGATTAATCCCATGCATTTTTTTTTAACTCAATTCTCAAAAATTTAAAACTTATATTATTATTTTTTAAATTCAACATAGCATTTTATAAAAATCAAAACAATAAACAATTACAAAACAATTTGAAAGAATATTATGTAACTAAGGTATATCGTACTCACCTTTAAAATGTGACCGTAAAATTACAAGGCATAAGAATTACTCATCCGAACCTGTGGCTTGTAAAACCTTCGAAGGCTTGTGCTCATACGAGCCCGATCCGAACATAATTATACGGTGACCCAAAAAAATAATTAGGGTGCCCTTAGTCTTATTATAGGCTGTCCCATGCCATTCTTCAACCCATAACTAATAATTCTTTTCTTCCCAAACCATTTTAAAAGTGGTAGTTGTCCGAGGGTGGGCTTATCGGAGAAAGAGTGCTATGCGCAGGACGAATCCAAGAATATAGTGTAGTGGGGGCACCTGTTAATTATAATGGTGAAAATTTATTTTTGTAGTCAACCACAATAAGATTTTACAAAATTAAGGCATGTATTACTGACTACAAAGGTTTATAACGTGTATTTTAAGTTAAATTAGGTATAAATATTCACAAAATCTCATACAAAAATATTTAAAGTATGTTTTAAATGAACATCGACGAGTTTTAGAATAATCGAGCTAGTTTTGTTAATGACTTTATTTTACAATATTTCTCCCAGACGGTTAAAAATAAAGAGAAGAAAGAATAGTTTAAAATAGACAAATAGCTCATAAAGCGACACGTATAAATACACCATATGATAAAATTTAGACATAAAATTAATTATGTATGTATTTTTTCAAGACATATGCAAGTATTATGTTTATATATTAACACACTTTCATAATTATGCTAATTTATACCAAAAAATATTTTAATTTTAAGCGAGAGCACGAGTTCGAGGGGGGCACGTGCCACTGCAGGCCCCTGCTTTGGTCCATCTGGGAAGTGCAGAAGCGGCTACAGGTGGGAGAGAGAGACCACGACGGAGATAAAAGGGAGTTGCGAGGGTTGTCTCCAAAAGTGGACCCGAGTGATGGCAGTGGTGATGGAGCACGGTGCTGGTGATGGGTGCTCGGGAGGAGAGATAGAAAATGGCAAGGCGGTGGCCGGCAGCAGTGGCGGTGGCTATGGCTGTCACTGTTCAACTACCAACGCTTTTAGTTTGACTTAGGAAGAAAAATATCTACGACAAATAATTTATAACCCACAACTCTATACCACATCACAATTTTCCTTACTCTCAGCTACCACTCTAATTAGTTATATCAACAGCATTTAAAAGGGTATAGAAAATTATTTTGCCAAACAAATATCTGCCGACGATACAAGTCGGTTTAGGGAAAGAAAATATCTATACAGTCGGTCCGTATTTGGCTTTGATCAGTTACGTTGTTCAGACTTCATTCTCAGAAAATTATTCAAAAATTAGAGCGAATGACAAAAATTATTTCAAGATTAACTGTAGTGACAGAATTTTTAGAACAATTTTCAAGTTTCGTATTTTAATTTTGGAAGTTAGAATTTGGGTTATCACATTACTGGACTGGGGAAAGCGGCTGTGCAGCTTCGTGTGCACAGCATGCTGCGCACCAGCCGGCGAGGCCTTGCCGGCATCGGTCCGGCGATCGGAGACGTTCACCGCGTAGAGCTTGTCGAGTTCTACGTGTGCGTCAAAAATCAGCTTGATCAAATATCGTTAAGTGCCTCATCCGAACACATATAGCTTGAAAAAAATAAAATCCTAATGGATACAAAACACTGGATCAAAACCACTGAATCCATTTTTTTCAAGTTATACGTGTTCGGATGAGGCGTTTAACGATATTTTGATTGAGCTGATTTTTGGCGCACATGTAGACCCCGACGAGCTCTACGTGGTGAACGTCTCCGATCGTCGAAATGATGTCGGCAAGGCCTAGCCAACGGGTGCGCAGAACGTTGTGCAGCACGAAACTGCACAACAGCTTCCCCCCGTCCCACATTACTAGTGAGTGGAATCAAACAAATAAGCTGTTAAAAAGGAACCGAGTTAATAAAATTAACTCCAACTTCAATCGTTTCATGAAAAACTTTAAAATTTGAGCTCGACTCTCGTTTACTAATGAGCTAACCCGAACCAAGCTCATAACCTCAAACTACTTGTGAAGAAATCAAATGATTAATTTAATTATAAATTGAGACAAACCAAGCTCATAACGAGTCAAGGCTCAAATTGCTCGCTAACAGATGGGTTTGTTCCTAGCCTTGCACACAAGCTAATTGATTTGTGTGACTGATTGCGAACAGCAGCTGTTTGTTTCTAGTCTTGCACACAAGCTAATTGATTTGTGTGCCTGATCGCAAACAGCTCGATTTATTCCTAGCCTAGATTGGTTTGTTCCTCTATTGGCTTGTGTGACTGATCGCGAACATCTCAATTTATTTTTAGCCCTACACACAAGCTAATTGATTTGTGTGACTGATCGCGAACAGCTCAGTTTGTTCCTAGCCCTGCACGCAAGCTAATTGATTTGTGTGACTGATCGCGAACAGCTCAGTTTGTTCCCAGCCCAGCACACAAGCTAGGAGTAATTGATTTGCGTGACTGACTGAGACTGTGTCCATGTTACGAGAAGTTTTTCGAACCATGCTACTGGTACAGACAATCTGTGCACAGATTGTGCACAGATTTTGTGGTGGGGCCCACCACGGGTCCCACAAAAATGATCCGAGCCGTTCATTAAATGTAAAATATTTTTTCAAAAGTTCCCGTAAAAATCCAGCTCAATCTAATACCTATAAGTACTCGATCCAATTATCTAAATTTTCATTCAGATTTTCGAGTAACGAAAAGTTAGATGATTAGATCAATCACCTATAGGTATTGGATTGAGCTGATTTTTTATAGAAACCCTTGAAAAAATGTTTTACATTTAATGAACAGCTCGGATCATTTGTGTGGGACCCATGGTAGACCCCACTACAAAATCTGTGCACAATCTGTGCACAGATTGTATGTAGCAGTAGCATTTTGGAAGTTTTTCAGTGCCGACCACAGCAACAGCCTCGGGAAAATAAAAGAAATATCCGCTTCGGTGCGTTTATTTGAACGGCCCAGATTTAATCGGATGACTCTTCACGCCCGTTCAGCCAGACTGATAAAGTTCACACTTTCTCAGCTGTTATAAATCGATACAAAAGTAGAAGTGCCACAGAGAGAGAGAGAGAGAGAGAGGAATTGGTTTCGAACAACGAAGGTTTTGCTTTACTGTCGGAGAGGTCTTGGAGAGAGAGAGAGAGAGAGAGAGAGAGAGAGAGAGATGGCAGATCAGGAGAAGTCGGTGATGGAGAAGATAACGGAGAAGTTCCACGGGGACGGCTCTTCGTCCTCCTCAGATTCCGACGACGAGAAGAAATCGTCGCCGTCGCCGTCGCCGTCGCAGTTAACGTCCAAGGTTTACCGGATTTTCGGCCGAGAGCAGCCCCTTCACAAGGTCCTCGGCGGTGGCAAACGTATGTTCGTAAATCGAAAATCGTATTTTATTTCTCTACTGTTTCTCTTTTTCATATCCTCGGCTTTTTTTTTTATTTTATTTAATAACCGGATGTCCGGCAGCTCACGCATACCTTAACTAATTCTCAGGGCCCAGGCAAACATAACCTCCAGTGGCTCCAAGGTTCGAATAGTTTAGTGAATAGCTAGGAAATTAGGGCATGAAATTGTGTTGTACTTTAGTATCTCACTCATCGGATAAGGTTCCACTGTGCGAAAATGCATATACAAAATACAAGTACGTAAATTAATTGTTCGATTTCTGGTTTGGTAATTCCTGTTATGGTAGCATAACTAAGTAATTTTCTCATTTGTGGCCTTTTACCTATAGGGATGGATTCAGATCCGGTGGATTAGAAGATCGGAGTTTCGAAAATGCTAATTTTTATTTTAGAAGTTTAGAGTAGCAATAACTAGTAGTTGCATGATTCTTAATTCTTGTAGATGGGATTTGTTCCGGAAAGGTTTTACTACGTAGTTTTTTGCTTTATAAAGGCTACATGGGATCCACGCTTTCTTTTCCAAAGTTGTCAACTAGACAATAGTTTAATGATTTACAAGTTCATAATAGCACTCGGACACAACTACTTGCAAAAGGCCTAGCCACGGGGGTGACCCATGGTGTCTTTGAGGTTACATCTTAGTGGCTTCTACAGTTCTACGTGTCGGCTATTCTAGTTGTAGACTCACACAGATTGCTGGCCCTTTCCCGCTATGCCATCAATCTCTCAAGGTAAAATTAATTGCACCACCTCTCTCACAAATTTGGTGGGTATAGAATTCTAAATCGCGCTAGGTTTCAATACTGGGCTACCAGCTTTGACGTATGGACACCTCACTGGATGTAACGTACCTGAGCATCGGACACTTATTGGATGCCTATAGTTTGGGATACTTGTCTAACACTCAAATCAAAAGTTAAGAACAATGGTTTTCAATTTGGGTAACCCAATGTCTTTAAACACCCAATTGTTGGTGTACTGTAAGTAGGTCCTCCCGATTGTGACCTTGTTCTAAATTCATAGTATATAAAGGAAAGATATTATCCGATTAATGAGACTCGTAACGTGCTTCAGTGTCATTACTTCTCAACCTTCTGTTAGGAGAACGTTTGGTTGCACCAGATACACGACATATTCGTGCATACCGTAGTCTGTCCATAATTCCTAACAGTACTGTCGTCTCGTTGATAATCGGAATGGTGTGTTTAGTCAATAACTCAGCTCCAAGTATATACATTCGTTTCATCTCTCCTTTACGTGAGTTCTTTTCGTCCTCCACAAGATGCCATGCTCATTCAAAATTTCTAATCATATATGCAGTTTGTTGCTCTTCCAGAACACTTTGATTATTAGTCCTGGCACAACTGGCGCCAGTCTGCCCCCGTAACTCCTTTGTCTAATAATCAAAGAGTTCTGGAAGGGCAACGAACTCACACCAAAGCTTAGAAATTATGAAGCAGCATAGCTTTTCTTTGAACATGAAAACACTCACACAGTCACATGTACATAGTTGGAGCTGAATTATTGCCTAATCATACCATTATCAATGAGGCTAACCTTAGTACTGTTAGCAGAATGAGATTAATGAGAAATTGGAGTAGTATGTGTTGGAAATGCTATTAATGTTCTGTTAAGAAGCTAGTCTTTGTTTCTCGCTCATCAATGTCATTTTGGTCTGTTGGTGCAGCTGCTGATGTCTTTTTGTGGAGGGATAAGAAGATATCTGGTGGACTCTTGGTTGGGGCCACTGCTATCTGGGTTCTGTTTGAGTTGTTTGAGTATCACTTGCTCACTTTAGTCTGTCATGGTTTGATACTAGCCCTGGCCATATTGTTCTTGTGGTCTAATGCTAGTTCCTTCATCAAGAAGTAAGTCATTCCAGTCAGGAAAGTCATCTCCTTTTATGTTATCAAATTTACATGCCAAAAGTGCCTAAAGTGATTTGTTCTCTTCGCTTTTTGAGACAATGCATAGGTGCTGAGTCTTCTCTTCACTTGTGAAAGCAATGTAATTGTTGTTCTGCCCCTTGCCAGGTCTCGTCCAAGTATTCCAGAAGTTCATATTCCAGAGGAGCCAGTTTTGGAATTTGCCTCTGCCCTTACCATTGAAATCAATCAGGCTTTCAGATTTCTCAGGGAAATTGCGTTGGGAAGAGATCTCAAGAAGTTTCTTGCTGTAAGTTGATTTGTTTCTCCTACTTGTTTGGGAGCTATACTTTTGAGACTGACTTTTGTGCGGGTGCATGGTTTATGGGGTCCAAATCCCGTTCAAGTACTGTCTTTATAAATCATCTACAACTATGGACAGAAAGCCACAGATTTCACATTAATCTTCGTGTTTCTGGATTCTGGATGTTTTTCTGTAAAATTTAATACATTGCGCAGAAGCCCTAAAATATAATGTTAGTTTAGTTTTTGGACTTTTGGTTGAACCGTGGTGTGGGTATGGTTGTGTTGTTCATTAGGTGATTACTGGTCTGTGGATCTTGTCAACTGTGGGGAGCTGCTGCAACTTCTTAACTTTGTTTTACATAGGTAATCATTGAATAACTACTATGCTAGAGTCAATGTATTTGCTTGCTGGTGATATTCCTTAGTGATAATTGTTTTTACGATCTTTGTGACAGCATTTGTTTTGCTCCACACGGTGCCTGTGCTGTATGAGAAATATGAGGATCATGTGGATGCTTTTGCTGAGAAGGCAATGATTGAGATGAAGAAGCAGTATGCAGTTTTTGATGTGAAGGTCTTAAGTAAGATCCCCAAAGGACCATGGAAAGGCAAGAAGGCTTAAGAAGTTAGGGTGGCTTGAGTAGTCATTGATAATATCTGACAAATATTTGGTAGCTGCGTGTTGTGAAGCAAATTGGGTTTTAAGTGGGCATCATTTCTATGCGTTTCTGCTTTTAAGTGGTTAGGCATGTCAATTAGCGCCTTTTGCACATTGGGTTTTAAACCTTATTTGGTCTTTTTGATGTTTTTTAGATGATATATAATTGCTTCTCACAGTTGGACCTTGACAGATTGGATTGTGTTCTGATTTTTTGTGTTCAATGTTTGCTAGTAGTTGTGCCTAGTAACTGCATTACGGATTCAAGTGTTAAATTTCTCTGCTTGGAAATTTCAGTCTTCAACGCCCCTAATTGTGCCGGCAAATTTTTGTGTTTTGCCTCTGAATGATGTCTGCTTCACTGTTGATATGTATGTCAATTTTCGAAGAAATGTATTGGGTAGTGATTTTGTCACACCCTTTTTTTATAATGCCACACCCTGCAAGTGTATACACTTGCAGGGTGTGGCATACACTTGCAGGGTGTGGCATTATCAAAAAACGGTGTGGCAAAATCATTTCCCAATGTATTGCGCCTTGGTTTGGAATATCTCATCCCGAAAGGCGAGTTTCTGAAACAAACCTTTACCTAGTTCGTCAGTTTCTACTCACTCTGCTTTTATGCTCATCTTAAACTGCAGAAACACAATACCACTGAGCATTTGACAGCATAACATATCCTTTTGAAGTAACCAAGTTTTCCGGTGCACAAATCCTAGGTACCCAAATTCCTTCGAAAATCAGTTCCTGTGCATTTTTGGCCGTTGGATCAAGTTAAAATTTTTATACCCCTTCAAATTTTCAAATAATCTAATGACTAAATACACACCGGAACTTGGGTACGCAGAAATTTCCGGGACTGAGGATTTGAGGGGAGTTTTTCAGTGCACAAATTCTTAAGCCACCGTGTCTGAGTTTGTGTTTGGGCTTGGCAAAATTGTATTCTACGTACCAACATGTCGAGTGCTTGCAAGTTTGTAAAGTTTTAAGGTTGAGTTTAAACTTTTCAAAAGGAGTTCGAGGCTGCAAGCTTGGTGAATTGTTTTTAACGAATTGAAATTACAAAAAGCTCAAGGCTTGCTTTATCAAAAAAAAAAAAGTAACTCAATTTTCTGCCATTGAACCTCGCCCAAACTTGGACTACTTTGAGGTTGGGACCGAGAAAATTGTGAACCAATTGGGGTTAAGCTCAGTTGGTCGTCATTGTACTCTTCAATCGGAAAGGTTAGGGGGTCAATCATTCCCGAAAGCAAAATTGATATTAATTCCCATGAATGAGGGCTATTCCCGTTAGTTATTTGTTCTCCTAACAGGCTTTCAGTTGGACTCTGTATGATTGTGGACTTTTTATTTGATGTAATTCAATACTTTTACTCTTCTACCGGTTGAAAAAAGAGAGCAAAAAATTGTAGTCTATCTAGAAAGTAGGGAAAGATTAATTTTGAAATCTTTTTTTTTTTTCCGCAATTTTGAAATCTCGAACATAGAAATCCGCTGTCATACTATTGTAGGGTTAGCAATTAGTTTATAACTAATCTATATAAAATATTTCGTGCAGATTGTGAACATAGCGTCAGGATGGCCGAGTGGTCTAAGGCGCCAGACTCAAGTTCTGGTTCTCGTGAGAGAGCGTGGGTTCAAATCCCACTTCTGACATTCTTGCTGTTTTTGAAATTTTTTATAGGGGGCTGGTTCTCACACAAAAGTTTATACAAGTTTTGCGTGAGACCCGTTTTGAAGTCACACGCAAATAATCGGAGCCATTTAAATTATTTAAAAATGTGTTTTTAAGAGTTTTCACAAAAAATTACCTCATTCGTATATTGGTAAGTGATTGATCGGTATATATCTCTAAATTTGACAAGATTAAAACTGAATAGATCGAATGGCTCCGATCATTTGCGTGAAACTCTAAAATAGTTTTGAATCGAATTTTGTGTGAGGGGAACCGACTCCTTTTTGTTATTTTCTCATTTCGAACTTGAAAAGGTTAGGTCTCTCTAACTAACTCGTGGGTATGAAAATTTTGAGCTCTGTAGTTGATGTAAACACATGGTTTTTATCATTCGTTAAACCGTAATAATCCCAATTAATTTGAAAATAAAACAACCCACGCAAGTGGAGTGTTAGCCGATCGAGTGGCAAACATCATGTATTCTCATGCATTTGATTTGAGTTTAACCTCACTACCTATAACTAACACTCCCGCCTTTCGCAATTTTCTTGGATAAGCACTTTTACATCTACATTGTTCCAGGTAAGTTATTTTCCCAGCTTGAGCTCTGAATGAGGAGGAACCCTCACCTTCTCATCGCACTACCTATAACTAACACTCCCGCCTTTCGCAATTTTCTTGGATAAGCACTTTTACATCTACATTGTTCCAGGTAAGTTATTTTCCCAGCTTGAGCTCTGAATGAGGAGGAACCCTCACCTTCTCATCGCAGGGAAGAGAATTGGACAAATCCATTTCTCTAAGTTGTTTTGTTTTACTTTCTAATTCACAAAAAATAAAAATAAAAATCGTTGCATGAGAATGGAGGATGCTGACAAACAGCCCTACAAAACAGTGCAGAGTGGTGCCGCTCATCACGGCAATCGATGGCTCGGATCTTAACCCAGCAATGGACGGGTCAGATTTCTATATCTCAAATTCAATTTGAGCCGTTTGTACTGAAATAAACGACCAAATTGGCCTCTCTGCACCCACTCAACAGGGAACTGCACAACAGCACCCCAGAGTCGCTTTCGAGTTGGTTGGTTGTGTTGGTAGTGGTTGTGATGGTTGAATATATTCATGTGCAAGTGGGAAGGTGTAAACTAGCTTACAATATTATGGGTTCTTCCATTTTCAAGTTATATTTCGTAGAGAACATTAATCATGTAAAAAATTATAAACATTGGATGCGATTAATACCTGTTCGAAATGCATTAATATATATTTTTTAATATGGGTTCGGCCGCACCGAATCAAACCCATCAAACCCATTTGTACAATAGGTAAAATTCATTTTAAAGCGTTGTTACTCGGCATCCAGTTTTATGATTTGACACAGTTAATTTTCTCGATGGGCTCTACACAATGAACAATTTTTATCCTTAAAAATAAATTCCGCTCATGCCCCTGCTCTCACTTCACTGAACAATTAAAACTCTCCTCA
Organism: Rhododendron ovatum; assembly: GCA_019656835.1. Classification (NCBI taxonomy): domain Eukaryota; kingdom Viridiplantae; phylum Streptophyta; class Magnoliopsida; order Ericales; family Ericaceae; genus Rhododendron; species Rhododendron ovatum. The sequence continues at coordinate 44,827,673 of CM033798.1, forward strand.
GAAGCCAAATCATACACTATAATAGTAAAAATAACAAGGAGAAAAGGTTGCGTTTGCCGGGAGTCGAACCCGGGTCTATTGCTTGGAAGGCAATTATCCTAACCGTTGGACTACAAACGCCTTGTTGACTAAAATCCAGATTTTAAAATCTAAATTCTTTGTGGATACCGTTGGACTAACTTTAATGGTCCTTCAGCTCTTTCATACTTATCTTTCAAGTAGGATTTTGAAACATCACTCAAGACATTGCATAACACATGCAAGTCCAAGGCGAAGGCAAACATGCATTACAGGAATGGGTTTCACCCAGGGACGTGCAAGATGTGGAGCGACGTTAGTATCATAGTATGTAATTTACTCAAATTCAGTTTTGAGTCGCTCTAACTGGTCTTTTCTATGCCCTCTTGGGTCCTCCGCTTGCACTATTGGAAAACTAACATGGTTCAAACCAACTCCAACCGGGTAGCCCAAGACTCACGAAGAAAAACACATGATTAATGAAAGTAGTATCCATTTCTGACCGTGATATAAAACTTTTTCCGTTTTTCTTTTTTTGAATAAGGCAAATTTTGTTCTTCTACTAATCTAGGCGAAAGGCAATGGGGATGATGATGGGGTTTGAACCCTCACCTGGTGCAAGAAGAATAAGGCGCCTACTACTTGGCTGCCACTCCATTTATTTCCAACTGATAAAACTGGCAACGATAAAATGTAAGACACAAGTATATATATCAAAACAATTGAAATTGGGGAAGGGGAATAAGGTCCATTTGCATTGGGAGATCATTTTAATCAATTCAAAGACTAAATTTGAGGACACATCTTAGCATCCAATTCCAAAAGATAGTGGGCATGGTGGTAATTTCACACAAAAGAGAAAAAGCCGTCGCATGATTCTTATTTAGGTTTCTCTATCTTTCTGATTATTTTAGTTAGTTAATGGTGAACTTTTCTCAACAATGCTTTAAAAGGATCAGCCCAAGTGAATATATACCAATTCTGACTAACGTCATTAATCAATGTCTGCTGGGGCCGAAAACTGCTAATTGAAGAGAAAAGGCCATATCGGAAACCAGAACGGATTTGGCCAAGTGGACATAAGCAATAAGTGCTTATACTTTTCGATCGCATGTTTGAATCCTATGTACAATGGTCAAACATTCTAAATATTGGAACCACCGGAGGGTTTGCTCAGTCGTTAACTTCAGGATCCCAAAATTTGTTGAGATGCCTGCAAACTGACCCGACGTCTAGTTATTAAAAATTTGAGGGCATATTGGATGGCTGGACAATCTATCACTCCCCCTTTTCAATCATGTCCCTGAATATTGCCCCAGATATGAGAACCAAATTCCCACAAAAATTTCCCTGTCAATATATACCGTGGATTTTCCGTGGTTCACCTTTTATATGCAGTCAAAAATGCTTCTTCTATAATGGAACATTATGTGAAAATCCACGAAATAAGTGGAAGGATTTTAGACTTAAAAAAAGCACATTTTAAATATACAATTTGCCCTCATTATCTAGAGGTTGTAAATGAACAGTCCAGATCTAAGCACTCTCTCCCCTACTCAACCGACCACTCTCCTCCTCTTTCTCGGCCTCTAAATCCTAACCGTCCAAAACACGTTTAGACGGCTCAGATACGCCCTCGAGTATCACGTGGACTATACCCTATGTGCACCAAAAAATTTCTCCGTTTCCATAATAAATATTATTTGTTTGTCATCCGACTTAGACTTCAAGAGCGTACTGTGAGAAAACATAGGTCTTACTTGCTTGACTTTTATGTGATACGTTAACTATTTTTTTTTGTGAGGTTGTTTATATAGTTAAAAATTAATATGATCCTATATATTTAATCAACTACTTGTACTATAAGTGAGAGTACGATGTCAAACAGTTGGACCACTCATTAAAATGGACCTTATTATGTTAGCCTCATTTGATTAGTTTTGCATAAAATCCACCAAGCGAATACAAGTTTTGTTATAATTTTAACATCACATTAGGAATAGATTGACGTTTGTATTTTTATTTTAAGGAGGATAGAATGTAATACCCCGTATCTTCTTTATTTAAAAAAAATTATTATTATTTTAGTTTGAAATTTCTAAACACTCAATTTCGAGGACGAAATTATTTTAAGGAGGATAGGTTGTAACGACCCGGATTTTCGACCCAATTGTTTTTAATATAACCGATGCTTAATTTGTTCTTAATGCAGAATTGCAACCACCAAATTAAGTTGAAGGGACTTCTCCAAAATTTGTTACCTTAATGTGATTCAGAGAAAGGCAATGATGGTGGGATTGGTCCCTCATAGATAAGTCGGCATGCGCGTAAGTTGGCTTAGACACCTGAATTGAGTTATAAAATAACAGAAAAAAGAGAAAAGGGGTGAGACAAATTTGATTTTTAATTATGTAAGTATCAAACAACGACTTCAAGAGTTTATGTTAAGACATGAGTGTCTATTTGAAACGACACAACCCTTGCTAAGGTAGTCAGTCGTTTTGACACTTATAATAGTAACTGCTTGTCCAAGAACACCCATTTTAAATTCTACTTTTGGTCATCAAAAAGATGGAATCGCCCGAGGCGGGGCCGGGGTCCATGTCTGATTAGTTTAGTCCAATTAAATTATTGAGTCCGCGATTGATCTTCTGTGATGAGCCGTGTAATGTGTACAAGTACAACACGACACGCTTATAGACTTTATGCACATTCTGTGACTTTCATACCGTCGGCAACCATGTGTGGTCTTTATGCTCCCTGTGTGCTATCTTTGTTGTCCTTTTTTGAAAGTCGTACGTATAGCTTTCAAAAAAGAAAATAAGGCACTGCTGCGAGTGCATAGTTTTTATGAATTTTTGGCACCAATTTAACAAAAATCACAATTATTTCTTTAATTTGTGGGAAAATTAAAAGTAAAAAAAATGAACAAAAACTTTTGTATTTTTGGGTGTAAAATGTAGCTTGATTTTCAGAAAAACAAAAAAATAAAGTTTTTAGGAGAAAATATATAGCTAGTACTTTATAGTAGTCATAATAAATACTTACAAGTTACTAGCTAGCTACTTAACTAAGTGTGGGATCAATAACCAAAAGACAATTACACTATCAAACAATGAGTCAAGTCTCAATCACATCCATACATTTTCTGGTGTTAACCCTGAATTTACTTTTCACCTTTATGCCTAGAACATATTCTATTTCTTTTCCCTTATTTTTGTCTCAATTAAAAACAAGTTAGAAAGCCAAAAAGCAGCATATATGCCATTTATATATACAGCTATTCCAAATTAAGATATATACTGTATTTTCTATTTGAGTTTTCCACCAAATAAAAGCTGGATGTGGGCTGTATTTGCCTACTTGATCGAGCAAGGAAAATATATAATCTGTCAAATGGCATCAGATACACGTACTATATAATTCTTGGTCCATATATAAAAAGAATGGTTATGTAAGAAGAAGAAAACTCATGGGGGGAATAATAGAACAAATTCTGTAACTGATCGAGTCAAAAGGCTAGCAAATAAACACAAACAGATCAAATTTTGAGGAATATATTGTCGGGTTTTAACTAGGGAAGGTTAACCCAGGCGTTGGTGCAGAGATAATCACTTGGCAACTAGGAGCCTCATAAGCTTTTGGTTTGCCGTTTTTCCTTCCAATGGTGTGCAATTAGTTTTTGTGTGACCACTCAATATATATATATATAAAAGTCCTTTTCAGGTCCGGTCGTCCGGATTTTCTTATGATCCGGATTTGTGTCTTAGCTCCCATTTCCCGATCGATTTAGGATGATCTGAGCCGCTCAATGTGTTCAGAACGTGATTTTAAGGGTACCCGCGAGAAAACAGCAAAAAAAATGACCGGAAAGGGCTTGATCTGAGCACTTTTTTCTAAACTGTTCAACAAAAAAAACTGCTTGGATCAAGCCCTTCCCGATTATTTTTTTTTGGTGATTTCTCTTTAGGTACCCTTAAAATCACGCTCTGATCACATTGAGCGGCTCGGATCATCGCAAATCGATCGGGAAATGAAAAATCCGGACCATAAGAAAATCTGGCGAGTGGACCTGAAAATTACTATATATATATATGGAGTTTTCCTAGCTCAGGTTTAATTGGACCCTTTGCTAATGAACAGTGGGATTAATCTCCCAAATTAGTTGATCCATTAGACCTAATACTGAAATTATGTTAGAAATCTGGCTGGAAAATGTTGGTAACCTATAATCTTAGATCATAATATAAAGTCTCTATGTACATAGCATCAGAGTAGCAGGGGGTCGATCTATTCTATCTTACATTTTAAAAATTCAATTCATATCGACAGACCCAACAAAAAGACTATACTGCACGATGATAGATTCAAAAAGATACTACACGTGACAAACTTTAAACGTGGCAACACATGAGAGGATGTTAAAAGAATACAATCCCCTAGCAGGTGGTAAACATAGGAAGGAGGATTATGAGATACTATGCCTAACAGATAAAGCAATAATTGAGGCCAACAACCCTAATGACATTCCACGTGAAGAAAGTGAAGATGCATGGCTACGTACTACTCCAGTTTCTAGTCCCATATATTCCTCTATCTTCAAACCTCTTTTTTTAGCACAATAATCTATAATATATTGTGCAGTTCTAATATACATAACACATACCTTAGGTTATTGTTTTAATGGGAATACTGTACTAATGTGTGTTTTTGCATGCATGGGAAAAGATGGCACACGCACAAGTACTTGTAGGATCTGAAAGAACAATTAAGTTCTTGTAGTTTTTGGGGGCCTAAAGTGATAATTAAAGATGGGTTCCCCCTTTTTGTTAGACTGTTAAAAATGGAACAAAATGGGAGGGCACCCTAATTAGTTCGTAAATTTTGGGGGCCTAAAGCGGCCCCACATTGTTCTTTAACTCAAGGCCAGCTCTGGGTAGTTAGAGATTATCGACCTGACCCAGCTGGGAATCGTAATACTTGAGGACAGATGAGCATCAACCCTAATTTGCTCTTCAGCACAATTGTTATTCTTGTGATTACCAGTATTATAGCCTAATTAAGGAGGAAGATAATTAATTGGCGCGAAAAAATGTGGCGACTAAAGCCGTGTGCATGCAGTGGCGCCATGCAATAGCAGATTCTAATTCGTCGAACCATGCATATTGCTGCATTATTGAAATTAAGCATCTACTTATCCAACTTACTTAGCTCCATTATATCGCTTTCTTCCAACTATCAAGGCCGGCATTATTCTGCTTCCTATATATGCTTTCTTACCATCAACTTATAGCGCCATTCCTCCTCGGATGCTCCCCCTCTCTAAAATCACTTTCTCACTCCATCCCACTCTAATTTCATCTCAAAAATCTCCAAACCCTAACTATTTCTCAATTCTCTTCTAGTCTTTTCCTTTCCTTTTCTGACAATATTACGGGGGCGGTAGAGGCCGAAGAAAGGCTACGAAAAGATTTGGAAAAGCTTGTA
>CM033798.1:44833277-44858277 GCA_019656835.1 Rhododendron ovatum
TTTGATCGATATCCGAGATTAATCATCATGAATGGGAAAAAGGGTAGTTTTGAGATCAACATTCCGGCGATTGCCAAGGGTAAGACGAGGCTGGAAACCGGGAAGAAATCCGGCGAGGAAACTGGTTTCCTGTATTTGAAAGATGGGATTTGGAGTGTTTGGGTGTTTTGCAAAGAAGACACAAATAGGGTAGTGTTTGCATTGAAAGTGGGGTTGGCTGTGCTGCTGGTGTCTTTGCTCATACTGTTCAGAGCACCGTATGAAGTGTTTGGTGAAAGCATCATATGGTCCATCCTCACTGTTGCCATCATGTTTGAATACACTGTTGGTACGTACACGAGTGCCATTATATATACAAGTCTCCGTTCCGCTAAGGTTATTGTTTTCAAGCGTTTACTTATCGTTTAACGAGACGAGTCATTTCTCTTGCAATACATCACCTTTAATTCAAAAAATAAGTACTTATTTCATGTAGCGAAACGGGGCCTTAGAGATTCTTGCCCATGCATGGATAAGGAACATTCTACTGTCTACATGCATATGTAATAGATACGTAAGTTTGGAAACCCTGCAAATATGGGATCAAAAGTTGGGAAACCATGCAATCACGCATGGGCAATAAAGTTCTTTTTTTTTTTCCATGCATTTGAAGGAGCTTCTTACTCTTCAAATTTCAAAGGGGAGAAGCAAAATTTGAAAGGTAAAATATTGTTTGAGGTATCTGCCGACATAAAAATGCTGAGCTTTTTTAATACATAAACGTTTTTTTTTTTTTTTTTTTTGTATCTGTTAAAGGGAAAAAGTTTCAGTGCTGGGTGGTGGTGCCTGCTCGGCGAATCCGAGCCGTCCATTGCGTTTTTGGATGGCTCGGATTTGGAGAGAGAAAAATGAGAGAGTAAGTGCTGGGGTGAGAGGAGAGAGAGAGTTTCAATCCGAGCCGTCCAAAAGTGTATTGGATGGCCCAGATGTGCCGAGCAGATACCACGTGGGACATACCCGCCCGACACCCAAAAATTTCTCCCGTTAAAGATGCTCTGAGTTCACGAATTTCGGCTAACCCACTTTCAATTTAGTTGGAAAGAGAGGATGCATACTAAGCTGAAAAAAGAAGAAGAGAGATGCTATATATTCTGCCAAAATTTTCATGCATAGATAGTGGAATCTTTATTGAAGTGATCATGTGACATTGAGATCTTATAAGGTATGTTTTCAAAATTGTTTTGAATTAGGTGCAACATTTAATCGAGGATTCAATCGAGCACTGGGAAGCTTGTTGGCAGGAATATTAGCCATTGGTGTAGCTCAGCTAGCCTTGCGCACGGGCAGAATCGCCGAGCCTATTATCATCGGAATCAGTATCTTTATCATTGGTACGTGATCCATCGTCCTCGTTTTTTTCGAAACAAGAAATGGTATGGTGATCACATTCGCACATTACTTTTGAGTATCGTTTGATGTGGCGCTATATATGGTACAACCATGTCACTTACTCTTAGGTTTTAAATAGCGCGTCATATATCACTTGATGAGCCCCGGCAAAATACATGTGAACGACGTAACCATTTTTGGATATCATCTGAAGTTTACGTAATACTAAAGAAGAAAAAAATCGTATGATTTCGCTGACAATATTGCTCTGTTCTTATACATGGATTGAAGGGACTGTGACATCGTTCATGAAGCAATGGCCATCACTTGTGCAATACGAGTACGGATTTCGGGTCATACTTTTCACCTACTGTTTGATCATAGTTTCTGGGTATCGGATGGGGAAACCGATCGGTAACCCGATCCCAACTTCCATGTATCGGCTGTACTCGATCGCGATCGGCGGGATCGTTGCAGTGTTGGTGAATGTGCTGATTTTGCCGATATGGGCTGGGGAGCAGTTGCACAAGGAGCTAGTTAGCAGCTTCAATGCAGTGGCTGACTCACTTGAAGGTAAACTACGTATTTACCTAGGGGGCAAACGAGCTGAACTTAGCTTTGAAGTCTTCGAGCTCCGCTAGTTCGGCTCGTTTATGAAACGAGCCTAGAACACGAGCTCAGTTAGGCTTGTTTGTAAACAAGCTGAGCTTTTTTGAGCCTCCATAAACAAGTCGAACCTAAAAAAAAGAGATGAGTTTTTCCGAGCAGAACTGAGCTTTAGAGTGTTGAGCTCATCTCATTTTCTACACGAGCCCAAAAATTGAGCTCGAGCTGCTCGTGAGTAGCTCGATTCGTTTGTAGCCCTACTTCTGCCCTATCACTGGGGGTGTTTCCACTAACAAAAAAGACTACTCCCTCCGTCCCATAATATTTATTCGGTCCGCGAAACGAAGACTATAAAATAATGTATTTCTTTCAAGAAAAAATTCAAATTTTTTTCATAAGTTAAAAAGAACTTGTCAAGGTCTAATAAATTGTTAAATTTTTTTCCAACTTTTCTTACCAAAATTGTATTATTTTTACGTCTCCGTTTTGCGGACCGGACAAATATTATGGGACGGAGGGAGTAAAAACTTAACAAATTTTCCTATCTCGTTTCCACTAACAACAAAGTTTTAGCATTTAACTATCTCGTTTTCACTAAAAAAATTGCCAACAAAAACTTTTTTTTCTGCTGTAACTATACTCACAAACCCATTAACAACTTATTCACTACTGGAAACACCTAACTTCTCAACCACAAATAAAAATCTACAAAATTTTCACTATCAGAAACACCCCCTTCGCTATGATAATTCGAAATCTTCAATTATAAGCCTTCTTCATGTAGATTGTCTAAAGAAAAAACATAAATCCGAGTATGAGTTAATCACGTATTAGCTTTCGAAGTACTGATGATGATCTTAGGATGTTAGCGGTTAGTAGTTGGAAGACCGGCATGTAGGTACATAAAATTTGTAAATTCAATCATGTGTCTAATATATCCCATCAATAAATCATGCCATAAGCATTGTGTTTACTTTTCAAAGCTCTCGTAAGAAAATATCATCTGGGTAATTGCAGAATGTGTGAGGAAGTATTTAGAAGACGACAGATCGGATAATCCGGAGTTCTCCAAGACTGTCATGGATGAGTTTCCAGATGAGCCTGCCTACCGGAAATGTCGATCCACTTTGAATTCCTCAGCGAAAATAGAATCCTTGGTACAGATACATATATTTTGATCGATCTTTCAATTCAGAACTCTTTTACACCCAACAAATTAAGTATTTTGGGTAAGAAAAGCAATGATGATGATCTTAGTATTTGTTTTTTGTGTTTGTTTTTGTTTTTCTGGTCCAAATTGCAAAGGCTGTAGCAGCTAAATGGGAGCCACCCCATGGAAGGTTTAGACACTTCTTCTATCCATGGTCTGAATATGTCAAAGTTAGTGCAGTGCTACGTTATTGTGCTTACGAGGTTATGGCTCTTCATGGTGTTCTTCACTCTGAAATTCAGGTCTCTCTCTCTCTCTCTCTCTCTCTCTCTCTCTCTCTCTCTCTCTCTCCCGCACATTTGTTCGGGACATGCCACAAAACGTAGACCCCATGCCATTTGAGTGGTGGAAAAGACTTGTATAGAGCATTCTGCTGCTTAGGCAAGAATTATGAGAAACTCTGACCTCATAACTAGTATCGCCTTCCCTTCCAGTTGCGCAAGAATACTAAATAATCTCGTTTAATATCGGAATCAGTACCCAGTTCCAACTTGAAATCGCGAATTTGGGTGTGGTTTGCGAATATACCGAGAATGAATGATTAGGAAGGGTATTGGACACAAAAGGTGCAAGAATCTAGCAGTTGAGGAATTATGCCACACATTCCCTGGTTTATTGTTGTGGTCCAAAGAAGGAAACTGGCTGAAAGATGTCCATCTTTTAGGTTATTCTATGAGCAAAAGGATCTTCCTCTTTCCTAAATATCGCAATTTGCTGCTGCTGCCTTTCTTTCTTTTTTTTGGTCGGAATTCAAGCCTCACCCGATTGATTTTTTTGAGTTTTCTGCCGCAATGGAGTTTGTACCGCTTCACTCTTCAGGTCACCTGTACTTGTTCGCCATTGTACCTATTTCTATGAAATTTCAGTTCGGTGATTGTACAAAAAACTACTCCTACCAATCAGAGTCCTTTGTGATAGATTCTGCTGCTGAAATTTCATAGGAGCAGAGGTACAAAGATATTTCCGTGCAGATGATTTGAACTAAGTTTGTACTTTGAATATGTTCATATCACGTAATTAGTAAAGTTTTGAGTCATGAGGTGGCTATCGTAGCTATTCGGGTCTGTTCCAGAAAAACAAAAACCGTTTCCGGATTTATGGCAACAGATGATTCCTACGTTTCCAACAGATTCTGTTCAGTTTTGAATCCCCTTCGATATGTTGTCATAATTGAACAAGCTTTTTCAAATTTTTTTTTTTTTTTTCAGGCTCCCTACAATCTAAGAATCACATTTCAGACCGAGATCCAAGACGCGACAAGTCAAGCTGCAGAACTAGTTAGATCACTAGGCAAAGATGTAAGCAACATGGAACGAACCCTCAAAACCACTCTCCTAAAGCGGGTTCACAGCTCAACGGAGCGACTCCAAAGCGCCATAGACATGCATTCCTATCTCCTCACGTCCAATTACGAGCCACCCGATAACCCCTCAAAGCCACTCCCCAAACTCACTCACACCCTCTCGTCCACCCTCTACGATTTCTCCACCGAATCAGCGGAGCTTGAGAAAACCACCACCCCTGATCAAAACCAGAACCCGGTTTCAGGCACTCTGCCTCCACCGCCACAACCACAAGCAGAGTCTTACCATGAGATGATGAGGAAGCAATCAAGGAGGTTACATTCATGGCCGTCTAGAGAAGTGGATGCTTTTGAAGAGGAGGGAGGATTTGGAGCAGATTTTATACCAACGATGAAGGCACTCGAGAGTACTGCGGCACTGTCGCTTGCCACATTCACTTCCTTGCTTATTGAGTTTGTCGCAAGGCTGGATCATTTGGTTGAAGCAGTTGAAGGGCTTTCTAAGATGGCCAAATTCAAGCATGAGGTTCTATGAGAGGAGAGCTACGGGGCTATTGGTTTGGTATATTGGTGTAGTAATGTAAAAGAGTGTAAGAATAAGAAAAACAAAACAAAAGAGAGAGCTTTTACAGGTGGAGTGATTATTCCGTGCTCATGGGACATCACGTATGCCACTGGAGCATCACGTGGCGGTAACCCAGGAGCACCGAACAATTGTTCTTATGGGAGTCAAAAGGTCAGTTCTGGACATTGCTGTTACCACTACAAATAAAGAATATATTCTTGGAGAAAGTGTAATGTTGTACTCTGAATGATGAATTTGATAAGGTATCTGATGCTGCAGACAAACTAATATCACTCTTGGTGGTGAGGGTTTCGAGAAAGATAAAATCAGGGGACAGGAAATGCCCGTGCTAGTAGATAAGGAGTCAAGGGTACCAGTGAAACATGTGATTCTAATAGGTTTCACACATCAATACATCATCAATTACTTCAAAGAACTATACACTAATGGAACACAGCATCAATTATCTACATCCAGCAACAAACCGAGCCTTGTGTCCCAATCAATTGGGGTCGGCTCCGCAACAACTAAATTAAACCCAAAAATAGCTCTACATGAGAAAGAAATAAACTAGAAACGGAAAACTTCTATGCAGGAAAACTAGTAATTATTCCTTGTGTTCGTCAAGATTCGACTCCTTAACCTCCCAGTAGAGTACTATAGAGGTGACCAGTTGGATGATTTTAACAAATGTTGAAACTTAAAATTATACACCTCATAAACCACATCGACGGTAAGGTTCTGAATATCGTACCAGCTTGGGTACTGGTTTTCCTCTTGGTACCGTACATACTGGTACCGGTCAGATACCGGATGCCATTTCAGATTTAGCGCTACAACCATTATATATAGCTATAAGTTTATACTTTTCTGGTTTTTCCCATACCAGAACATGCTAATCATAACATGAACTTCCATTAGACATAAGGGATTCAAACTAACAACCAAAACTTCCACGTTCATAACATGATAACAAATACATACACACAACATGATAGCATATCCATCACAAAATCTAACCAATAAACAGAAAAGTTCTCCGTGATAGACTCAAGAAGTACATAATAAAAAGACAAATGTTGTCATTCAACATAAACATAAGGGTCATTTTCTCCTCCAATATCCCAAACATACTGGTTCTCGTTCTGGCAATTATTGGAGGCATCATTAAAGTTAGGCTCATGATCGTCCAACGTCAACGCCTCTAAAGATGGTGGTTCGACAATCTCCCATGCAACATCCTCTTCATCAAGTAGACTAGGTTCTTCACACACACAATCACCCAACACATCGATGTTCTCAAGACTAATCGGATCAAGTGCATCTCCCCTTTGCCTAATATTCCTACAAAAGTAATAACTACAATCCATAAGATTCATACCCACAACATATTAAATATCAATTTAGCAATATTGTTAGGTGGTGGGTATATAAAATGGTGTGTCCAACTAAACCCTAAACCTTCCAATTCCAACAGTTACTGGAATCCATCAATTTTCCCATCATCACCAAACAAGCCTAATTCACTCCTACCATCACCAAAATTCACCAAAATCTAAGATATATATCTATATACCCATTGCTCACAGTTAGTGGAACACGCCTTGACTGAAAATGGGAGAGAAACTTAATTCAATTTTGTGAGATGCTGTATTGCTGAGAGAGAGAGAGAGAGATCACTCCAGTCTTCACAGAGACAAGACCATCATGGACGAGAGTGAGAGGCGATGGAATCGGTCTGATCGGTAGTGAGAGGCGCAGAGACGATGTTTTAGCATTTCAGGTTAATGGGTTATACTGTCTTGGCCGGAATCAATGGTACCGGTATCTCTTCTGAGATTTTCGGAATGGCTGGTACTCTCAGGTAAGTTCCAGTATAGAGACCAGGACAGCGTTGGAGGTGTGTGGCACCACTTTCTCACAATTCCGGTACACACTGGCAGGTACAGCACGTGATTCAAAACCTTGCTTACAGGTGACTCTGCCTCTACTTAAGCAGTACTACAAAGAAAATTACTTTCCAATACATGTACTGTGGCATCAAGAGAGCTTTGCCACAGTTGCTCGTAAATGTAAAAGATTTATTTTCCACCAATCACATCGCAAGTAGTACAAGTATGCTAAACATGAATTTCCGCAACAAACTGATCGAAATAGATAACACAATTATTCAGTTCTTAACCAAGGTACATTGCAAAAGGAGATGTGCTCCGAACCAAAGGAGGGGCCTTATTATAAAGATAATGAAAATAACCACTGTCTGACGCTCCAAACTCACGTAGACATACCTATTTACAGGAGAGAAATACCAACAACCCACATTCAATAAGTCTTTAAGGGTAGAACCCTAATTGATTTTTACCTTATTGTATTACAATGGTGGCCAAAGAAAACACTTCAGAACCTCTAACTACTTAGACACAGAACGAGAACTACTCATTCAACAAACCACAAGACCAATGGACACATTCAGAACACAAGCATGCTACGAAAGGCCAAATGAAAACAAGGGAGTGAAAATCGGCTTACATAAAGTTATGTGGTGCCAAGTAGGATTTTCCCAGCTTGGATGGCCCTCCTATGAAGCTTTTACTGCCATTTGATCCAAGGCCCGGACTTCCCGTCAACATTGCCAGAAAACTTCTTCCTCCATGCACTCTACCTTCTGGGACACCTGGGGTGCCTGATAGACCTCCATCGCCACCAACTGGAAGGCGATCTGGTGAAAGCCTAAATTGTTTCCTATAGAAAATGCTAGGGCCCATCCGCAAAACATCGACATTCATACCCTCTTCCGCAATGACCACCTCTTTCATCTTCTCAGGTTTGCTAGGTTTAGGATCCTGGACCATGGGTCCAAGTGTGGCACCCCCATGAATCCGTTTGTCTTGAACCAGAGCACCATGCGATGTACAAAGCCCAGTCTTTCCCCTAGCAAATAAATTACATGGTGATTCACCTTGACCAAACTCTGATTCACGTTGGCCCCATGAGCATCTCTTACCTCCACCATGTGCCTTGCAAAAATCAGTGGCTCCCTGTGCACTCTTTCCACATCCTTCGGATTGGCACCTCTTTCCCCCACCGTGACGGACACAAAAGTCGGTACGCCCGCGTGCGCTCTTTGTGCACTCTGGAATAGCACACCTCTTACCACCCCCATGTGCAACACAGAATTGAGTCCCACCATGCACACTCTTCGGACAAACCCCGCCACCTTCGAATGAACACCTTTTCCCTCCACCATGCCCCTTGCAGAAAGGGGTGCTCCCTTCTGCACCCTTGGTGCACCCTCCTTCAAACTTGCACCTTTTTCCACCACCGTGCCCCTTGCAGAACATTGTGCTACCTTGAGCCCCTTTGCCGCATTCCGGATGCTGGCACCTCCGCCCACCTCCATGTGATATGCAAAGACCTGAGAGCCCTTCTGCGCTCTTTGTGCAGTTCTCTTTCTGGCACCTCTTGCCGCCACCATGCCGAATGCACAACCCAGTTTTACCTCTAGCCGCACGACCGCATCCTTCATGACTACACCGCCGCCCACCACCGTGGGCAATACACTTATCTGTGCGTCCTTCGGCACTTTTAGTACACCCCAATTCTTCGCATCGTCGACCCCCACCGTGGGCCTTGCAGTAAGCTGTTCCCCCCTCAGCTCCTTTTTGGCAGTCCGGTTTCTGACATCTGGGGCCGCCGCCATGGGAAATACAGAGGCCAGAGGCACCTCTTGCTCCTTTTCCACATCCCATGAACTGACATGTCTTAGAACTACCAGTACTACGCTGATGTTGATTTTTCTGCTGCTGCTGTGTCATCCTGGAAGCACAGAAGTCTGAGCATTTTGGTGTTGGTACTACGCACGAGAGATCCTGAATTCCTACAGCTTGATTGGGGAAGATACTAATCGTTGCTTCCTTTGGAGTATGCAATGGATGAAAAGGGTATATAGTTTTCAAACGTACCGATGCTGGCCCTTCATACCCGTGGAATGGACCAGTAGGAGTCAGTGGCCTCCCCACCACCCTTTCAGAGGGATCATAGCTCAAGCAGACGCTAGTGATATCAGATTCAGTAGGCCCTAGAGTCAGCTCCAGATCATCCTTGGGCTTGGGCAGCTGCACATCAGGTACTGTCGGGTGAAAGCTTGCAGATTTCTTTGGGCTGGATATCTTGTCATTTCCAAGATTAAGTGAAAAGCCCAAGACACGATCCATTGCGGACTCCCCTTCATTTTCCTTGGCTGAAGAAACTGTAGTAGATGAACTCCCCTTACTGCCTGAGGAACTTGGTGAATGACCTATCGGTAAAAAAGGTAAGGGAGACGTTACTTCAATCGAACCCACCTTCCGTTTAAATCCCCTCTGGCCGGAAGAACCAGGGGATTCAAGTCGTAAATCTGTGCTACAATTTTCTCCACATCCTCCTACCTGGATAGACTCGCCCAGATAGAATGTATTTGATGACTGGTTACAAGCAAAACGAAAATACTGAAACCTAGCGTCCATGAACCAAAAGCTAAGATGCAACACTCTTGTTGAGAACCAAACCAATTGTCAATCACAAAAGAACAGTCTGCCTGACTTCCGGGCAAAAACAAAATTTGTGTACAAAATTAGGGATAGATGTCTCTGAAAGGGTACATCCCACCCCCGCTCACAAAACCTGAAGTATCCCGTCGATCCATTTTCTATAATAATTTTGGTATAACTTCAGGTGATCAGCAACTGGTGTCCAAACAAGACTCTATGAAAACTTCAATCCTTCAACACATAGTAATGACTGGCATCCTGTTTAACAACAATCACATTATCAGAGGGAACCAAAAGCCGACATAAAAGGTAACCAAAATGAGACTTAAAATACAGCACATGAAAATTTCTAAAATAAATGAATATGCGATCTTAAGCATAAAATAGTATTCGAGAAATAATCAAAATAACCAGAAACAAACAGTTCTACAGGGCGTCGAGTTTATAAAACCCTTTAGTTGTCAATCCCAATGGGCTGACTTCTTACCAAATGTTCGCTAAGTTTCAAAATATGAAGCGCAAACTGGTGGACACAGCATAATGCAAACCAATTCATTCCAGTAAAGACTCATTAGCAGAACAAAATAGTTTATTAAGACACTGAATTCTTCCTCAATTCAACTGTCAGTAGACTGCAAATCCAAAGGCATTGAGACTTAATCGAGAAGAGTGAAAAAACAGAGGATTCATCAGCCATGAAATGCTTACTTTATGAGCACGAAGGATAAGTATTAAAGTGTAGCCTGGTTTGCTTTTCCTTCAACATAGACAATTACTGCATTCACAATTGGATAATCAAAGTCTAAGTGTGTGTAACGAATATATTGTGGTAACACATCTATGGAGATTCGGGGAAGTAGAACAAAAATTGGTAATACACATCACCTACATCCCTGTACCAATCAAATCAACTTTCTGACTCCGACTGTTACTAGTTACAACCAAAACCGCATGTCGGCAACGAACAATTATGTATATGGTTTAACTACCTCCAAAAATGCCATCTACAAAATTTAATACGTGAAACTTCACATGGTGGCATGATAACTGAGCTAAAGGACGAACATCAGACAAGAAAGGATTCATCAGAAGACACAAATAATACATTGTAGTTTGTAGCTGGGAATGCAAAAAAAGTTGGAAGTGTTTCTGAACAACTGAGAACTCCTGCTAGAAGGTTCTCAGCCCTTCAGTTGCGCTCATATGATACAATCCACCATAAAGTGCATGACAAGCATTCAATGGATGAAGTGCATAATGTATTCAATACTAACTCTCTTTAGCTTTCAGATTTGCAATTAGATACGCATTGTCAAAGTGTTTGCAAATGGAATATATGGAGAATGAGAAAAAATGAACTTTTAAATTGGATACACACAAGAAGAACAGTAAGCACTTACATAGTGGCCACTGGAAGAAGAAAAAGGAAATGGAAAGGAAAGGAAAACAACCACTATTTGTAATCGAGAGTGAAAATAACCAGCAAGGACTTGATCCTGGTGACCCGCAACAGCTAAGGCCCTGGAGATTTGTGAACAGTTAGGGGACGTGAAATAGACCAGACTAAACGAAAAACAGAATCCTTAATAATACTTGAGCACAGTTAGTTGCAATTTAACGATTTCAAAAACTACTTTTTCAAAGAACACATGACTTTTTGTAACACAATTACATCAATAGATGGGAAGAACAAGTTCAAGTAGATATTTCACCATTCTACAAGTACAGAAAGATAAACTTTCGGAAAAGAAATTAAAAGGTTGAGAAAATATTTCCACATCCTTGGAAATCACGATAGAATGTGAAGGGGGTAAAACCAATTGAATTGCTACAAAGGCTCCGTTCAATTGTCGGGAATATTGTGTGGAATTATAGTGACGTAAAGGAACAGGTAATTCATTTTCCCGAATGTGTTCTCTTCACCAAGAATTTTTCAAAAAAACTAAAATTCCATCTTTTTTGCAAGATCTATTTTTCAGGAAAGTGTTTTCAGTAAAAAAGTACGAGTTGCAGGTCCCATGACTCTCTTGTAAACTGAACATCAAAAAAGTGGCACAAAGTTGATTTTCTGATCCTTTCCCAAGCTGAACGGAGCCTAACTTCAAAGTAAAGCGGAAGGGAAACTATTCTAACATCAAAATATAAAGATCAGACCAGAAGCAGAGAATGGAAAACATTGATACAGACTTTGAGAAGGGTTTTCAAATGAGTGTAAGTCAAGGAATTAAAAAGAAGCATGCGTCCCAAATGCTTAATCAAATCAGATGCAGAGACATATAAATCACACCAAAATGCAGAAAAGGGTAGTTAGTTCAAAGAACCTTTGAATTTAGTTCAAAGAACCTACAACCATAAAATTGATCTTTGTATGTAACAAAAGAAGAGTCCAACCTGAAAATGCCAAATAACACCCGTACAAAAAGCCAAAGACAGAAAAAAACTATTTAATTGAGATGATTGACTTATGAATTCACAAAAATTGATTCATTCCATTCTCAAGAGATGTAACTGATCTATTAAAAATCATATTTTTCCAATACTAGTGGCTATGTTGAAGTTGTGGGTCGTACAACTTTTTTTTGGGAAGTTGCACATTTTATACCAACCAACACAAAACAAAGGGAGATCATTCCTACAACTTTCTTTGTGAATGAACATTAAAATAGGTACAAAGAAGTTAGTTTGGGACAACGGCTCCATTTAGTTGTCGAAAATGTTGCGTGGGAAATGTAGTAACGTAAAGAGAAGTAAAGGAAAGGAAAAGGAAATTTATTTCCCACGTGCGTTCTCTTGACAAAGAATAATGCAGGAAAACTAAATCCTTCTTTTTTATGGGATCTATTTTGCCCGAAAGTGTTTCCCGGTGGCAAAGTTGAAGTTGTGGGTTCCACAACTTTCTTAGCAATAGAACAATACAAAGGTCTCAGGGAAGTTAATTTTCCCATCCTTACCCTACAACTAAACCGGACCAGTAAATCGGAAGCAAAACTGTTAACGAGGAAAAAAAAAACAGATCAGAAGCAGAGAAATGAAAAAACTGATGGACTTTGAAAAATCAGACCAAAAAAGCAGAAACTGGCAGTTAGTTCAAAGAACCTACAGCATAAAATGGATCTTTTTATGCAACAAAAGAAGAGTTGAACCGAAAATACCAAATAACTCACGAAAAAAGAAGAAGAATATAGACAAAAGATCACAGAGAATGAAGAATTGGACGATAATCGAAATCATTAATAAATTAACAAAATTTGACAAAGAAAAGAAACCCTATATATGAATATTGTGCAAATCACAAAGAGAGAGCAAATTAGCTTACTTCACTACGAGCAATGAAACAAGACCTGTATTAGATTTGTCCCTCAGCTAGGAAAACAACAAACGCCGCCGTTTGGTTGTTTTTTCAAGACCGAGGAAAAGCCTTTCGAGTAACATATTTCTGCTCCAAAGTTGCGGAAATAAATCAAATTCATTGATTCGTTTCATTTCATTTCATTTCTCGGAAGATGTAACTGATCAATTGAACATCGTATTTTCCCAATTCAAGAAAATACACTTGAAATTCTCATACAGAACATAATAACTTCGAAAAGAAACCCCGCGAAATCCAACCGGATTACAAAAAAAGCCGAACAGAAAAGAGAGAAAACGCGACGAATATGGCGGAAAATTGAATTCTGGATAATCACCATATGAAGAAACAAAGTACTAAGATTTCGCAGTTTGAATCGAAAGAACGTAATTGAAGATTACCTTAGATTTGGTTATTTCATCGCATGAGACGGAGATGGAGATGTAGAGCGATAGAGAGAGGAGAGAGAGTTAGGGCTTAAGAGCGCCGGCAAGGAACAATAGAGTGGCGGGCAGAGAGAGAAAATGGAGATTTGTTAGGTATATATATACTCTGTTGCCTAGAGAGAGAGAGAGAGAAGAGAGAGAGAAAGAGAGAGAGTGGGAAATTTTACGGGTTGAAACACACGTACGATTTGGGGAGACAAAAAACGGGCAGGCGCACGGTAAGTGGACCGGCGCATGTTAAGCTGGGGTGTTTGATCTACTGTCCTCACTAATGTCGAGGTTCTGAGCATATGCCAATTGGATTATGCCATGTCAACTAGAGAGTAAACTTGATACTACCTATGAAGAAAAATGCTTAACGTTTAAAAATATATTAAAAAGCGTAAAAAGTACTATTATTCTAGAGAGTGTGTGTGTGTGTTTTTTTTTTTGGTTTTTTCTTATTTTACTATTGACGGTGAACTGTCGATAGAAGGACGCAACTTATGAATGCTTTTTTTCCCCTATCGTTACCAACTTTTAAATACTAAAAAGGTGTGTTCTTTTTTTTTTCTTTTTCCTTTTTGATTGAGTAAATATGTTTTAGATTATGAAAATATGTGGGGAAAAAATATGGAAGGAAAGAAAAAAGGTTGTATTTGGATTATGATTTTGTTAAAAAAAACAAGTACGAAAGGAAGAACAAAAAAAAAAAAAAACAGAGACTGCTGTAGACTATTTAGTCTATATGTAATTAACAGCGGTGCTACTTGCACATATTTTTGTGCACATATCATGCACATACATTTTTGTGGGGTTCATATCGGGGTTCCACGAAATGATCCGAACCGCTCATCTTTTTTAAAATGTTTTTTGGAGAGTTTCGATCTGTAAAAAAATCAGCTCCAACGGATATCAGTAAGAGCTTTTTCAGAAATCGTAGGGCAAAACAGAATGATTCGCCCTTGGATTTCTTAGAAAGCCCTTACCGATATCCGTTGGAGTTGATCTTTTACGGGAACCCTCCAAAAAATATATTAAAAAAGATGAGCAATTTGGATCATTTTGTGGAACTTCAATATGGCCCTACAAAAATATATGTGCATGATATATGCACAAAAATCTGTGTGGGAATGTCTAAAACCTACAGAGTACTAAACAAGAAGGTACTGAAAGTAGACCTTGTTCGGTTTGGTAGTATTTGGGTTTTGGACTTTTCCTCAGCGCACGGTTCCTAATAAATTTTTTTCAATTATTACTCTCATTACTCTCTATCTCTCTCAACTCAAAATCTAAAATCCAAATACCAAAACGAACAAGGCTCTAGCGATTTAATGTGTTTTAAAAACATATGAAAGGAAAAAAAAACAGAAATAATGGAGAATGTGTGGATCTCTGTAATTAATTGCCAAATGCCTATCAAATATCCAAAACTAGTACTAAAAGTGCCAATCTTATATGGTATGCACAATTAATAGGCTTAATGATGATCATTATTTGACTTGAGATCTCAACAAATTTGGGAGAAAAATGATAGAGGCCTATCAAGTATCTCAATAAGGTACGAAAAGTAGCAGCCTTCTAAGGTACTTCCTCCGTCCATTCGGTTGGTCTCTTTTGGGAGTTCTAATATTTTAACAGGACAGACATTAAATGCATGTCTCCTAAAAAAGTTAGTTTTGATTTCCATTATTGTCCTTTAAATTTCTCAATTTTAAATTTATTTTTCTACCATTATGAAGGTTAGTTTTCATGAAAATCTATATACTTTGTTGTTTGACTTTTAAAAAATGATTAATAATTTGAGACATCCCAAAATGAAATAAAGAACTAACAAGATGGGACGGAGGGAGCATAACACGATAGGCTTAATTATGAACAATATTCAATTGAGATCCCAATAAGCTCTTTTGGATCACATAATTAATAGCCTACCTATCAAATTTCAACAAAAAAAGAGAAAGTATTGCAAGTAACAGCTTGAAATTATACAACACAATAGGCTTAATTAATTGTGATATAAATTTTTGAGGGAACACATATGAAAGAAAGGCAAAAGGTATAGTAGAGACATGCGGTTTAGACCGCGTAATCAAATATTGCCTCTGTCTTGTCAAATGTCCCATAAATTTTATCAAAAAGTATGAGCTATTCAAAATATAACAATACAATACGCTTAATTATGATCGTGATTCGGTTAGAGATCTCATCAAATTTATGAGAATTTTACAAAGAAACTTCAAATCAAGTTCGTGAAGGTGAACAAGAGGATAGAGCAAACACAAAAAAAAAAAAACTATGATTTAATTAACTAATGCGACAAATGAGAGACAATTCTAATATTGAAATTTCTAAGACTTTGATAATCCTTTAGGCCTATAGAAATTTCTCAGGAAATGAATTTTTGTCTAGTCAAAAATATGTTCACACTCTCTTAAAGTCCTTTATGGATTTTGTTAATTGTTAGTTATAGTATTATTTTGGTAAACAAGTTGTGGATAAAGTTGTTGTTACCAAAACAAAAAGTTGTGAATAGAGTTGCGGGCTTGTGGAAAAGAATAGAAACGTCTTAATGAAAAATACTGTTTTTAGTGAAGTTTCGTTTTTATTTTTTAAGTATTTATTTTTCACTTTACGAGACAGGTCATTCTCAATACATCGACGTTAATTCAAAAAATAAGTACTTATTATTTATGTTAGTGGAACACTAATTCATCAAAATATAAAATGAGGACAGATTGACTTATAATATAAGATGATGTCACATGAGTGAGATGTGCATAGCAAATTCCACTGTTTCATTTAAGTGTTAATTTTTAAACTAGAGTCGATTTACATGTATAATATATATATATATATATATATATATATATATATATAAACAAAATCAACCCAGTTATATACTCCAAATACAAATAAAATAACGAAACAAAATACGACAACAACAATAACAAAAAATAAACAAAACAAATAAACAAAATATAAAGAAAAGTCTCATGAAACTAGACGCCGGAGCCGGACGTCATGAATAATATCAGATCTCTTAAAATACATAGTAACCATGCACTTTGTAGAAAATATTCTTTCCCACCAAGAGTCTACCTTAATTAACGCATTTTCAAGTGCTTTATGTACTCTTTTTTTTTTAAATATAGGAAATTGATTTTCGCACTCCTTCAATACAAGAATCTGCACTCTTTTTCCATCTTTGTTGTGAAATTTGGTTCTAGAAATGACAATGAAGGAGTGTAAATATGAAAAGGACAGTTATCAAAAAAAAAAAAAAGGACAATTTGAACGTCATAATATAAGTCACGTACTCTATCAATAAAAAACCCAAAAGAATCAATTAAAAAAAAACAAAAGAAATATGGTAAATCAGAAATAATGTGGACAGATTGCGAGATTACGAAACCAGATATTTGGTGACGTTTTCCAAATTACTTTCTTTTTTATTAAAGCTCAATCTTGCAAACGAAATAGCATGGTCAACTATGCAAAATTAATAAATCTCTTAAATGGAAGTAAAATCTTTTATCATACGAAATCTCGACTTACGACCTCTAGCGCATCGACGTGTGTTTCAAAACAAAGAACCATTAAAATCTTGAGCATTTATTGAGCTGGCGCGAACACCTGAGTTATAAAAAAAAAAAAATTGACCGTTTATTATTTTAAGAAAAAGCGCGATTCGATTATGATCAACTTATCCCAAATTAATAAACGTGAACTCTTAGAAAGGAATATCCTGGGATCCTGCAAAATAAATTCTCTTTTTTGTCCCCCCGAATACGTCACGGGAATACAATAAAAAATTAATTGGGAAGAGTTCTTAACCAAAATAGACTCAAGCTCGGGCGGAATACAACCCGTACTAAGAAAAATAAATTCCTATCAAGATGTACAACGTGATGCAAAATAAATTCTATAAATCCTACAGAATCAATAATATTGATCATCCAAACGAAATATGCGGCAGATTTCGCGCTGTCCAATTATTAAGTCCAACCCATCCCGATATCTGAAATACGAGTTAAAGTCAATTGGAGGGTAAAATTGAAATACTTCACCTCCTAAAGAAATATTTGCAAATACTTAAAATATATGAAAATGATTTTTAGCGCTCTTTTTCTTTCTTTC
Source organism: Rhododendron ovatum (assembly GCA_019656835.1). NCBI lineage: Eukaryota > Viridiplantae > Streptophyta > Magnoliopsida > Ericales > Ericaceae > Rhododendron > Rhododendron ovatum. The sequence continues at coordinate 44,850,773 of CM033798.1, forward strand.
TTTCTTTTTTCTTCTATTTTTTTACATGCATTCTTTATTTTGTCTTTACTAAAGTTCAATTGTAAAACTATTTTACTTTCTTTTTGGGACTATTTTGATAATTAAAATCATTCGTTTTTTATAGCTCGTTGTGAACATTAGCCGCATAAAAAATCATGTTAATTGAATATCAATTGACATGATTCCAAAACAAATCTATTGTTAAATGTATTACAACGTTGGATCGAAATTCAAAATTTGATGTGCATATCTTGACACGAACAAACGTTTTTAATTATCAAAATAAATCGAAAAAAGCCCCTGAAGACAACCGTAAAAGGACACCAGGGCCTGCGCGCTTTACCCCAAGCTACAATACACTGTAGTGCCAGATATACGGATTTCATCTTGAGCTGAAAATATAATTTGAACCGTTCACTTTATAAAGCTCAACGCATTTAACAACTCTGAAAAATCAAGTCAATGAGACACTTGCAACATAGTGAGCAAATCACTAAAGCTAGTGATGTTCTTGGACCTGATTTTTTTTAGAGCTATTTAACACACCAAGCTCTACAAAAGATTCGGATCATGTTTTTAAGCTCTGAACAAGTTCACGCGGGTGGCACAATAGGATTTCCTTGTCCTTTTTTGATGTTCATATCAGTTTTCAATCGCTTATACTTCGTATCTTCCAACATAAACCTCAAAGAATATGTAATATATGTCTTATTTGATACTAAAGTTCTCAAGTAGGTCTGTAATATAAAGTTTTTCAAAATTATGAAACATATTATCGGTCGGGGACATATATAAGTGTTTAGAGAACGTCAAAAATAACGAAAATGAACAGATAAAATGAGACTAAAGAACGTCAAGAATAACGAAAATGAACAGATAAAATAGGACGGGACGGTTGCTTAAACAGATCACAAAGTTTTAGTTTCCCTGCCGCCCCTTGGACAGGTGGAAGGGTCATTTTACGGGGAATCCAGACCGAGTTGGCAGCGCCAGGAAGCAGACAAGATTCGAGTCACGTCAGACGTGACGACGACGGCGATGACTGTCTCTCAAGTTTTTCATTTTTCTTTAGTATTTTATTATTAGTAGTAATTTCTTTTTCGCTTTTCCTTTGGTCTTGTTTTTCCACATCCAGGAGTCGGCCGCGGCTCGCCACCGCTCGTGGTGCCCCGGGCCCACGCGCCTTTTGTCCTTTTATTATTATTCCTTTGTTTTCTCTCTTACGCAACTTGATTGTCCCGATAATAGTACTAAAGAGCCCATTTCACAATACATTCTTAAAAAATAAATATTTATTTTATATTTTTAAAATTAAAAATAATGTAAATAAAAAATAACTTAAAAAAAAAGTAAATTGGAGTATTTGGTAGAGCTAATTTTACAACCATATAAAATTCTTGAAATTATATAAATAATATAAACAATTTAAAAGTGATATAAACTCTTGAAAAAATCCCTAGCAGAGTGGGACGGATGAAGTATTATCCAGCGGCAAATAGGTTGTTATAGGAGTAATTCATTATTCTACTGTATGATTAAAAAATAATCTCGCGAGTTTTTTTTTCCTTTCTAGAAATTCGTTATAGGGCATATGTACTGAATTTTTAACTATTGTACTAGTATTTTAGCTCAGCATTTAGCATGGAATATGCCAATCTTTTTGAGAATGATGAGTTCAGCATATATAGGTTTACGCGTAATTATTTTAGCTCGATATTTTACATGGAATATGCCAATTTTTGAGGTATTTGCAATCACAGTTGTCGAATCGTGAATCGAAATGGTAGTTTTACGAATCGTGAATCACCCCGATTCAACCGTTATTTCTAAAGTAAGTGGGCGAAAATATATTTATAGATTTAGGTGAAAAAAATTATATTAGAAATAAAAAATTCTGACATAAATCAATAGAAATGTTATTTTAACTTGTGAATTTATAATCATGTGGGGAAATAGGTAACGACATGGTCCTCTTTGTGAAAAAGAGTTAAATGTATAAAACCAAACCTTAGAGGGTCTCTAGATTGGTTGTATGCCATTTTTGACTTTGTTGTTTTCAATTCACTCTCAAAGTAAATCTCTCGGCCTGTCTTATTACATATAATACTTTTTTTTAGTAAATTTCACATTACATATAATATTATTACAAATAATACTTAATCATAGAAAATTCTATTTTCGAGACTAAAAAGGAAAAACATAAACAAAAGATGACATATATATAACTATAATAAGGACCTTCGATTGATTGATTGAATCCTTTTCCAGCAACAAATTAAAAAGGCGAAATAGAGTGTCAAATTTGAATTCAACAATTTAGAAGTACATTTTCCTTCTGCATATAATATATCTCGGCAAGTTAGAGTTTATTTTTGAGTAGAGTTATTAATCATTAACCAAATATAAATTATTCCCACTACTGGATGAAAATCCTGAAGTCACCCCTGAGAGCTGAATCCTTGACCATAGATGAACTTAGCCAAACACCTAACCAACTGGACTAGCTTACAAGTAATTTCCTTTCGGATTGTTTAATTTGATCCTTTGTTATTTTTAACTCTTTTTGTTAATCTCAAAATCAGATTAAATACTTTCTCCAAGAAAATATAGAAAACCTTAGACTGAATAGTAGTGGCTATATCCAAGTATGGATGTTCAATAAAGTATGAACACCATGAATATGAATTATAAGCCTAAAAAATAGACATCATTTCCGCATAAGTAATTTAAAAACCATTCATCTGCTTTTCATTACAATCAAAGAAACTCTAATTATTTCCACTATCATTATCTCCCTATCAAGATTAAAATTCTCTCTCATAGTAAAAAATTACACTTAAAAATGTAACCTCATTTCAGAGCAACCGGTCTAACCTTCAAGCAATCCCCCCTACAAATACGAGCCAATGAATGTGGATGGGATTACACATGAAGTTCATTTTGTGTTTTCATAGAATCTATTCCTGTTGACATTATCATTATCATGGATCCTTTATGAGCACACTTCAATAATCATACCAATTTTTTCTAGAACTCGTCGAGAATATCGATCATAGTAGATATGTGGTAATTGGATTTCGCTCAACACGAATCAAGAATTTTCTTAAAAACAAAATTGAATTTCTCAAGATTTTTAAGGATATTCAATTAGCTTTGTGCCCCCTATGCTTCCTGAATCTTGAAACTCACCGGCATTTGTTCCTTCACTGTCATTTCTCGTGGAGTGTATGGTCGATTATACTAGACTGGTGGAATATCAAATGGGCTTGCCCATCCTCTGTCCCAAAATTAGCAGAATGGTGGTTTGCTATTGGATTTTACAACTTGGAGAACACATATGGGAAGCTTGCTTCTATGCGACGGTGTGGTCCCTGTGGTTGGTGAGAAATGATATTATCTTCAACAATTCAACGAAACAAGTTTGGGAGGTGGGGGATCTAGTCAAAACTAGAGTTGCAATGTGGATGAAGGCGAAATTCAACATCAAGATCTACACCGTTGAGGAGTTCAAGATCTTCTTAGATGGTGTTCGAAAATTGAGATTGTAACATAGTTTTAGGAGTACATCCAACTGTCGGTTGGAAATCTTTGTAAATTTGGGCTCAACCAAGTCCTATCTTTGATTGTTTTTTCTCGATGTACCCCTTTCGAGTTTTATAAAATGTTTCGACTTTTCCGAACAAAAAAAAAAGATTTTTAAGGATATTCTGAATGCTGGTTGTAGGAATACACTTGATTTGACGTATGATTCCTTTCAATTAAATAGAATTTACGTGAAATTAGAAATTTGAGATTAATATAGTACCATATATGTTGCTTCATATCTGAGGTTAATGTGATCATTTGAACTGCTATTTGAAAAAAGCCTTATAAGAGAAAATTCTGTTACTAAACCTTTATGAAGACTTCATATCCTATAAGGACTAGTTTGCTAAAATTTAATTCTTGAGAAAAAATTAGTATCTCCATACGTTTAATACTTCAAGTACCGTCGATAAATATTGTTTTTTTCATGACACAGTAACAAGACATGACGATATGGATTAGACACGAACTGAAAGTGAAACGGCTTGATAAACACGCAAAATAAATGGGTCGGATTAGGATTGAGAAAAGCCTGACACTATAACCCGAGATAACATGACAAGCCATGATGCCCAGAGATGGAGCAAGGATTTCTATGTAGGGTCATTAAGAATTTGATCGAGTTTGGCAATAACAAACGACAAAAAAATGATTTGAATAGAACTATTAATTGTATTTTTTTGGTGATATATTTGAGGTAAAATGTGTCAAAATCTATTTAAACCGATAGTTATATGTAGTTTTTTCAATTTCAATAGGGGTCAAATGACCCCATTTTGGTCTTCCTCTCTTCGCCCTTGCCACTGCCCGCCCTAATTCGCAGGTCAGGAAAACTGATTCTGGTCAAATATAAGATAAACATATTCATTCAAGTTTTTAAAAAAATGAGGTATACAATTAAAAACAATAGTACTCACCAAAGCCTACACTTTATGAGATAAATGTTTGGCAAATGTTTCATTCTCTTAAATGGTCTTCTCAATTCACTCTCTCTCATTTGTTATTTTTCTACCTAATGAGTTTAGGTTGTAGCTAATATGAAACGAACTTTACATACCACCACCTGATATGGTTACCGCAGATGATAGCACTAAAGGAAGAGGTAGACCGAAATTGACTTTAGAAGCAGTAGTGCACAGAGATCTAGACTTACTGGATATTACAAAACGCGATGCCATCGATTGAGCTCAATAGAAAATACGGATTTACTTAGGTGTTGGGTGTCTTTTTGGGAGTGGTATCTTTGTTGGTTTCTTGCCAACCTTGGGCTGTTATTCTCCCCTCTTGGGCCCGGGTTGGCTTATGATTGCTGGAGTTGTTGTTTCCCATTGTGGGTTTTCTCGTCTCTAGCTTTGCTGTTTTAGATCCTTTTAATCTTTGTAATTTGTTTCCAAAGATTAATAAAAAATTTCGCCTTTAAAAAAAATGAGAAAATATGAATTTATGTAGCCGACTCCATTTGATTGAGACTTAAGGCTCAGTTTGGTACATGATGGAGATACCAATGGAATCTCAAATTCTTTAATCAAAAGACACATGACCCATGAATTATTTTAGGAAAAAAGGGGTTTTTATAAATCAACCCCAACCCAAAAAGACCAATAATCTTTTACCCAAACAGAGAAAAAAAGAAAAAGAAAAAAGTAAAGCCCAACAAAAAACCAATGGTGCTAACAAGGGCACAAGAAAGATTTTCTTTTTTTTTCTCTTTTTAATAAGCTGTCAAAGGTCAAAGATCTTATTATGATAAAAAAGAGAGTCAAGGAACTGATTCTATTAATAATCGTACCTTTTGTTCATCTCTCGACCATCCAATGTTGACAACTAAGCAAGCAAGAGAATAACTGTAGACCATTTGGTCACCGCCCAATTGAAAAAGGTGGTTTGAAAGATATGTTTAAGAGATCATTCACATCCTTTTCTGACCAAACAAATATTTGGGGAAAAAAAAGGAAAGAAGAAGCTTTTGGGCCTTCTTCTTGCCCTATTCTTTATTCATGGTTGCAAAATGGCATATCCTTTTTTTGGGTTTTTTTCCATAAGGCCCCATGATGCATGCTTGTAGTTCCCTCCCTCTCTCTCTCTCTCTCGCCATCCGTTGCGGATCCAGAAGATTAAACGTAGCCGGTAGTACGGGAAACTTATTTTCAAAAACTATGGTTGCGTGACAACACTGAATTAGGCTTTTCGTGACTAGTTACAAAGTTTATAAAGCATAATTTTATACAAATCTCCACAGGTAAGCCAAGAAAATTAAACTGACATTGATAAAGACTTGAAAGTATTTTTAGAATAGATCTTGAAATATCTTTTAGAATCAATATCAGTGAATTTTTGTAGCAGTATTTCTCTATGAGTAACGTAATATAAAAAAATAAAGCAAACATGTTAATAATTTATGAACCAATAATTGTAATTCCACCAATATTATGGAGAGAAAGTTAACGAACGAAATAGGAGAGAGATCATATTCGTAAAGCAGAAACATAGAATCACTCCTATGAATGTGGAAAACATATGGGATTAGTCGATTTGAATTAGAATTTTTCAAGTAATTCATAACTCTTTAGTCAAAATTAACAAACAAGAATTCATTTTGATCGGACTGGTCTAGTTTCGTATATATGTTTACTCTAGGGCATGTCTCGTTTCTTATTCTCGAATTGTATACACTAAATGTATGCTGCAATTTAGTGAGACGCTTATATGATTGAGGAAATACACATAACAAAGGTTCTAAACAAGTTGACACAACATTTGAAATGCCAAAATCCAAATTAAAGCTGCTACAACTACAAGAGGCTAGGCCACCACAAAACAATGTGAAACAGGCAGCTATTGATTGCACTTTGCATTATTCTATAGGATTTCATGCTACGTACGTATGATAATGGATAGGTAAGTGGCCATTCTTCAAGATATTAGTGTCGGCTATCGGGTGAGTGCTTTAATTTTCATACGTTTTCAATATCGGTCACCATATCATCTGACTTCACATCTAAAGGCCCTAAATCGGTCAAAAGTGTCATGTACATCACCTTCAGTAAATCATTGGTTTTTTATATTGAAACGGACTTTGCTGTGCTTCATCTGTTAATATTATAATTGATAATCTTTTCAGCATTATCGACGTACGTAAATATATATTTGGCCTGTCTCATCATTCCAGATATGACAATATATATATGTACATAGTCAAGTTTATTTATACATGTATGGCTGTATATTTCGTAGTATATTCCAATTCGATCGATCTGCAATATTCCATGGCATCCAAATCTTGATCACTTCTTACCAGAGATTTTCAATTTCTCTACATAGAAATACCTGGGATGACGAATCCCACCATTATACTTCTCTTGATAGTACTTATCATTGCTGACCTATGAAATGATATGATGTCGAAGGTTATTTTTTTTATTGGCAAAAGTCGAATATTATTATAATAGTTCGATTAGCACATTAAAAGAGGAGTTTGAACTCCTAATCTTCTTTTTTTCCTGACACTAACTGCACTCGTGATCATGCCGTTGCGTCAAAAGTCCCTTGGCTATTGATATTGTATGTTAGCGCTTATTGATTGATTTAATTAATAGTGAACTTGTACATAGTGTTTAGTAGCAATTGCAGATAATCATTTATTGAGTTAATTTTTTCTACTCATTTGAGCTAAAAATGTGAATTATCTTAAAAGTCTTAATTTGTAGCCTTTTCACTTATTTAAAGTTGACAAAGCAACAGATGAACAAAAAATTACTTAATTTCAAAATTCCTTAATAGAATTTCAAATGACAATTTGTATATCCATCGTAAGATTAAAATTTCAATTTATAAGTGACAAAAATGAGACCAATATGAGACTTTATCCCTCCAAATAAAATCCTACCTTTATATGTAGGGCCGTTTCTGACATTTCGTGG
>CM033798.1:45598477-45621903 GCA_019656835.1 Rhododendron ovatum
CCCATCAGAGTTACTCTAAGATAATAAGCTTTGATAATATTTGTAAGTTGAATGGGCTACAGAAATGGTATTTTTGTGGGATAACTCACATTTTATCCATAGAATGTTGTTGTGAATAGAGATTTTATAGCTGATTTTTTTTTCATGAAGAAGTCTACGAACTTGTTTCAAATAAGGCCGGAAGCTCATGGAAAGCTAATCTCAATACTTTCCATTGACGGTGGTGGTATTAGAGGGATCATTCCAAGTGTTATTCTCGACTTTCTGGAAGCCCAACTTCAGGTAGTACTACGTAATTGTTTTTATAATTCACTTTTATATTTATCAAACTTCAAGTTCTCTTCTTTATGTTTTTTTTTTTTGGAAAATGGTGGCCCATGACATGTTTTAATAATTAATACCTGCTAAGGACACGCTGAAAACATTTGTTAATACTGAAAATGTCATTGGTGGGTATTAATTATCAAAATACGTCATTGACCGTCATTTTCCCTTATTTTCTTTTTTTTGTTTAGTTCCAGTTTTACATTCAAGTGAAATGTTCTTGTGTAATGGACTAGACGACTAGTTTAGTGTTGTTCAGTATTGAGCAGAGTGTAGTTGAAAGAATATGGGCCAAAATTCATGTAGCCCATTCCACGTGGGCCACTCAAGCCCATTCTACTTATGACTTAGAAACCGGGAGTGGATCCATCCAGTTTGGATTCCAACCATTTCGGTCCAGTTTTGGACCATTTGTGTGCTCTTTGTAGGTTCATAACGATAATCGAAATCGTTCATTTTTTAGAGCTCATTGAGAACCTTGACCACGCCAAAAATCACGTTGTATCTAGTATTGCACACTTTTTTTGTGCAAACATAATGCATTTGGAAATCATAACAAATAATATCCAATCAACGTGATTTTTGGCGTGGTCAATGTATTCAGTGAGCTCTAAAAAATGAACGATTTCGATTATTATTGTAGGCCCGGGAAGGACCCAAAAATGGTCCAAATTGAACCGGACTGGTTAGAATAAAACTAGTTGGGATACCACCCCAAAGAAAGCCCCAAAATGGGTCCACCCTCGGCTGCCGTCCTCTTCCGCTGTCGTCAGTCATCACACTCCCCCTCTTCTGAAAATCAAGGTTCTGAATTCAAATAAATTATATTTACGTACGAGTAATTTTTTCATATCCACGTTTTGAATTTTTATTAGAATTATAGTAATAATTTTTTTCCCCAAAAATTGATAATTAAGTAGAGTGTTTGGAAATAGGAAATTAAACCGAAACCCCCCACCCAAATCACTATTGCACACCCAAATAAGCCAGAACCCACAACACCAATCTTCAATTTGTTGAAGAACCTGCAACTATACCTAGATACGTGTGTGTATGCATATATACGTGGCTTATTATACTGCAGTACTGGTAGACAATAATTAGGGACTCTGTTTGGAGCAAACTGTATTTTGGGGCATTCAAGGATGCACTGTACCGTTAGACAATATTTGTAGGAGTATCATATTGTCAGTCCACTTGACAAAACAAAATTAAGCCTTGTCCAATTTAAGCCTCATGTTTTGTGGTTAGTTGTTTGTATTTAGTAAGTTCTATTGAAGTTGTGCTTTCCCTTGTGCAGAAATTAGACGGTGAGGATGCAAGAATTGCAGACTATTTCGACGTGGTTGCGGGGACGAGCACAGGTGGTCTCTTGACTGCGATGCTAACTGCACCTAATGAAAAGAACCGGCCTTTGTTTGCTGCTAAAGATATCAAGGGCTTCTATCTTGATCATTGCCCTAAAATCTTCCCTCAAAAAAGGTGACTAGTTTGAAATGTACCATATACCGTCCTTCATACATCCAAATAATTTAATCTTATATAATTCCTGAAATTTACTAATATGTTATCTTAGTTTGACCAACAGATACCTGTCTGCTAATGGCATAAAATTCCTGAGAGCTCTCTTAGGACCAATATACGACGGCAAGTATCTTCGTCAAATTATTAAAGAAAAACTGGGAAACGTACAATTGCATCAGACATTGACTATGATTGTGGTGCCAACTTTCGACATCAAGCAACTCCAACCAACCATCTTCTCTAGCTACCAGGTTTGAATATTTTTTTGTATTAAAACTAGAAGTCTGTACAAACCAATTTTACCATGTATTCAATTCAAGGGAAAAAAAAAAAGGTTTACCATGTCTTTGATTGGTTTAGGTGAAGAAAAACCCAAGCATAGATGCCTTACTGTCTGATATAAGCATTGGAACCTCTGCCGCCCCAACATATCTTCCAGCACATTATTTTGAAACCATTGACTCCACCGGGAGATCAAGGGAATTCAATCTTATTGACGGTGGAGTAGTCGCCAATAATCCGGTACTTATATCGTTTGTTTAGTTTTGATTTTCTTCTTAAAAATTCTCTTATGATTCTTTCTTTGCTTTTATTTGTTCCAGACTTTAGTTGCCATTGATGAAGTTATGAAGGAGATATACTCTAGGAATAGTGACTTTTTTCCAAATGGACGCCTTTTGATTTTATCGCTAGGAACTGGTTCTACAAAAATGGAAGGGAAATATAATGCTAAAAAAGTTGCTGAATGGGGACTTTCGGGATGGCTACTCAATGCTGGGTCATGTCCATTAGTGGATATATTTACTCGAGCTAGCGGTAATATGGTTGATACTTACGTTTCTACTGTTTTACAAGCCATTCGCTCTGAAAATAATTACCTTCGAATTCAGGTATGCAACCTTACACAATTTGTAATTACTGTGAAAAAATATTTAAGAAAAATGATTACATATTTCTTAATGATTTTTTTTTTCCCCATTTCTTTGGCTTGCCTTGCAACTTAGTTGTACTGATTGATGGGTTAAAAACATGCAGGATGACACGCTAAGCGGTCAAGTAACTTCTGTCGATATTGCAACAACAGAGAACTTAAGGAATCTTGTCAAAGTTGGTGAGGAATTATTGAAGAAGCCAGTTTCGAGGGTGAACCAACATACCGGTATATATGAACCTTCTAATCAGGGCACTAACGAAGAGGCCCTCATAAGGTATAACTTTTCTTGTGAAATCTAGTCTAGTTGAGTTTCGAGATCGTGCTTAATTAATACACATGTTGTAATCCATGCTTTTATAATCTCTATATAGGTTGGCCGAAATTCTCTGCAAGGAAAAGAGGCTTCGTGATGCTCGATCCTTACACGGATGTATTATTTCAAAGTCTTGAGTTCTATTTTTGCAAATGTTGTTCAAATGTACTGTGACAATTTTGATGATAGTTTCATTATGTCAGAGATGTGACAGGCTATAGTAACTCAATCTTGTATCTTTTACACCATTTCAATAAAATCAAATTACTCTTTTGTCAAATTTTTTTTTTTAAGGCAATCAAGTGCATTGTTTTCTGCGCGGCTAAACCTGTTTACATATTGCCAATTGGGTATTGATGAATGGTTTCTATGGTATGAAAGAAATTTAAAGGAAGCAAGATTTTTTCAGTAAACGTGCCCTAGTTACATTGGCAGCTCTATTTAGAAGTAGCTTTGAATGCGTACTTTCAAATCCCTCCTCACGTGAGTGATGTTGGGATTTCCAACGTAGGTGATCTCAGGAAATGGGAGTTCCGTGCGTTAGAATGCATGTGAAGACGATTAGTTTTTGTGATCTTGGTCCGGACCACCGCAAACGGAATGAAGTTTTGAAAAACTTGCCGGAATTTTGGTCCGGTCCAGAGTGGAGTTGGTCCGGAGGAAGGGAAAGCTAGTCTGGACGAGCGGGATGCAGATTATGCGAGAAACATCTTTTTTAGGGTTTTTTTGTGTGCTAACTTGCTTGGACTATAAAAGCAAAGTTAGGGTTGCCTCCCATTATAATGTTGTTCATATTTTCATCATAGTGAAACCCCCCAACATCCCTTGGAGTACAATTAGGCAAATTGTTTAAGTTGGAACCACGTATATCGCATGTCTCGTTTTTCGACTGCTTGTTTCTTTTGCTTGTGTGTATGTTATTTTGCCCTAACAACTGGTATCAGAGCACCCAGGTTGAGTGGGAGCATCAATGGTAGGAAAAGAAGGAAAAATAAACGGAATCGAAAAGTTCGATGGTTCAGACTACGGATATTAATTGGAAGATGTAGATAGAGGATTATTTGTATGGAAAAAGCTTGAATGCACCGTTGGAAGGGAAGAAACCGGAAGGGATGAAAGATGAAGACTGGAAAATCCTAGACAGAAGAGTCTTGGGGATTATTCGTTTGATGTTGACAAAATCGGTGGCCTACAACATCGCGAAGGAGAAGACCGTTGCGGATATGATGGCGGTCTTGTCAAGTATGTATGAGAAACGCTCGGCAAACAATAAGGTACATCTCATGAAGAAGTTATTTAATCTTAAGATGTCGGAAGGCACTGCAGTTGCCAACCATCTTAATGAATTTAATACTATTACGAATCAATTATTTGCTGTTTCAATTGAGTTTGATGATAAGACACGTGTCTTGATTGTTTTGGCCTCGTTACCCAATAGTTGGGAGGCTATGAAAATGGTTGTTAGTAACTCCGCTAGCAAGAAGAAACTCAAATACGATGACATTTGAGATTTAATCTTGAGTGAGGAGGTTCGTAGGAGAGATGCTGGAGATTCTTATCTGTCTAGTTCGGGTTCCGTTTTGAATACAGAGACTAGGCCGGGGTAGGAGCCAAAATAGAGGTTCTAATAGAGGAAGGTTGAGGTTGATGAAGGGAAGGAGTGGGTCAAGGACCCTTCTACAAGAGGTGTAGTGTTCAAACTGTAACAAGATGGGCCACTGTAGAAGAAATTGTAGGGAGCCAAAAAAGAAAAACAACAAGTCTGCTAATGTTGTTGCTACTAAAAATCAAGATGCTTTGCTTTTTTCAATTGACAGTCTGATAGACTATTGGTTGTTGGACTCAGGAGCTTCGTTTCATACCTATGCACACCGGGAAATTATCGAGAAGTTGTTGGTAATTTTGGGAAGGTGTATTTGGTTGGCGGTGCAGCATTGGATATTGTGGGTATGGAAAATTATCGATCGAGAACTATGTTGTTGGTAATTTTGGACATGATGCACAAAGAGGTGGAGGTGTTTGTCGATAAGATGATAATAAAATCGAAAGGAAGGGAAGGGCATTATGAGGCACTCTGAATTTTTTTTGAGAGGATTCGAAGATACAAGTTGCGTCTTAATCTATGGGCACATGCCCCTGAAAATTTCTATTTTCTGGGTATAAAATCGGGTGCGCCCTTTTTGGAAAGCCCAGTGAAACGCTACAATTCAGAGTCGCCACTCGGGTTTTGCAGAAAACACTCAAGAAACCGAACTTGAAATGTTTGCTATATTATTTGATTTGAAAAAGGCTTGTAGACTAGACCGTCGTCACCTTCGATATCTGAGATTCGGGAGCTAGGTTACAAGAGGTGAAGGGTTTAATGGCACCCCTCTCGTCCAATCCGGAGATCGGTTTCTACTCAGCATTTTTGTAAAATATTTGCATTTTTCTCTCATTAATCATTTTTTAGCCAGTTAGGGCGGGGGAATAGTTAAAGGGGATTAAAGTTGTAATAAGTTGCAGTGTGATAGAATGATGGGTAAATTTCACTGACCTCCCCTGAGGTTCTAATAATTGCACTGACCTCCCTTACTTTACAAACTATTGTTCAGATTCCCCCCATTCCGTTAAATCCACACTAACACCGCTAGTTTTTGTTATTAATTGACTAAAATGCCCTTGAATATTACTAAACTAAACAATCAAGTCATTTTCTTCTTTTTTGTACTTTAATTGGAGTTTCTCAAATATTAAAAGTAACATTACACTATTTATATAAGATAATTTTAACATCAAATTAGACTCAATGATACAAACTTTTGTTAAATTTGAATAATTAATCAAGCATTTTACATTATCATAGTCATTGTTTTTCCTTCTCTTGGTGTAATTTTCCAAATAGAGGACTCAGAGAGATATCTAATCCATCATACTAGAGAGGAAAAAAAAACATGGCTCTTTTCAATTTTTCTAAGAAATAAACTCAATTTGGTTTACTCATTGATCATTCTTTAAAGATTTCATCTATTTTTTTCTACTAGTACATTTCTGATGAAACATAATTATCACTAATGAAATAAGAAGGAAAAAAAAAAAGGTTAAAGAACTTTTTACACCAACTTCATTTCGTTAAAAAATACAAGATAATTTTTTTGTATGTTGGATTAGGCATTTGCATGCGTCTCTTATTTTCAAAATTCACGTCAGAGAGGAAAAAATAGACCGTGATTTTGTTAAATAGTATTAAATCCCAAGTCAAAGAAAAAAGTAGCATACAAACATGAAAAAAAAAATTGAGAGAAAAGATACATTGACTTCGCTCATAACAAATAAGTCGAAATCAAGTTTTTTTTTTAATTTTTGTTTTGGGATGTGATAAGTTAGAAAAATACAAAATATTAACTTTATAAATAAAATGAGATACATGAAAAAAAATTAACTATATGAAAATAATGATCATTGAAATATAAGATGTATTAGTAGTTATTGAAATTTGACCAAATATATTTAGTTAGTTATAATTTAACATTAAAATTACCAATTAGAAAAAATAGAACAAGAGGATTTGATTTTTAGTTCACAATTATTCGAGGGCATTATCTTATATAAACAGTGTAATGTTACTTTTAATATTTGAGAAACTCCAATTAAAGTACAAAAAAGAAGAAAATGACTTGATTGTTTAGTTTAGTAATATTCAAGGGCATTTTAGTCAATTAATAACAAAAACTAGCGGTGTTAGTGTGGATTTAACGGAATGGGGGGAATCTGAACAATAGTTTGTAAAGTAAGGGAGGTCAGTGCAATTATTAGGACCTCAGGGGAGGTTCCTGCATTTGTCAGAAACCTCAGGGGAGGTCAGTGAAATTTACCCTAGAATGATATGAATGATTTATTGAAGCTTTGAACATAGATTGAGAACAAGCACCTGTGAACATTTTAGACAAACTTGAACACACTGGTCAAGAATAAGGCACGCATGTAGAAGTCTGTATGCACTGGCCACGCCACTGCATACAAAAGTGACCTGCGTACTTTACTCTATAGCTGGCGTGCGCCGGTAGATCTAAGTCCACAGCTTCTGTTCTCAATCATCTGGGCTCTGGAAAGGACCAGTGCACACCCAGGACAAATCATGCAGTGCATATAATAGGATATAAGCAGTTACAGATAGCAGAAGTAGATCTGAGGAAACAGAATGGAAAGAGCACCCCAAAAACAGTGTGGGGAAATAAACAAAGGCCAAGACTAAGCTATCATGCAAGGGCCAGCCACTAGACCATGACATAACTGCCGTACGCCAGTCACAAAGGACCGTATGCCAGTCACAAGGGACCGTACGCCAGTTACTTCATTTGTTCAATTCTTGGATTTGCATCATCTGGGCTCTGGAACATGACCAGAAGGATCCCAGAGGCCTTCTAAAGCAAAAATAACAAACGAACATCTATGCAGTACTAAAATACAGAAAGCAATAAACTGGTTATTAGTATACAATAAGGTGTCAAAATATAAAGATAAACAGAAAATGGAGGATAAATGATCCCCACGCCAGTTTTGCACATACTATCATAATTGGCATACGGTTGTATTGTACTAGCGTGCGTCACTGATGATCCCACATGATCTTTGAATCCTTGCCAGCTTTGGGGCTAGGACTGGTATTGATTACTAGCCTTGACCCTGTCAGCCTCCCTTAGGGGTCAGAACAGAATACAGAGCAAATGTGGTATACCTTTGGTTTTGAGGTTGATGGTGTGTTTGAACTTGAACTTTGAGGTTTAAGAGATGGATAGTGAGTGTAAGGGAGGGGAGAATGTGGTGAGGCTTCTTGCTTACTCCTTCAAGTGATAAGAGGAGAGAGAGCGATGAACCAAGGGGGATAAGGAGAGAAAAGGGGCTTGGAAGCTTAATGGTGGCTAACCCTTTCATAACTTTTGTGAACCCTTTGCAAAAGTGAGAGAGGGGAGTATATATAGAGGAGAGGGCAGGTTGTAACCAGGCTGGTTGGGTTAAGGAGAGGAGCCTCCCAAGCATTAAATGCATGGGACTTGGCATGAAACGAGATGTAGGAGAGAAGGGGACAGCCCAGCCTTTTTTACAATCATCAGGGGACTGTGCAACGTACTGGGTGGCCTCAAAAGTCTCGAGCACGTGGTTGAACAGGGATGATTTGACTGGGATTGACTGGCATACACCATCCCTATACCTGCGTGCGCCAGTAGCAACTGAGTCAACGGTCGATAGCTGACATGTGGCAGTTTACCAGCGCACGCCAACATAGTACCAGCGTAAGCCTGTAGGGTTTTGCTAAGGCTATTTGGTTCTGGCTTGAAGGGTTTGAAAAGGGGTTTTGAAAGGGTTTAAACGAGGTTCGGAACGCTAAAGGCTCAAACATACCAACAATCTCGGGATGTTCTTGACCTTTATCATCATTTGGGAATCAAAGACAGTAAGTAAACTACTCTGGACAGTCCAGAATAGGGTGTCTACTTAACCCTCAAAAATGCACTTTTGGGTTGACTGCTGGAAAAATGCCAGGATTTCTTATTACTCAAAGAGGAATCGAGGTGGACCCTTCCAAAATACAAGCTATTGTGGAGATATCACCGTCAAAGACGGAGAAGAAGGTAAGGAGTTTTCTAGAAAAAGTTCAGTTCATCAGCAGGTTCATTTCCAAACTCACTGCTACTTGCGAGCCTCTTTTCAAACTCTTGAAGAAGGGAACAAATTTCGAATGGGATCAAGATTGTCAATAGGCGTTTGAGGAAATCAAGGAGTATCTTCAAAGCCCGCCAGTATTATCACCACCCATCCCTAGAAAGTCATTGATTTTGTATCTCTCAGTAACAGACACCACCATGGGATGTATGTTGGCACCAAAAAATGACGCAAAAGTGGAGTGTGCCATATACTACCTCAATAAAAAGATGATGGATTATGAAACAATGTATACTCCTTTGGAGAAAGCTTACTGCGGGATAGTATGGGCCACAAAGAAACTAAGATATTACCTGTTAGCACATCCAGTAGTCTTGGTTTCTTGATTAGACCCAATCAAATATCTTTTTGAGAAACCAGCACTCATTGGAAAGCTGGCTTGGTGGTTGCTACTATTGGCGGAGTTTGATCTCAAGTACATGACAAGGAAGTTGGTAAAGGGGAGGACTGTGGCAAAATTCTTGGCGGATCATCCAGTGACAGAGGCGGAGGCTGAAGATTTTATGTTCCCGAATGAGAATATCTTGCTTCTTCTTGAAGACACTGGCAATTTTACTTTGATGGGGGCATCAAATCAATTTGGGTGTGCCCTCGTTCAACAAAATCAAAATGCAATATCTATTTAGGTTTTCTCAAGGTGTTGTTAGTTTGTGTGGTTTTTTTCATTCCTCTTTGCCTTGCTCTGTAACTTTAGAAAATGTAAGGAAAACAATGAGAAACAGCAAGGGAAAATTAGCCATAAGGATGGTAAAATAATTTTCATTTAGGGAAAGAACGTCAGCAAAATAGTTTTCAGTGGATGATCTTCAATTTTTTGAGTTTTTTAGCCATAAGGCCAAAACATATTTAGGCACTTTTATAAGATTTTAAGGTGCACTTTCTTATTATAGGATTTTTGTAATTTAGGCACTTTCATAGGGTACCCTAGAGGTGTAAGCACTTTCATATATAAGATACCATAGGCTTTTAGGCACTTTCATATATAGGATACTCTAGGGTTTTAGGCAATTTCATAGGCACATTGTCTTTATTTTTGATTGCAAAAGGTGTTTGAGTTCAAATAATATAAATATGAGAAATTTTTGACTAAATCTCCCAAATAGCAAAGTGAATAGTTCTATCGATGCAACAATGGGACAATGGGACAATAACAGTACTTATGTAATTACCAAGCTAAGGGTATGGGTAGTATACAGATCTTCCCAAATCGAGTATCTCAAAGTACATTTGCCGTGGAATTATGCTCCTAAATAAAAACCAAAAGGCATTATAGAGGGACCACCTTTGAGTGACTTATCTACACTGCATCCTTCATTCAAGGGTGTTTCCGGAAGTGAAAATTTTTTAGATTTTTATTTAAGGTTGAAAAATTGTTAGGTGTTTTCCGGTAGTGAATAAGTTGTTGAAAAATGTGAAGTTGTTTCCGATAGTGAATAAGTTGTTAATGGGTTTGTGAGTAGAGTTATTGTAGCAAAAAAAAGTTTTTGTTAACAATTTTTTTGTTAGTGAAAACGAAATGGTAAAATTCGTTAAATTTTTTGTGAATTTTGTTAGTGAAAACACCCCTCAAAGTCCCAAACATTTAGAATGCTTGATCAAAATAATTTTTTTTATCGGCATCGAAATGAATTTTTTTAGAGTGCATTTCTACAAATTCTACTAAGCAGTTAGTTTTCGTATAACGAATGTTGTTTGAGCGGACTTCGGGTTGGTGTTGTACGGTGAGATGCATAGCACCGTGCTGCTCATTTTTTAGTCATCGGATCATGTATCCGACGGATCGGATATCATCTCGACAACCAACGATCGAAAGCTGTTCATTACCGAGATGAGATCCGAGCCGTTGGATGGCGCACACCACTACCCAGCACCATCCCCAATTCTGTCCGACCAATTGAATAGTTACATCCGATTAATAATTTTTCCTGAATGATCTACTTACTTAACTTTGCAAATTAAAATGACTCAAATCGCAATGATGAGATATCGGCAAAGCTTAGTGAGGTGCATTCCGCTCTCATAAAATCTCGTGATGCAGTATTGCACCACAGATACCCATGTGCATCTACTACCGCAACAATGTGTACAATAATTCACACAAAATGTCGAGGTGGCACTATATGATAGGTAATTGAATAGTAACTACTTTGCAACTACTAATCATGCGCACAATGTCACATTCCCATGCATGTTGTGTATAATGTTGTACACATTGTTGTATTAGTTGACTTGCTCAGTCGTCGATGGAGCGTTATGGAATGGAGTGAAAATGTAGGGGTTAGTCAAGTAATTCCCGAAATCAGCAGGGTTGAAGTTTGTGGCCAATTTGCATTTATCCTTTCCTTCACAGCCATAAGCAGACAGAGAGAGAGAGAGAGAGAGAGAGAGAGAGGGAGAGGGAGGGAGGTGGGGATGACTACGGCCACCATTTCCTTTCTCTCATCAGGAGTAGTGACTCCAAACCAACTCTCTGTATCCCAACACTCTGTTTCACCAAATCTTCTACAGTCTTGAAACGCGTCTCTCTCTCTTCTCTTTGTTCTTGCACTTCTTCTTCTTCTTCAAATCCTGTCATGATAGAACAAGAGAGCCCTTATACTCCAGCAGAATCCACAACTTCCTCCTACCGGGTAGTCTTCCGCTTTTTTCACCCAATTTTGCAACATTACTCATTTCACTTCATGCACTTGTAAAATTGTTGTTACCTTCATCTGCTTAAGGCATTCATTGAGTTTTATTCTATTGACCAATTTTACAAAAATCCGAGGTCTAAATTTCACTCTAACTTAATAACAACTCCAGACATTCAAAATAAAATAAAAAGAGATTATGTAGTGGAAAATAATTACTCTCATTTATTTGTATATATGTGTTTTGCCAAGTATGAATAGAAAGTGGGAATTTTTCTTGAAGAACATTTATTCCTTAGGTTTCATGCTTGAATTTCTAACTCCGTAAGCAAAACTTAGAAATTTAACCACCGCGCGAATATGTGGGATTCTAGGTTCTAAGTTTTAGCCTCCCCGCTATACAAATCCTAGCTCCGTCCCTGATCCCTTCACTCTCTGGATATAACTACCGTTTCTAACTGATGGAGTATACAAGATATATGTAGATGCTAGGCTAAGCATTTTCCCTCTATCATGGGATCTTAAAGTTAACAGAGCAGCGATAATCACTCATATGAATGGGCTAGCGGTGTATTATCACTCTTATTCATGTGACTAATAGGCCACTTCAAGTCTTTTGAATTAGGAAGTCAAAATAAATCTTACAGCTTGTAGATTCAACATAGCTGTAATAGCACTCTAATGTGGAAATATAGTCCTCCATTGTAGTCAATGAAACTTAGTTGGGTGCATGATGGAAGAGTAGTTTATCTGGTTTGATCCTTGATGATCTTATTGAGTAGAATGCTCATTCTTTTGTACGTTAAATTGCTGTTGAAACTGGAGTACAGGGGTTGTGAGGCATGCGGGAGAGAAAAATTAGAGGGCGGATGTAATGGGGAGGGAAGGATTCAAGGTGGGATTGCGACAGTCCCAGGATTTGGTTGGTGGCCGATAAAAGCCTACATGCCTTGTCAAGGATTTGTAGCATCTGGTGGCAGGTATCGAAGACATGGGCAAAGCATGGATGAGGTTGTCTCTGGAAGTGGGGGGAAAGGAGTTTCTATGGCGACTAGCGATGAGCCTAAATCAAGGTATGGTAAGATTCCTATATGGAATGTTTACTGAATTTGTTTCCCATGTTTGCAATTGTAAATTTGGAATTTGTACCATGTTACTTCCATATTGTGGGAATGGTTATCCATAACTGTTTGGGATAAGTTTAGTTGCTATGTTCCACATGACCCAGGCAGATGAGGAGAATCTTGGGTTGAAATGTTATTGTGTACGAGATGTAGTGCGTTTTGAGCTGGAAATAGACAATTTCTCGCCCTTTTAATAGAGCGCTCACAACCCTAGCTTGCCAACTTGTAGAGAGAAATGGGAGTACTCTCAGACACAATTGACGCGTCGCTCTGTGAGTTCTATGTTGGAGGGGTTGATCATGGTTAAATCGCGGGGGCCATACAAACAAAATTATTGGGGTGGGCCTTTATTCTCAAATCCGTGCAATCTTAATTGTTTCCCACTGATTGTGCTTTGTGCATCAAGAAAAAAGGCTGTTTTAAGAACTTGGGCAGGAAGAATACCTTTACCTAGCCTTTTAAATGATGGGGGGAAAATGTTTGTTGGGATTATGCCCGGTAATCCCACCCGTAACAGAAGCGCAACAAACAAAAACAAAATCACACACAAGAGAACACACAACCAAAATACGTGGTTCTCCAAACTCGGGTACGTCTACGGGAGAAAGAGAAATCTTCCACTATATGAAAAATATAGATTACAATATGAGATGTAAAACCCTTCTGAGCTCCTAACACACGACTCTATATAATGTTCTACACTCGCCCCCACAACTCTATTTTTCCCTCACATCTTTTCTCTCTCTCACACAAAGGGGAGACCCCCAAAGGGGTTCCCGGACTGACTCTCCTCTCCACTCAGTCTCTCTTTCTTTCTCCCCACACTCTCTCTCTCTCTTCACTCACGGCACAAACCCTTCTTAAATATATGTAGCACAAAGCCTCTGGATTTGCCCAGAATATTCTGGAGCCCAGCACCAAATATCCCACACATGCTCCATATTAATTGCTCATGCTGGCTTTTTCTTTGAAATATGCATTGACCAATGGTCCAAAACCTTTCCAGATTTTTCCTTTGCCCAAAGGAAAAACCAACCGACTTTTCTTTTTCTTTTTTTTTTGTTTGCTTGTACCTTATTTTTCACATAGCAAAAACCCAACAAAATTTACGGTTCATTTTTGTAGCATATCGGTAGCTTTGATCTGATTCTTAAGGAAAAAATCTTAGCCAAAGAGAAATCTGTCCGGTAGAGTAGTATTATCTCATGGTTCGACAGTGGGGCCTTCCTTGGCAACTGTCAGTTTGTCACTGTCTACAACAAATATCGGTTACTTTAATCTGATTCTCTCTTTTCGCTGTTTTCTTAATCTGATATTCTTATTCTCAGCAATGCTGGACATTCTTGCCAACATATCAGAGTTCGGTCATTCTCTGTTATGCATTGTAGAATCGTTGCGTAGAAGGACTTAGTGCTACATTCTTTATGCCTTGTTTTCTTTGCACATTCATTTGAATGAATTCTTTCCATGTCTTTGTCTCTCTGTTTCGCATTCTAGAATCGTTGTGTTGAAGAACTTAGTGCTACATTCTTTACGCCTTGTTTTCTTTGCAGCAAAAAGAATCAAGGACCAAGGCAATTCAAGAAGTAACTTTTCACTGGAAGTTCTGTGGTTTCTCTCTTTGCCAATTGCTTTGTTGTTCTGTGGATTATACGTCACAGATATATGGCATTGGCTCGCCCTCGATTTTACATGGAACTGTAAATGTGATTCACTTCTCTACTTCCAATATAGCAACAACGATTTCGAAGGTGCTTTGGTTAGCCTATGCTTAGGCGCGCTCCTTTTTTTTTTTTTTTTATCAACTGTACTTATACCCATACCTACTGATATCATCTTTCAGTAAGGATCAAGAACTATGGTGCATTTGCATTGCTGTGCATTAGTCTTTCAGCTGGATTGAGGCCACCCCTGCAGATATACGAGATACAACCAATGGAGAGAACCAGAGAGTTCGCAAAACAAAGAGAAAGAACAAATCTTTTAAAAGCAGGTTCACATTGTTTGGATCGAGTGTAGGGCTGTTGTTTGGACTCAATTTACCATCCATGAATGCGTGTGACAAATGCAGCATACATGTTGAGCTCTTCGAACAAGAGTTAGGCGCGCATTAAACGATTCTTGGAGCTCTAAACTAACGACTGAACAAACTTCAATTGGTTCTAAAAAAAATTCACAATGAAAGTCAAACTTGCAAATTATTTTGTGTTCATGTTTATATTTTCTTAACCCATATTCCAAAAAAGTGCTTTATAGCTTGATCAAATGGAATTCCAAAAAGATCCAGATTGATTTTGAGGTTCAATGTGAAGAGAAATTCTACCCACACATACAATCTGTGCACAGATTGTGCACAGATTTTATTGTGGGGTCCACCACGGGTTCCACACAAATCATCCAAGCCGTTCATTAAATGTAAAATATTTTTTCAAGGGTTTCCGTAAAAAATAATCTCAATCCGATACCTATAGGTGCTTGATCCAATCATACAACTTTTAATTATCCGAAAATCTGAATGAAAAGTTAGATGGTTAGATAAAGTACCTATAAGTATTGGATTGAGCTTATTTTTTACAGAGACCCTTGAAAAAATGTTTTACATTTAATGAACGGCTCGGATGATTTGTGTGGGACCCTTGGTGGGCTCCACAACAAAATCTGTGCACAATCTGTGCACAGATTGCTGTGTGTGTAGCACAGTTCCAATGTGAATGTGAAAATAGCTTACACACAGGTGCATTGTGTAATTTAACTAAAGTAATCAGCTACTCTAAGGTCACTTTTAAGGGATTGGACCGTCCAGTTAGCCTATTGTGAAGCTCATTTTGGGGCCACTTTAATGATTAAAATTCTTTATTTTATCGGGTTGAGAACATTATACACTTTAAAAAATATGTTGATAAAATACTTTCAATTGATATATTTTCAGAATACATTGACGTGCAAAAAAGAAATGATTGAAATACTAAATTAAAACCCTATTTCGGAAACATATCAAAACAATATTCAATGAAAATAATCTTTTGATGTGATCTATTTTTTTTTCTCATGGTGATCAATGTTCTTAAAGAGATCTAGAAGATGAATGATTCCACTTAGTTAAATGCATCCAGAAGGAGGCCACAATAAGCTCATAAACCATGGTGCAAGAGAGAATTGCTCCGTGAATCTCCTAGTTTTGGCATAGATTATTTACTTTTTATCAGACCGAGAATAATTGAGATGCGCGTAAGTTAGTCCGGATAACGAGTAACAAAAAACGGACTGACCCTTGGGACATACACGGTATCAACAAATTTCCCCAATTGGCAAGTTTGTTTGGCAAGCTCTAGATTTCTGTCTCCGAGAAAATCACGGAACCAGAACTCCAATCCAAAATCGAAGAAACAGTGCTGCAGATCCTCAAATCTTCCAACATGGACGAGACCACCGAGTACAAGATCCGCCAAGCCGCCTCCGAGCAGCTCGGCCTCGACCTCTCCCCGCCGGATCGGAAGCGGTTCGTCAGGAGTCTTACCGAGCAGAAGCCCGAACCGGACGCAACGCATGGAAAGGAAAGGAAAATAAAAGAGAAGGAAAATGGGAGGGGAAATTTACTATTTACTACTACCCTTGAAATTCTTATTTTCTTCTCTCTTTCTTTTCCAATCAAACAATGGAAGGGAAGTTTTTTTTAATTTTCCTTTCCTTTCCTTAGGTTCCAAACAGAGCAGAAGGTAGAAACGACGCCGTCGAAGAGGAGGAGGAGGAAGGAGAAGTTGATGGTGATGGTGAAGGACAGGGGAAGAGGAAGAAAGGCGGCGGTGCTAAAGAGTACGATGACAACGGCAATCTCATCATTTGCAAGGTTCAGTTTATTACGCTTTGACCTTTTGTTATTTTGTAGGAGTACTTAATTTAATGTTTGTTTTAGTTAAGTAGTAGATTTTCTGAGAGAGTTTGGGTGAGGGTTTGAACAGAATGTGAACCTTAAATTGTGCAAATGGTGTATTACGATCAGTACATGTGTAGAGATATCTATGAGTGATAGCATCTGCAGCCCTTACTTATATTCTTACTCTAGTAAATTTGGTTAAAAGATTCATTTGGTACCAAAGACGCCAATGGACAAGCTCAAATACGAGTAAAAGCTTCATTATGGCATGATTGTAAATTTGGGAGGAGAAAATTAGTCTTCCAAAGTTTGAGTCTAAGATATCTTAGCGTATTTTATTATTTAATTTGATGCTTTCTGAGACTGAGGCAGTGAGGCTATCTTGTTTATTTGTTTTATTGTAACTGTCTGGGAGGAGAAGGGTGACAATTCAGGATTTCAGAGGGAAAACTATGGTGTCTATCAGGGAGTTCTATAGTAAAGAAGGCAAAGACCTTCCTTCTTCAAAAGGTAATAATGTTTCATTCAACTCGTTGCAGTGTGCTTCTTTGTGTTGTTGGGCTTGCTCCATTGTAGCAAACTGTATTGGAAAAATTGTGGATTGGCGAGCGCATGCCGCGTTTTGTTTGTTATAGGGGAGAGATATGAGAAGTTTGAATTTGGGATTATGTTTCACCCTGCACAAGTTGGTTTCTGGAACTATTAGTACAGTAACATCTCAGTTATCATTGCGCTCCTATTCACTGTCTCTGCATTTCGTAACTTTTCTTTTGTTGATCATCTGTGTGCATTTGTGTGTTTTTTGAAATAATACGTGTGTGTGTGTGTGAGAGAGAGAGAGAGAGAGAGAGAGAGAAAGAGGTAGAGGTTCTATGTGATCAATCTCGATTGTAATGGGAAAGAAAATTTCTTGTGTTCTTTAAGACATCCAGCTTCCTTCTTTAAGTAAGGATCAACATGGTGGAAGTAATCTTTGCTGTTCCCTTTAGTGTTTATTAATTCTCTTTTATCCTCATTGAATATTTCACATTTGATTTTATATTTTGATAGTTGGTCGTTGAGAATCAACACTTTGGCCATGCTTTTCCGGACCACAAATTTTTTTTTACTCTCAATTTATGGTTAGCCCAAATAGTTATAAGATAGAGCATTGGTACTAAAGAGGAAGATAGGGGAGGATAGTCCTGTTGATATCAAAAACTGGTGCATGTTTTGTACTCGTTAATGGCCAAAAAATGTGGTGAAAATCTTCCCAAGTCTTGGGAGTAGTAGTATGTGCTTTTACGGAGCCCTTTTTTGAGCTGATGTGGACCTTATGGTTGGTAAAACAATACACTTCAATCGTACAGCTGATTCATGGTTCTTGTGATCTCTTTTGTAACCATTGGGGTTGTATTGCTTGCAGTTTCTGTGTAATCTTCTTCATAAAAGTTCTTAAATGGGGATAAATCTAAGTCTTGTGGATGTTACTTGAATATAGGAAACCAGAAAAACCTACAATTCACTGCTTGAAGGAGTACATGTATATTCCACTAGATGTCGTTTTCTTTTGTCCCAGGTAATGGACGGGGATCTCCCGGATTAGGATTAATAGACCAATGACCGGACACCAAGTTATTAGCAATGTTCTAAAAGTTGCTAGGCGCTAGTCGGGCGGTCGACCACCTTCGAGCAATTAATTGGATTAATCAATGATTAATCGGTGTATATTAATTAGTAATTGGCGATTAATCGTTAGTCGGAATTAATTGGATAGGTCTTGCTAGTGATTAATCGCGGATTAATTCCATGTTTTAGAACACTAACTTATCAGAAAATGCTGGACATCAGTTTGCTCGAGAGTTAGTGGATCCACAAATCAGAGCTCTTGGGACAACGTCATATGGTGCTTAACGCCTCTCCACCACAACACATTGATTTGAGGTCAATACACTAATCTTGGATGAGCTTGGCAGCACTGAATAATTTTTCAATCCACACTACCAAAGCTAGCAGACCGTCTCACTTTGAGCAGGGGAGAGTATGGCTCAAAAGGAAGAAAGTTTTTAAACTACTATACAAAAACCTGATTATTAATATTACCCTGATATAGACATTCATTGATAAATAGAGCTCAGAAGCCCATCCAATCTACCCAATATACCAAGCATCCCTACCAACGAAATTTTATGCACCCTTAGCAGCCGGAATCATCGATATATTCATTTCACGACGACGTAAGCCACAATAACGGTTATATCATCTGCTTTGCCACCAAGACGGTCTTTTCCAGCCATCACTGCAGCCAGCATAAAAGGAGTAGGAGCAAGGCTATCGACTGAGTTATTATAAGCATGTTCTGTCTATGGCCAAAGCAGCCTGCTCGGGTTCTGAACTACTTTCAGTTATCATCTTGACAATATGACAAATGTCTTCTGAAAACATGTTGTCCAACAGCCCATCCGTGCCCATGACGATCACATCCCCTGGGACTACGGGGGTCCTGTACGACTGTGCTACATCTGGGAGATCTGATGATGTCTTTTTTCCTAGCTGATATGGGCAGTTGAATCTGCGTTGCTGAATGATTGGTTTTGAAAGCTTCTTTACCATCACTGTCTCCAACATTTGCAACGACCACATGCTGTAAAAATAAGCAAATAACAATTCAGCTAGAGGCATGGCATAAAATACATTACGGTTCCCTCTCTCTCCCAAAACTAGTTCGCCCCACAAATCAGCTTTTGTATGCGCCCGCACCTGTTTCTGTAAGTAGGAATGGCAAAGTGGGGATATTGAACGGGCTGCACTCTGCCTTTCCTGTTTATTTACCCCTCATATCACCTTAAAGGCTCAAACTCGCCCCAATCCCAAACTAAAGTGGAGAGCAGACCCATTTCAAAAAAAGTGGAGAGCAGCGCAATAGTACTGTTAAAATAAAACCACTAGCATGTAAAGTCAAACAGGACCCATCCAATAACTTACCGCACTGCTGTATTGATGTGTGTGTGTGTAAAAAAATCCCAAACAATAAAAAATCGATAGCCGAAAATTTTAATTTGAACAAGTGGGCAAGACTAATATTATACGAAGTACGGATAAAACTATCTTTCCCTATAATGTCAACTATAAGACCATTGCAGGTTTAATACATAGCAACAAAGCCCGGCCCTTGGGGCTGATTCAAGGCTTTTTACCTTAAAGGGTTACAAATGCCTTCGTGAATCCCGTAACAAGCCTCATACACCTAAACTCGCTTCATACCTTAACGAGTTACTATATATATATATAGTCCGGATCCCATAAGGAATCCCTTATTTTAATAAGGGGAATGACTTCGGTGTCCCCGGTCATTTTGGGGATACCGTAATTTTTGACATAACAAAACAATTATGAGCATAACCAAAACTCATTACAAGCATAACAAAACCATTATAAGTATAACCAAAATAAGGGATTCCTCACTTGATCCGTGGTGTGTGTGTGTGTATATATACACACACACATACAGTCAGGATCCAGTCAAGGACTCCTAATTTTGTTTCGGTCAGGACCTCTTTGTTCCCGATCAAATTTAGATGATCCGAATAGTTCAATATATTTAAAACTTGTTTTAAAGGGCAACCGCCAGAAATCGGCAAAAAAATATCATCGGAAAGGGTTTGATCTGATTAGTTTTTCATAAAATGCGTTTTTTATGAAAAACTGCTTAGATCAAGCCCTTTTCAGTCATTTTTTTACTAATTTTCGCGGGTATCCCTAAAAACATGTTTTAAATACATTAAACGGTTCGGATCATCGAAATTTAATCCAAAAAGTGGACTTGTGCGTGAGGTCCTGATTGTAACAAAATCAGGGATCCCTGATTTGAACCAGACTGTGTGCGCAGATATATATATATATATATATATATAGAGAGAGAGAGAGAGAGAGAGAGAGAGAGCGCCCTTCCACTGCGAACGTTCGCAGCTCAAAAAAATGCGGACTTCATTCTGTGGCTGTCGGATCTCATCCAACGGCTGGGATTTTAAATGAAAAATCACGGGTAAAAAGGAGCCATGGGTCGGGTACATGTGTTCTCGGGTCATAACCATCACACACACGGATCCCCAGTCTTCCGCTATACGCCTCCCCCATTTCTCAATCAAATAAACAGAGAGAACGAGAGAAGATGATGATGGATCGATCGATCGAAGAGGATGACCCATACCCATGACCACACCCACGACCACAAGGTCTCTCTCTCTCGCTGTATCTCGATCTCTCTTGTTCCAGAAACCGTAACCTGAGAAATATGTCTATCTCTCTTGCTCGTTTTGAAAATCTCAGAAGTTA
Source organism: Rhododendron ovatum (assembly GCA_019656835.1). Lineage (NCBI taxonomy): Eukaryota > Viridiplantae > Streptophyta > Magnoliopsida > Ericales > Ericaceae > Rhododendron > Rhododendron ovatum. The sequence goes on from CM033798.1 coordinate 45,619,218, forward strand.
GGGTTTTTTTTTTGCCGATGATAGTTTTTGCCAATTTCTTGCGGGTGTCCTTCAAAACAAGTTTTAAACACATTGAACGGTTCGAATCATCTAAATTTGATCGAGAACAATGAGGTCCTAACAATCTTTCAGTTTCGGATCATCTAAATTCGATCGGGAACAATGTGATCAGAACGTGATTTTAAGGGTCCTCGCGAGAAATCAACAAAAAAAATGACCGAAAAGGGCTTCGTCTGAACAATTTTTTATTGAATAGTTCAATAAAAAACTACTCAAACCCTTCTCGATCATTTTTTTTTTTTTGCTAATTTTTCACGAGTACCATTAAAATCACGTTCTAATCACATTCAGCGGCTCGGATCATCGAAGTTAGATTGGGAAAGGGGACGTGCAGACGGATCTGGATTTTATTCAAGTTAGAACATCAGGATTTTGCTTCAGTCCGCACCACCCTTTTTCCGTTCGAATTTTGACGATCCGAAACTGAAAGATTGTCAGAACCTCATTGTTCTCGATTTGAATTATTTGTCTTTAGTAAACTTTTTAAATTTTGTCACGAGTTTTGATTGTCTCTCATAATAACCAATAATTCACAAAAATTGACGTGAAACTAATAAGATTTCCCGTCTCGGACATTGACAGGGAATTCCTGTGCCTAAGCATCTGAACTACAAACCACACTTCTCTCTTCCACTGTCTTCTCGCCATTAACACCCATCTCTCTCTGACATTGTCATCTTTGACATTGGCAGGGAATTCCTTATGTATTCTACAGCAGTTTTACAGGCATTAATATAGAAGCATTAGTTTGTTAGGCAAGTAGATAGTTGCCGATTTTTAAGAAAAAAATTTAGGAGATAATCATGCATTAGTGGGTTTATTCTGCCGTTAGTATATAACAGTGTACTACTAATATTTAAGAGTAAAATAAGGAGACCAATTCAATTGGTTCTTCCACCCCTTTATCTTTAACTGTGTATATTACCTCCTTTATATATAAACCCAAGTAATTAAAATTAAAATATTAAATTAAACCAACATATACACTGTAAATGTGAGAAGTACAAACAAATGTTAAAAACCCCATGGACATGAGGTGAATATGGGGTAGTTAAACTCATGATTTTATCCCAAATTGATTGGAACACAAAACTTAGTTTAGTTTAGTTTGGTTTGGTTAACTCATAATTTTAAGTCCTTGAACGAATAATTCATCAAAAATTGGATTATGTAAGGTATTAGGCATCTATTTTGACCAGTAACTATCCAGGGGAAAATTCAATGTCCTGTGTTGATTATGATTCCTGTACATAGAAGTACCAAGTGTTCTGCCTGTCTATTGGTGATGATGTGTGAACTAGCTAAGGTTGTTTGAGCACGTCTATCGTACACAGTCAATGCGTTAGTTTGGAGGAATGGTATGGTTAGGATAGATTGTAGTACGGGAATGGGTAGACCAAAATTGACTTCAGAGGCAGTAGTTTGAGAAGACCTGGGTTTTTTGGTTCTCACAAAACACGATGCCATCAACATAACTCAATAGAAATAACACATTCATGTAGCCAACACCAATTATTGGGACTTAAGGCTTCGGTTTGATTAATTGGTTTTTGTACGTTATAAACAAAGTTTATTAACAAAATCAGCAACATCTAAATGACCTATGATTGTCAAGTGGTTACTGTGCTCTTGATTAATTTACATTAAAAAGGCTATAGATTGGACAAACTCATGCTCATACTCATAAGTGTGAAGACTCTAGTTTTTTTTTTCCCCAAATCCTTACACAGTCACACCAAATCGAAGAATGATTATATTTATTTTTGGTCATGGTTAAGAAAAGATTATAGAGAGCTTTTGTAGAAACTTCCTGTTAAACTGTATGGAAAAGGTGATTATATAAGACAAAATATACATAATTCCAAATGCTTCTCTCTGAAGAGTCTGTACACACACTTCTTTAGTGTACAAAATTGCCCTTCTCCAACCTTGCTTGTTGAAGAGCCAAACCCTACGTCACGGGCTACGCTATATTTGGCAACACTATGTAATTATTCATTAACAGTAGTCATGTGATTCTCAATCGATTCAATACATGTACAAAGCGACTGTCCTTAAAAAAATTTAGCACTGAAATATCAATCTCATTTACCTCCGAAAATTGAGCAACTAAAGGGATGTTACACGGTGGATCCATTAAAACGACATAGTTTAGCACACATTAGAAGCTATTTAGAAGTTTTTTTTCCAAAGTAATATAAATGTCATTGTTTCCTGGAGATCTAAAACACTGTATACAATCTTGTAAGTCCACGTCACAAGCTATTAAAATCAACTCATCTTTCTCATCTTTATATTTGATAAGATAAGTTCCAGCCTGGAGTTCCAGCCTTTCAGCCACTTGTTGCTGCAGCTCCTTTAATGTAGACGACAAAGACAAACGGAACTTTATTGTATTCGTTTCGCATTTTGCCCTGATTGTCACCGTATCTGCATCTTGAAACCCTGTCTTAACGTTAGCAACAGTACCTGAGGCTAGATTCGAAGGGAAATCAAAATTTAATTGTGGGGTTTGTCTCTGGTTCTCAACAGACGAGGGCAGAGAGGGCTGAATCTTTTCTATGTTGCGAGGAGACCACCGATCTATACCATGACCCCTACAGACACGCTTGAAAGTAGATATGCC
>CM033798.1:45622003-45659577 GCA_019656835.1 Rhododendron ovatum
GATTGATTTTGGACTTCCGTGATGCATAAGGCTAGGTGGTGGTGTCGTTTTATGTGTTTATTTCATGTTTTTCAGTGTCGGTGGACTATGTTTGTTTTTCTAGTATTTGGGTCCGTAAAAATTTAGTTACGGATGTTTAAATCTCTTGTTAGACTTTGTTTGGTTGGCACCAATGGATGCATGTTGGTAGCTAAGGGTAAGGTGGCGGCCAGTCTGGGTAGATGACCGTGCGCTATTATAGGCCGCCGCCTAATTTTGCAGTTTCCCTTTCGTTTGGAACCATGGTCATTATAAGCCTAATTAAGTCCTTAGTGGACCTTGTGCACGTTGTTAAACTCTCGTTCATGCATGTTTTATATTAATGTTGCTCATTTTGTGGAATCGTGATTGTTATATCGTGCTTTTATTCTTTGTGAGCGTTGTCTTTGATTGGCGCGTGGAGGCCTTTGTTTCGGTCCCACGTAGTTCGCCAAGCGCTTTTTGCATGGAATGTTTGAGTGTTCCGGTGAGCGAGTGTAGCATCGTTGCCTTTGTGGGGGCATTTATCTCTGCATGTGTTTCGGCACTAATTTTGTTCATCTTTTTGCCAAGGCATGCATGTTTTTGAGTTGCAGGTGAGTGAGGAGGCGAAAATTTTCGACCCGCCTATTTATTGTACAGCATGCATAACCTTCGTATCCCCATTCGTGTCTTGTTAGTCTTTGTTTTGTTATTTTTCTTTCGTTCGTTACTAGGGACTAGCAACGCTCAAGTTGGGGGATGTGATAGGCGCGCGGAATTCATGAATTTAAGCGCCTAAATAAGGGAAATTAGCGCGTTAGACGTGCATTTAATTCTCATTTTCCATTTAATGCGTGCACGTGGTTGGGTTTTGTGTTTGAGCTTGATTTGCAGGAAATTGAGATGTTTTGGCGCTAACGAGAAGTATTCGGAAAGGCCATGATGGAGTTAGAGCGCTAGGAAGGCTTTGGAGACTAAGTGTTGAAGTAGAAATCGAGAGGAAGTGATCAGAATCTCCGTGAGCGCTACAGGGGAATGAGTTCAGCGCTCAGAAGTGGCATAGCGTGTTGCACAAAGTGATCAGAGAGTTGGCGAGCGCTACACCCTTTTTGGTGTAGCGCTACCTAAAGGTTAAGAGAGAACAACGGCCAAAGCTGAGTCAACGGAGTCAACGCCTCAAAGACGTTCGCGAGCGCTACACCCTTTTTGGTGTAGCGCTACCGAGGGTGTTAAGTACCTATGAAACGATGGCGTTTTGGGGCATTGCGGGTCCGATTCCGATTTGTTTTAGGATTTTAATTGCAAATTAAGGGGTTAATATAAAAGCCCTCTTAACAGTAGTAGCTAGGTTAACAACTGAGACACGTTAAAGAGTTTTTTTTTTGTTCTTAACTTTTGGCTGCTGTTTTCTAAGTTCTTTATTGCAGATTCAAGTTTTACTCTCAGTTCTTCAAGATTTCCGGTTGTTAATTCTTGTTCCTCTTCGGTTTTCGAATCCATTGCTCTTCCGTAAGTCTGTGGAATCGTGTTTTTATTTCTATTTCGATTGTTCGAAGCATGTTTAGATCTAGGGTTTTAATTATTACTGCGTTTAATAGAATCATGAGTGAGTAGTTCTGTAGAGTGCGGCCACGGGGCAAAGGCGTCTCGTAGCTAGTTTAATCAATGTTTTACCTCGGGGTCGAATTAATTTAATCTTTAAGCAGTTTTAGAAGACGAAAACTCTTCTAACAAACAAAACCCAGGCATCGCCGGAATTCGATTGCGCACGGATACTGGTGACAGGTGGTGCGCATTTGTTAGGGATCCTTTTTCCTATTCTAAAATCAACAAAGTGAATAATTGTGGCCCGAGTAAATATTGGTTAGGCTAGTTGCGGACGCTGAGTTCCCACGGCTGTACTCTCCTTTTTAAATCTTTATTTCATTAATTTAGTTGGGTAATTTAGTTAGTTAATCAAACTCTTTGAACAAAGGGTGGCTACCTAAGAGCCAGGATAAAATAGAATTCAACACTTTTGAGTCAGCACCGTCTGTCCGTTTCTGTGGTTCGACTCCGGTACTTCCGGATTTTGTGCTACACTGGTCGAGAGTCCTACGCTTGGGACGCGTCTTTATTTTAATACACCCGACAGTTCAAGCAGTACTAGCATAAAATTAGGAAATACGAATAAATTTGGAGTATTTAACCCCTACAGAGTCTTGATGCAAATGAAAAGACAATACAGTAGGAATGACAGAAAAAGAAACAAAACCAAATGCCATAGTGAGCACATTCTTGGCCAAGACATCCGCGCAAATATTGGCTTCGCATAGCTCATGCTTGAGCCTCACCTCCGGTAAAGACGCCAACTTTTTAATACATTAGCTACAAACTTCACATATTGATCGCAAACTTTTACACACTGACCGCAAACTTTTGTAATTTAGCAGCTAAATTTTATATCTTGATCGCAAACTTTAGCTCTTTGGCCCCAAACTCTTACATAGCCGCAAACTTTTACACCCTTGCCGCAAATTTTTACAACATGATCGCAAACTTTTACATCATGACCCCCGCAATGTCTAACTTTTGGGTCAGAAGTTCGGCCTTTTAGGCTTCTTCGGACCTCATTGGTCCGGGCTTACTTCCATTTTAAGTCCAAAAATAATCGAAATAGGTCCAAAACAATTTTGTACAAATCTTGCAAGTGGTCAAAACTTTTATTTTTATTTTTTGCAAAAGCAATCTGAGATAAATATTTTGAAAATAATTTTCTAGAAAACCAATTACAACTCAACCGAATAATAATTAATTTTGGGATCGAAGATCACAGCAAATGGAAAATGAAAAATGAAAATGAATTGATGGAGTAGCCGCCGCCGTAGGAGTCAACGGAGGAAATCTCTGGTGAGGTGAGAAGGCATGGCTCGAGGCGTCTCCGCTCATCAACGCTGTCAAAAACCAAGTGGCTCTCTGGTTCGATCGTGTCTCTGCTCGACCATTTTGACGCGAGCTATTTGGAATCACAAATTCCCTAAACGTAACCTGTTCTAAAATTAATTACTTTCGAACAAAAATGCCCTTAAGAAAATGACAAAAATACCTCTACCAATGAACGGCGCCGTTTTTTTAGGAGAAAGGTTCATCATCATCTTCCTCCCATTCTTCTTCCGCTTCTTGACTTCTTCCCCTCCCACCATACAAGAAGATGAATTAAAATGAATTGTTCCAATAAATTAAACACCGGAGTGGAGGTTTGCTGCTGGAGTGGCAGGATGCTGAACTTTCTAGCAAAAACCAGTTCTCGTAACCTTAGGCCTCGTTCAGTTGTCAAGAAAGTACAGGAAAGGATGGGAAAATCAACTTTTCCATAACTTTTGTAGTGTTTAGTTGTCAGGAAAGTAGTGGGAAACATGTTCTTAAGTTTTCCTACAAGATTTACTTTCTTGCAAAAGTGATCCGGCCAAAAGCATAGGATTTTGCGGGAAAGTTTTCTCCATTGCGGGGCTAAAATAATTGGCGGGTAAGAAAAAAAGCAAATGACGCCAATACCAAAAAAATACGAATTAAATTCTTAGAAAGGCACTTTGAGATTTACGTGAGTAACAACAATTTTGACTACTGTGGTACTTTCTGAGATAATTGTTATGAAAAAAAATTAGTAATTGATTTTTTTGTATTTATTTATCTTGTCATTAGTCTTCAGTTTTATTTTGTACTTACTAATCATTAGTTTATCAATGAGTTTTTGTATCGTCAACTAATCAAGCATAGTTGTTAAAAATTTATTTATTTAGTTATTATCTACTTATTTTTAAGCTTCATGTTAAGATTTTGTATTAGATAAAATACATTTTTTGGTATTTGTTAGCTCTCAAAGTTATTTTAAGCCATGAAAAATAAAGAAATTTCTCATAAGTGTCTTTTTCCAACAAATGAACCACTAAACTTGAGTTTTCCTGCAAAAAAATTTTGTCAAATGAACACTCACAGGAAAATAGATTTCTTTTTCCTTTACTTTACTTTACTTGACTTTTCTTGAGAATAACTTTCCTGTATAACATTCCTGACAACTGAACGGAGCCTAAGGAACCTGCGAAGAAGATTCATGCTTTCAAGAAATCAAACCCATTTTTGAACACCTCACCTTGTTCGCGAAATCTTTCATTTTCTCTCTCTCGGGAATCGATTGGTGGAGAAATGGTATGAAGGTGGGTAATTTGGTGGGGAGAGACAGTAGACGACGACGAACCAGAAGAAGACGACAAAATCAATCCATCGCTCATTATAAAAATGCGCATTCGTGAAATGCGTTATACAGAGCATGACGCATTCTGAAAATGCGTTTTTACCACACACAAAAAAGACGCATCTTTCAAGATGCATTATACAATATTCGGGTATTAGAATCCGAACTTTCCAAACATTTTCAAGTTTTAAAATCCAAAATTTTCTAAATTTTTCGAGAATGTGTATCCGAATGCCGACAAATTTTTTTTTGAAGGAGGTGGTGTTAAAGGAGGTGGTGATGGTGGGTCTAGTGTGGTCCGGTGCAAACCTTTTGTTAGGGAATCGTGCTAGCAGTGGTAGATCGGAAGAAGGGCTGTTGTTGGTGGTCGCATGGATATCAGAAGAAGGGCTGTTCTTCGTGGTGTTGGTGTTGTGCTGGTGATTTGTTTTGGTGGTGAATGGTTGGGAATATAACTGGTGGTGCAGGTGTGCGTGGTGGTGGTTATGGAGGAAGAGAAGCAGTGTGGCGTGGTGGCGGAGAGGAGTTCAAAATTTGGGGAAAAATTAGGTTTGGATAGGAAAGGGTATTTTGAGAAGTTGATGGATATTTGTTAGGTTACGCATGGCAAATTGTTATAAGATTTGTGGAATACGTTTAGAACAAGCTACGTTTAGGAAACTTATGGTTGCAAATAGCTCGCCCCTTTGACGACGATGATGATCTCAACTCGAGAGATTTGTTGGAATGCTTTAGTACGGTGCCGTTTTATTTTTTCCAAACTTTGCACGTTAAAACAGCGAAGTCTCTTCACATGGCTTCTCGACAATAAATTGGAGATATATGGACTTTTATTTAATTTTTCAATCATCTGAATCGTTCACGTTGTAAATCATTGAATTAATTAACCAAGTAAACATTCATGCTAATGAAATGCCAATTGATATCTCAATGGAAAGAATTAGAAAGCATTTAGGCTTATATTTAGGAGTCTTGCCACGTTGAATCACACCCTAAGTAACTCGTCAACGATACGCGAGGGTAGAAAAGGGGCAGATTATTTGCAACCACAAATTTCCTAAACGCAACCTGTTTATATTATGGTACACATTAAATGTGCATATGAAAACAGGCTGCGTTTAGTAAATTTGTGGTTGCAAATAGTCTGGCCCGGTAGAAAATCAGACGAGCTTCAGGACGACGCGCCTTGTTCTCTTCCCTTTTCAAAAAATTCTCCCTACATTCCCCTTACTTCTAACATTTCTCTCTCTATCTCTCTCCACTTATTACCCCTACTATTTTTCAAAACACTTTTCAAAACACAAACCAAACAATGCATAATTATTCAGACAGCGGTTTGAAGAACCGATGCAAGGAGACTTAAATCGGCTGAGTACGATATCGATAAGTAACGTTTTTTTTTTGCCTTTCGATACGATACTGTTGCACCCGATATACATGTGGGAGGTAAAATTGCATGCGTATCGACCGGATCCAAGTACGTATTGGTCTGTTTTTGATTCACAGATCGATTCACTACCGATACTCGACAGTTACGAGTGATTTCGACACTCGAGTATTTTTTTCCTTAAAATGATTTTTATAAATCCATGATCGCAACATTTGATTCTGGTTCCATGTCGTTTGATTGGTAATCGAATAGTAACTACTCCGTACTTTGCAACTACTACTCATGCAATGCCAAATTTCCGTAATTTTTTTTCTAGGTAATCAGCCATGTTGACGTGGGTATTGCCATAGGCACGGACAAAGCCACTCGTATAAATAAATTGCAGCTGTCGGTCAGAAGCGCTTGCCGCTTCTTTAATTTCATACTTTCCTCCTTCCTCCACCTGTTCTTTATGTTTGTATTCCTGTCTTTGAATTTTTTTCCGTTAATTGTTTTCTTTTGAGGATATAGAGATAGACTTCCATCTATATATGTTGTGGCTGGTTTCAGGTCTACGCTAGCGGAGGGTTCTTTGTTTTCAACTGGGTTTTGAACTGGTTCTTTATTTTCGGACATGGAGATGAGCCAATCTCCGGATCTCTTTCGGTTTGAGACATTCACGAACATATATGATTTATTTTATTGTCTCAAATGTATTTTATGGTTTATTTGGTTCAGACATTTGATAACATGAATTATTTTATGGTCTCAAAATGTATTTCATGGTTTGTTTGGTTCGCAAATGTATTTCATGGTTTATTTATTTACGATTTCATGATTTATTTATATATTTCATGGTTTGTATATTCATGGTTTATTCATGTTTTTTCCGATTAAATCAAGATTTATTCTTAAGAAATCATGGTGTATTCTATTTAGTTCATGAAATCATTGCTTGAATTTGTATTTTTTAAATAAATCATGGTGTATTCATTAAATCGTAATTGTTATGGTTTTTATTCTAAGTTGAAATAAATCATGGTGTAATCATAAAAAAACATGGTTGATTTGACTATCCCCTATTTCAAAAAATATGTTTCATAGTAATTTTACAGAAATAATTCATGAAAAAAATAAATTTTCGTGAAATTGGTCGAATCATAGTCACGTAAGTTAAGAATATAATATGACCAATTTATGAAAATTAAAGATTTGAAAATTCATGAAATTAAGAAGAGATAATGATTTAGAATATATCCACTACGGATTTAAAAAAATTGAGAATTTAAAATTTCTCATTAATCATTCCATGATTTTAGGTAACTATAATTACCACAACCCCACTAATCTCATATATAAAAGGGTGATATAGATAATTCATCATCTGAAAGGGTAAAAATATGTTTAATTGTTCAAAAGCGTCAAATGAATACTTACATAGGATGAGGGATGAGGATGAATATTTAAAAGCTTCATTATTCTACTATAAATTTTACTCAATTGAAATTCTTAATTATTTTTGGACCTCATAATTTTGAGTAAACACTACTAGAAAATTTCCGATAGGTGACGAAACAAGTGGTGACGAAATTTACTATTTTACAATAGGTGACGAAACAACCAAATTTTCGTCATCAAAAGTTACTATAGGTGACGAAAAATTTATTTTTCGTCACCAAAAGTGACTTTCGGAGACAACCTATAGGTGACAATTGAAATAGTAAATTTTGTCACCTATAGTTTGTCTCCGAAAGTCACTTTTGGTGACAAAAAATAAATTTTTCGTCACCTATAGTTACTTTTGGTGATGAAAATTTTATTGTTTCGTCACCTATAGTTACTTCTGGTCTTTGTTGGGATTCAATCTCATTTGCTGCATATGTAGATAAACCGTATAAATACTCTTTGTCCATTGTTGGTGAATCCTATAATTACGCATCATAGGAGAATTTGATTGTTTTGCACTGTTCAATACTGTAAGACAGGCTATAAATGTCAACCTATATGTGTAATATCGAACCATAATGTACAAAAGAATGGCAATTAGAACCCATTGAGCTAGTAAAGTAAAAATGAACATGAATGGGTGAAGCGAGCAGATTGCAAGGTTGCCAAGGTAGCTGAGCTGAGAGTGCAGAAGTTGGCGAGTGAAGATAGAATTTAAATTTACGATATGGTGAAGCTGATGATTTTTTAGTAATTCAATATTAATAAAATAGTTTGAAAAACTTAATTAAAGAAGAAAGAACCTATTTTCGGTCCAAATAGAATGTTTTTGGTCCAAATGGAATTACCCTCAACGAGAAGTGGAAGGAGGAGGAGAAGTGGGCCCGTAAATGTGAAAGAAAAAATACAACATAATGGGTTGAAGTCAAAGCCGGCCCTGACCTAAAACATGTGTTGCGACTGTTTTAGGCCTTCAAAAATATTTGAATGTAAAGGTCCTCCTATTTTTTTATCCCTTATATTATAGTCCAACAAAAAAATGCTCTATTTTTAATTTTTGTTTTAAACCCCCGAAAAGTATATTGGTTTATGAAAAGCATATACAAAGATCATGTGCATAATGGTTTTGGAGCATGTAGCAGACAAAAATTGAATATTGGGCGTGTGACTTTCTGATGCTTGACTCCGTTAGCACAGCCCAACTATATTATTAGGCTACGGTCGACTTTTAAGATCAATCTTAACCTTCAAGGACATAAGATCGACCTTTAAGGTCAATCTTAAAAGGTTAACAACAAAAGATCGACCTTATTTTTCTTGGCGGACTGCCAACTAGGGACAGATTATATATGCCAGGGGGATTGTTTCCAATCCACTTTGTCCTCTCCGTTGTGTTGGGGTTGAGTCTCACTTGCACTTATTTTTTGATTGCCCCTTCTCTTTTATCTGGTCTTCTTTTTCTGATGAAGAATGGTATTTCTAGACAGATTCTTGCCCTCTCTGAAGAGATAAGGTAGGTTGGTTTCTGGAGGGGTGGTACTACTTTTCAACATTTGATTTTCAAGTTGTCTCCCTTCAAAAAAATCAACCTTTGAGGTTAATCTTTAAGATGATTTTACTACATTTAAGGACAAAAGATTGACCTTAAAGGTCGACCTTAGAGTTGGGTTGTGCTAGCAGGCGCTTAGCGTTGCTTGAATATTAGGCGCGTAAATGTCTAAGCATGTGAGAAATGGCTTCTCTGTCATTGTTCTATAAAATCGTTAATTTACCCCCCAAAAAAAGATTGACCTTTAAGGTTAATAAGATGATCTTACTACTTTTAAGGACAAAAGATTGACCTCAAAGGTCGACCTTAGCGTTGGGTTGTGCTAGCAGGCGCTTAGCGTTGCTTGAATATTAGGCGCGTAAATGTCTAAGCATGTGAGAAATGGCTTCTCTGTCATTGTTCTATAAAATCGTTAATTTACCCCCAAAAAAAAGATTGACCTTTAAGGTTAATAAGATGATCTTACTACTTTTAAGGACAAAAGATTGACCTCAAAGGTCGACCTTAGTTGGGTTGTGCTAGTAGGCGCTTAGCGTTGCTTGAATATGAGGCGCGGCCGCGTAAATGTCTAAGCATGTGAGAAATGGCTTCTCTGCCATTGTTCTATAAAATCGTTAATTTATCCCAAAAAAAAAAAGATCGACCTTTGAGGTTAATCTTTAAGATGATCTTACTACTTTTAAGGACAAAAGATTGACCTTAAAGGTCAACCTTACCGTTGGGTTGTGCTAGCATGCTCTTAGCGTTGCTTGAATATGAGGCGCGTAAATGTCGAAGTGTGTGAGAAATGGCTTCTCTGCCATTGTTCTATAAAATCGTTAATTTACCCCTAAAAAAAAGATCGACCTTTTAAAGTTAATCTTTAAGATGATCTTACTGATTTTAAGGACAAAAGATTGACCTTAAAGGTCGACCTTAGCGTTGGGTTGTGCTAGCAGGCACTTAGCGTTGCTTGAATATGAGGTGCGTAAATGTCTAAGCATGTGAGAAATGACTTCTCTGCCATTGGGGTGACAACTGCTGGGGTGCAATTCACCCTTTGCGTCACAATATCGCCCGTAATTTCATAATCTAAATTGTTCATATTTTAGATCATGTTAAGATGCTTGTCGTGACCAAATATTATTGTAATCGAACATCTACAAATATTTGATCTGAATAGATTTTGATCGGTAAGCTGGGTTCCATGCACACTGAATCGGAATCCAGAGAAACCCAATCTTTGCAACTAAATGTGTTCGGGTTATGTACTTAGAGATGTCGGATTTAACTAGTTTTTGTTCACGACAAGCATCTCGATAAGGTCTAAATTATGAGCGATTTGGATTATGAAATTATGGCCAATATCGGGACGCAAAGGGGTGCACTGCACCCCTGCAATATCACCCCGAGAGAAGAAATGCCTAGAATAATAAGGTCAATCTTTTGTTCTTAACCTTTTAAGATTGACCTTAAAGGTCGATCTTTTGTCTTTGAAAGTTAAGATTGATCTTAAAATCGACCGTAACGTAATAATATAATTGGAATGTGGTAACGGCGCTTAGCGTTGCTTAACAACAAATAAACTATATGGAGTCAAAGCATTAGAAAATCACATTGCACCCCTGCAATATCACCCCGAGAGAAGAAATGCCTAGAATAATAAGGTCGATCTTTTGTTCTTAACCTTTTAAGATCGACCTTAAAGGTCGATCTTTTGTCTTTGGAAGTTGAGATTGATCTTAAAATCGACCATAACGTAATAATATAATTGAAATGTGCTAACGGCACTTAGTGTTGCTTAACAACAAATAAACTATATGGAGTCAAAGTATTAGAAAATCACACTGCACCCCTGCAATATCACCCCGAGAGAAGAAATGCCTAGAATAATAAGAAATGCCTAGAATAATAAGGTTGATCTTTTGTTCTTAACCTTTTAAAATCGACCTTAAATATTGACCTTAAAGGTCGATCTTTTGTCTTTGAAAGTTAGGATTGATCTTAAAATCGACCGTAATGTAATAATATAATTGGAATGTGCTAACGGCGCTTAGCATTGCTTAACAACAAATAAACTATATGGTCTCAAAGCATTAGAAAATCACACTGCACCCCTGCAATATCACCTTGAGAGAAGAAATGCCTAGAATAATAAGGTCGATTTTTTGTTCTTAACCTTTTAAGATCGACCTTAAAGATTGACCTTAAAGGTCGATCTTTTGTCTTTGAAAGTTGAGATTGATCCTAAAATCGACCGTAACGTAATAATATAATTGGAATGTGCTAACGGCGCTTAGCGTTGCTTAACAACAAATAAACTATATGGAGTCAAAGCATTAGAAAATCACACTGCACCCCTGCAATATCACCCGAGAGAAGAAATGCCTAGAATAATAAGAAATGCCTAGAATAATAAGGTCGATCTTTTGTTCTTATCCTTTTAAGATCGACCTTAAAGATTGACCTTAAAGGTCGATCTTTTGTCTTTGAAAGTTAAGATTGATCTTAAAATCGACCGTAACGTAATAATATAATTGGAATGTGCTAACGGCGCTTAGCGTTGCTTAACATCAAATAAACTATATGGAGTCAAAGCATTAGAAAATCACACTGCACCCCTGCAATATCACCCCGAGAGAAGAAATGCCTAAAATAATAAGAAATGCCTAGAATAATAAGGTCGATCTTTTGTTCTTATCCTTTTAAGATTGACCTTAAAGGTCGATCTTTTGTCTTTGAAAGTTAAGATTGATCTTAAAATCGACCGTAACGTAATAATATAATTGGAACGTGCTAGCGGTGCTTAGCGTTGCTTAACAACAAATAAACTATATGGAGTCAAAGCATTAGAAAATCACACTGCACCCCAGCAATATCACCCCGAGAGAAGAAATGCCTAGAATAATAAGAAATGCCTAGAATAATAAGGTCGATCTTTTGTTCTTATCCTTTTAAGATCAATCTTAAAGATTGACCTTAAAGGTCGATCTTTTGTCTTTGAAAGTTAAGATTGATCTTAAAATCGACCGTAACGTAATAATATAATTGGAATGTGCTAACGGCGCTTAGCGTTGCTTAACATCAAATAAACTATATGGAGTCAAAGCATTAGAAAATCACACTGCACCCCTGCAATATCACCCCGAGAGAAGAAATGCCTAAAATAATAAGAAATGCCTAGAATAATAAGGTCGATCTTTTGTTCTTATCCTTTTAAGATTGACCTTAAAGGTCGATCTTTTGTCTTTGAAAGTTAAGATTGATCTTAAAATCGACCGTAACGTAATAATATAATCGGAACGTGCTAGCGGTGCTTAGCGTTGCTTAACAACAAATAAACTATATGGAGTCAAAGCATTAGAAAATCACACTGCACCCCTGCAATATCACCCCGAGAGAAGAAATGCCTAGAATAATAAGAAATGCCTAGAATAATAAGGTCGATCTTTTGTTCTTATCCTTTTAAGATCGACCTTAAAGATTGACCTTAAAGGTCGATCTTTTGTCTTTGAAAGTTAAGATTGATCTTAAAATCGACCGTAACGTAATAATATAATTGGAATGTGCTAACGGCGCTTAGCGTTGCTTAACATCAAATAAACTATATGGAGTCAAAGCATTAGAAAATCACACTGCACCCCTGCAACATCACCCCGAGAGAAGAAATGCCTAAAATAATAAGAAATGCCTAGAATAATAAGGTCGATCTTTTGTTCTTATCCTTTTAAGATTGACCTTAAAGGTCGATCTTTTGTCTTTGAAAGTTAAGATTGATCTTAAAATCGACCGTAACGTAATAATATAATTGGAACGTGCTAGCGGTGCTTAGCGTTGCTTAACAACAAATAAACTATATGGAGTCAAAGCATTAGAAAATCACACTGCACCCCTGCAATATCACCCCGAGAGAAGAAATGCCTAGAATAATAAGGTCGATCTTTTGTTCTTAACCTTTTAAGATCAACCTTAAAGATTGACCTTAGAGAGAGAGAGAGAGAGAGAGAGAGAGAGAGAGAGATGGCTTTGCTGGTGTTTTTTTTGTTGATGCTCTCTTTGCTAGGCGAGAAAACAGCCAATGGCCAAGAGAACAAGGTGAAGGACATGTCCCAGGTGGACTTCAGTTGCCCTGAGATCGAGCTGGCCGAGGAGGTAATGCTTACTAATTTTCATTTCCAGTGTTCATCTCCAATGTTACCAGTTTTCATCTCCAGTCTTACCAATATCTTCAAAATTTTGATAACTGCCATTTCAAAAACTATTGTTTTAAATCTATTTTTCCTTTCAAATAGATTGTTTTGTGTTGCATGACTGCATAAAGTTTATTTGTGGTTAAGCATAGCCTGTTAGCTCAACCCTTTAGGAATATACAAGAAAAAGTGTAAAAGGTCGACCATTTTTTTTTTTGCTAAAGATCGACCTTTTGCCTAATACTATAGTTAATTTGTGTTGCCTAACTGCCGATGACGTAGTTTGTTTGTTGTTAAGCATCGCTACTAAGCATCTATTACCACAACCTTTTTAAAGTCCAAAATGTCGACCTTTTGGATGAAAGGTCGACCTTTTGAAAACATGCCGCCCACTGGCCTCACTTCCTCTCTGAGCTAGCTTTCTTGTGCTTCCTCACAACTGTTCCTCATTTTCAATACACAAAATCCTATAAAGCCTCCTTATTTGTCCTCCCAATATCCTCCCCCCAGTACCACTCCTTACAGTAACCTTAGAGAGAGAGAAAAGCTAAAAACGTTTTCCAGATCTAGAGACATGGCTTTGTTAGTCTCTTTTTTATTGATCCTCTCTTTGCTAGGCGAGAAAACCACCAATGGCCGAGAGTATAAGGTGAAGTACATGATGTCCCAGGTGGACTTGAGCGGCCCCGAGATCGAGCTGGCTGAGGTGATGCTTCGACTCATCCCGTGTAATAGTGGATAGTTTCGTCTAAAGCACATCAACTTGTCAAATGTCAGCTTTGATGGTCCAGGCCCTGTAGCATTCTCCAGTCCTACCAATTTTCGCTCAAATTGGGACAAAGTATTGGGCTGGAGATGCTCCAAGAAAAATTCTCTCTCTTGAACCTACACATTTATTTCCAACTCTTTGTCTCTCTATTAAAATATATATATTAGTTATGGACTTTACATTGTTAATTTTAACAACCCCTTAAATGGACAACCAAAAGATAATGACAAATTTTGATTATCCCATCAGAGTTACTCTAAGATAATAAGCTTTGATAATATTTGTAAGTTGAATGGGCTACAGAAATGGTATTTTTGTGGGATAACTCACATTTTATCCATAGAATGTTGTTGTGAATAGAGATTTTATAGCTGATTTTTTTTTCATGAAGAAGTCTACGAACTTGTTTCAAATAAGGCCGGAAGCTCATGGAAAGCTAATCTCAATACTTTCCATTGACGGTGGTGGTATTAGAGGGATCATTCCAAGTGTTATTCTCGACTTTCTGGAAGCCCAACTTCAGGTAGTACTACGTAATTGTTTTTATAATTCACTTTTATATTTATCAAACTTCAAGTTCTCTTCTTTATGTTTTTTTTTTTGGAAAATGGTGGCCCATGACATGTTTTAATAATTAATACCTGCTAAGGACACGCTGAAAACATTTGTTAATACTGAAAATGTCATTGGTGGGTATTAATTATCAAAATACGTCATTGACCGTCATTTTCCCTTATTTTCTTTTTTTTGTTTAGTTCCAGTTTTACATTCAAGTGAAATGTTCTTGTGTAATGGACTAGACGACTAGTTTAGTGTTGTTCAGTATTGAGCAGAGTGTAGTTGAAAGAATATGGGCCAAAATTCATGTAGCCCATTCCACGTGGGCCACTCAAGCCCATTCTACTTATGACTTAGAAACCGGGAGTGGATCCATCCAGTTTGGATTCCAACCATTTCGGTCCAGTTTTGGACCATTTGTGTGCTCTTTGTAGGTTCATAACGATAATCGAAATCGTTCATTTTTTAGAGCTCATTGAGAACCTTGACCACGCCAAAAATCACGTTGTATCTAGTATTGCACACTTTTTTTGTGCAAACATAATGCATTTGGAAATCATAACAAATAATATCCAATCAACGTGATTTTTGGCGTGGTCAATGTATTCAGTGAGCTCTAAAAAATGAACGATTTCGATTATTATTGTAGGCCCGGGAAGGACCCAAAAATGGTCCAAATTGAACCGGACTGGTTAGAATAAAACTAGTTGGGATACCACCCCAAAGAAAGCCCCAAAATGGGTCCACCCTCGGCTGCCGTCCTCTTCCGCTGTCGTCAGTCATCACACTCCCCCTCTTCTGAAAATCAAGGTTCTGAATTCAAATAAATTATATTTACGTACGAGTAATTTTTTCATATCCACGTTTTGAATTTTTATTAGAATTATAGTAATAATTTTTTTCCCCAAAAATTGATAATTAAGTAGAGTGTTTGGAAATAGGAAATTAAACCGAAACCCCCCACCCAAATCACTATTGCACACCCAAATAAGCCAGAACCCACAACACCAATCTTCAATTTGTTGAAGAACCTGCAACTATACCTAGATACGTGTGTGTATGCATATATACGTGGCTTATTATACTGCAGTACTGGTAGACAATAATTAGGGACTCTGTTTGGAGCAAACTGTATTTTGGGGCATTCAAGGATGCACTGTACCGTTAGACAATATTTGTAGGAGTATCATATTGTCAGTCCACTTGACAAAACAAAATTAAGCCTTGTCCAATTTAAGCCTCATGTTTTGTGGTTAGTTGTTTGTATTTAGTAAGTTCTATTGAAGTTGTGCTTTCCCTTGTGCAGAAATTAGACGGTGAGGATGCAAGAATTGCAGACTATTTCGACGTGGTTGCGGGGACGAGCACAGGTGGTCTCTTGACTGCGATGCTAACTGCACCTAATGAAAAGAACCGGCCTTTGTTTGCTGCTAAAGATATCAAGGGCTTCTATCTTGATCATTGCCCTAAAATCTTCCCTCAAAAAAGGTGACTAGTTTGAAATGTACCATATACCGTCCTTCATACATCCAAATAATTTAATCTTATATAATTCCTGAAATTTACTAATATGTTATCTTAGTTTGACCAACAGATACCTGTCTGCTAATGGCATAAAATTCCTGAGAGCTCTCTTAGGACCAATATACGACGGCAAGTATCTTCGTCAAATTATTAAAGAAAAACTGGGAAACGTACAATTGCATCAGACATTGACTATGATTGTGGTGCCAACTTTCGACATCAAGCAACTCCAACCAACCATCTTCTCTAGCTACCAGGTTTGAATATTTTTTTGTATTAAAACTAGAAGTCTGTACAAACCAATTTTACCATGTATTCAATTCAAGGGAAAAAAAAAAAGGTTTACCATGTCTTTGATTGGTTTAGGTGAAGAAAAACCCAAGCATAGATGCCTTACTGTCTGATATAAGCATTGGAACCTCTGCCGCCCCAACATATCTTCCAGCACATTATTTTGAAACCATTGACTCCACCGGGAGATCAAGGGAATTCAATCTTATTGACGGTGGAGTAGTCGCCAATAATCCGGTACTTATATCGTTTGTTTAGTTTTGATTTTCTTCTTAAAAATTCTCTTATGATTCTTTCTTTGCTTTTATTTGTTCCAGACTTTAGTTGCCATTGATGAAGTTATGAAGGAGATATACTCTAGGAATAGTGACTTTTTTCCAAATGGACGCCTTTTGATTTTATCGCTAGGAACTGGTTCTACAAAAATGGAAGGGAAATATAATGCTAAAAAAGTTGCTGAATGGGGACTTTCGGGATGGCTACTCAATGCTGGGTCATGTCCATTAGTGGATATATTTACTCGAGCTAGCGGTAATATGGTTGATACTTACGTTTCTACTGTTTTACAAGCCATTCGCTCTGAAAATAATTACCTTCGAATTCAGGTATGCAACCTTACACAATTTGTAATTACTGTGAAAAAATATTTAAGAAAAATGATTACATATTTCTTAATGATTTTTTTTTTCCCCATTTCTTTGGCTTGCCTTGCAACTTAGTTGTACTGATTGATGGGTTAAAAACATGCAGGATGACACGCTAAGCGGTCAAGTAACTTCTGTCGATATTGCAACAACAGAGAACTTAAGGAATCTTGTCAAAGTTGGTGAGGAATTATTGAAGAAGCCAGTTTCGAGGGTGAACCAACATACCGGTATATATGAACCTTCTAATCAGGGCACTAACGAAGAGGCCCTCATAAGGTATAACTTTTCTTGTGAAATCTAGTCTAGTTGAGTTTCGAGATCGTGCTTAATTAATACACATGTTGTAATCCATGCTTTTATAATCTCTATATAGGTTGGCCGAAATTCTCTGCAAGGAAAAGAGGCTTCGTGATGCTCGATCCTTACACGGATGTATTATTTCAAAGTCTTGAGTTCTATTTTTGCAAATGTTGTTCAAATGTACTGTGACAATTTTGATGATAGTTTCATTATGTCAGAGATGTGACAGGCTATAGTAACTCAATCTTGTATCTTTTACACCATTTCAATAAAATCAAATTACTCTTTTGTCAAATTTTTTTTTTTAAGGCAATCAAGTGCATTGTTTTCTGCGCGGCTAAACCTGTTTACATATTGCCAATTGGGTATTGATGAATGGTTTCTATGGTATGAAAGAAATTTAAAGGAAGCAAGATTTTTTCAGTAAACGTGCCCTAGTTACATTGGCAGCTCTATTTAGAAGTAGCTTTGAATGCGTACTTTCAAATCCCTCCTCACGTGAGTGATGTTGGGATTTCCAACGTAGGTGATCTCAGGAAATGGGAGTTCCGTGCGTTAGAATGCATGTGAAGACGATTAGTTTTTGTGATCTTGGTCCGGACCACCGCAAACGGAATGAAGTTTTGAAAAACTTGCCGGAATTTTGGTCCGGTCCAGAGTGGAGTTGGTCCGGAGGAAGGGAAAGCTAGTCTGGACGAGCGGGATGCAGATTATGCGAGAAACATCTTTTTTAGGGTTTTTTTGTGTGCTAACTTGCTTGGACTATAAAAGCAAAGTTAGGGTTGCCTCCCATTATAATGTTGTTCATATTTTCATCATAGTGAAACCCCCCAACATCCCTTGGAGTACAATTAGGCAAATTGTTTAAGTTGGAACCACGTATATCGCATGTCTCGTTTTTCGACTGCTTGTTTCTTTTGCTTGTGTGTATGTTATTTTGCCCTAACAACTGGTATCAGAGCACCCAGGTTGAGTGGGAGCATCAATGGTAGGAAAAGAAGGAAAAATAAACGGAATCGAAAAGTTCGATGGTTCAGACTACGGATATTAATTGGAAGATGTAGATAGAGGATTATTTGTATGGAAAAAGCTTGAATGCACCGTTGGAAGGGAAGAAACCGGAAGGGATGAAAGATGAAGACTGGAAAATCCTAGACAGAAGAGTCTTGGGGATTATTCGTTTGATGTTGACAAAATCGGTGGCCTACAACATCGCGAAGGAGAAGACCGTTGCGGATATGATGGCGGTCTTGTCAAGTATGTATGAGAAACGCTCGGCAAACAATAAGGTACATCTCATGAAGAAGTTATTTAATCTTAAGATGTCGGAAGGCACTGCAGTTGCCAACCATCTTAATGAATTTAATACTATTACGAATCAATTATTTGCTGTTTCAATTGAGTTTGATGATAAGACACGTGTCTTGATTGTTTTGGCCTCGTTACCCAATAGTTGGGAGGCTATGAAAATGGTTGTTAGTAACTCCGCTAGCAAGAAGAAACTCAAATACGATGACATTTGAGATTTAATCTTGAGTGAGGAGGTTCGTAGGAGAGATGCTGGAGATTCTTATCTGTCTAGTTCGGGTTCCGTTTTGAATACAGAGACTAGGCCGGGGTAGGAGCCAAAATAGAGGTTCTAATAGAGGAAGGTTGAGGTTGATGAAGGGAAGGAGTGGGTCAAGGACCCTTCTACAAGAGGTGTAGTGTTCAAACTGTAACAAGATGGGCCACTGTAGAAGAAATTGTAGGGAGCCAAAAAAGAAAAACAACAAGTCTGCTAATGTTGTTGCTACTAAAAATCAAGATGCTTTGCTTTTTTCAATTGACAGTCTGATAGACTATTGGTTGTTGGACTCAGGAGCTTCGTTTCATACCTATGCACACCGGGAAATTATCGAGAAGTTGTTGGTAATTTTGGGAAGGTGTATTTGGTTGGCGGTGCAGCATTGGATATTGTGGGTATGGAAAATTATCGATCGAGAACTATGTTGTTGGTAATTTTGGACATGATGCACAAAGAGGTGGAGGTGTTTGTCGATAAGATGATAATAAAATCGAAAGGAAGGGAAGGGCATTATGAGGCACTCTGAATTTTTTTTGAGAGGATTCGAAGATACAAGTTGCGTCTTAATCTATGGGCACATGCCCCTGAAAATTTCTATTTTCTGGGTATAAAATCGGGTGCGCCCTTTTTGGAAAGCCCAGTGAAACGCTACAATTCAGAGTCGCCACTCGGGTTTTGCAGAAAACACTCAAGAAACCGAACTTGAAATGTTTGCTATATTATTTGATTTGAAAAAGGCTTGTAGACTAGACCGTCGTCACCTTCGATATCTGAGATTCGGGAGCTAGGTTACAAGAGGTGAAGGGTTTAATGGCACCCCTCTCGTCCAATCCGGAGATCGGTTTCTACTCAGCATTTTTGTAAAATATTTGCATTTTTCTCTCATTAATCATTTTTAGCCAGTTAGGGCGGGGGAATAGTTAAAGGGGATTAAAGTTGTAATAAGTTGCAGTGTGATAGAATGATGGGTAAATTTCACTGACCTCCCCTGAGGTTCTAATAATTGCACTGACCTCCCTTACTTTACAAACTATTGTTCAGATTCCCCCCATTCCGTTAAATCCACACTAACACCGCTAGTTTTTGTTATTAATTGACTAAAATGCCCTTGAATATTACTAAACTAAACAATCAAGTCATTTTCTTCTTTTTTGTACTTTAATTGGAGTTTCTCAAATATTAAAAGTAACATTACACTATTTATATAAGATAATTTTAACATCAAATTAGACTCAATGATACAAACTTTTGTTAAATTTGAATAATTAATCAAGCATTTTACATTATCATAGTCATTGTTTTTCCTTCTCTTGGTGTAATTTTCCAAATAGAGGACTCAGAGAGATATCTAATCCATCATACTAGAGAGGAAAAAAAAACATGGCTCTTTTCAATTTTTCTAAGAAATAAACTCAATTTGGTTTACTCATTGATCATTCTTTAAAGATTTCATCTATTTTTTTCTACTAGTACATTTCTGATGAAACATAATTATCACTAATGAAATAAGAAGGAAAAAAAAAAAGGTTAAAGAACTTTTTACACCAACTTCATTTCGTTAAAAAATACAAGATAATTTTTTGTATGTTGGATTAGGCATTTGCATGCGTCTCTTATTTTCAAAATTCACGTCAGAGAGGAAAAAATAGACCGTGATTTTGTTAAATAGTATTAAATCCCAAGTCAAAGAAAAAAGTAGCATACAAACATGAAAAAAAAATTGAGAGAAAAGATACATTGACTTCGCTCATAACAAATAAGTCGAAATCAAGTTTTTTTTTTAATTTTTGTTTTGGGATGTGATAAGTTAGAAAAATACAAAATATTAACTTTATAAATAAAATGAGATACATGAAAAAAAATTAACTATATGAAAATAATGATCATTGAAATATAAGATGTATTAGTAGTTATTGAAATTTGACCAAATATATTTAGTTAGTTATAATTTAACATTAAAATTACCAATTAGAAAAAATAGAACAAGAGGATTTGATTTTTAGTTCACAATTATTCGAGGGCATTATCTTATATAAACAGTGTAATGTTACTTTTAATATTTGAGAAACTCCAATTAAAGTACAAAAAAGAAGAAAATGACTTGATTGTTTAGTTTAGTAATATTCAAGGGCATTTTAGTCAATTAATAACAAAAACTAGCGGTGTTAGTGTGGATTTAACGGAATGGGGGGAATCTGAACAATAGTTTGTAAAGTAAGGGAGGTCAGTGCAATTATTAGGACCTCAGGGGAGGTTCCTGCATTTGTCAGAAACCTCAGGGGAGGTCAGTGAAATTTACCCTAGAATGATATGAATGATTTATTGAAGCTTTGAACATAGATTGAGAACAAGCACCTGTGAACATTTTAGACAAACTTGAACACACTGGTCAAGAATAAGGCACGCATGTAGAAGTCTGTATGCACTGGCCACGCCACTGCATACAAAAGTGACCTGCGTACTTTACTCTATAGCTGGCGTGCGCCGGTAGATCTAAGTCCACAGCTTCTGTTCTCAATCATCTGGGCTCTGGAAAGGACCAGTGCACACCCAGGACAAATCATGCAGTGCATATAATAGGATATAAGCAGTTACAGATAGCAGAAGTAGATCTGAGGAAACAGAATGGAAAGAGCACCCCAAAAACAGTGTGGGGAAATAAACAAAGGCCAAGACTAAGCTATCATGCAAGGGCCAGCCACTAGACCATGACATAACTGCCGTACGCCAGTCACAAAGGACCGTATGCCAGTCACAAGGGACCGTACGCCAGTTACTTCATTTGTTCAATTCTTGGATTTGCATCATCTGGGCTCTGGAACATGACCAGAAGGATCCCAGAGGCCTTCTAAAGCAAAAATAACAAACGAACATCTATGCAGTACTAAAATACAGAAAGCAATAAACTGGTTATTAGTACAATAAGGTGTCAAAATATAAAGATAAACAGAAAATGGAGGATAAATGATCCCCACGCCAGTTTTGCACATACTATCATAATTGGCATACGGTTGTATTGTACTAGCGTGCGTCACTGATGATCCCACATGATCTTTGAATCCTTGCCAGCTTTGGGGCTAGGACTGGTATTGATTACTAGCCTTGACCCTGTCAGCCTCCCTTAGGGGTCAGAACAGAATACAGAGCAAATGTGGTATACCTTTGGTTTTGAGGTTGATGGTGTGTTTGAACTTGAACTTTGAGGTTTAAGAGATGGATAGTGAGTGTAAGGGAGGGGAGAATGTGGTGAGGCTTCTTGCTTACTCCTTCAAGTGATAAGAGGAGAGAGAGCGATGAACCAAGGGGGATAAGGAGAGAAAAGGGGCTTGGAAGCTTAATGGTGGCTAACCCTTTCATAACTTTTGTGAACCCTTTGCAAAAGTGAGAGAGGGGAGTATATATAGAGGAGAGGGCAGGTTGTAACCAGGCTGGTTGGGTTAAGGAGAGGAGCCTCCCAAGCATTAAATGCATGGGACTTGGCATGAAACGAGATGTAGGAGAGAAGGGGACAGCCCAGCCTTTTTTACAATCATCAGGGGACTGTGCAACGTACTGGGTGGCCTCAAAAGTCTCGAGCACGTGGTTGAACAGGGATGATTTGACTGGGATTGACTGGCATACACCATCCCTATACCTGCGTGCGCCAGTAGCAACTGAGTCAACGGTCGATAGCTGACATGTGGCAGTTTACCAGCGCACGCCAACATAGTACCAGCGTAAGCCTGTAGGGTTTTGCTAAGGCTATTTGGTTCTGGCTTGAAGGGTTTGAAAAGGGGTTTTGAAAGGGTTTAAACGAGGTTCGGAACGCTAAAGGCTCAAACATACCAACAATCTCGGGATGTTCTTGACCTTTATCATCATTTGGGAATCAAAGACAGTAAGTAAACTACTCTGGACAGTCCAGAATAGGGTGTCTACTTAACCCTCAAAAATGCACTTTTGGGTTGACTGCTGGAAAAATGCCAGGATTTCTTATTACTCAAAGAGGAATCGAGGTGGACCCTTCCAAAATACAAGCTATTGTGGAGATATCACCGTCAAAGACGGAGAAGAAGGTAAGGAGTTTTCTAGAAAAAGTTCAGTTCATCAGCAGGTTCATTTCCAAACTCACTGCTACTTGCGAGCCTCTTTTCAAACTCTTGAAGAAGGGAACAAATTTCGAATGGGATCAAGATTGTCAATAGGCGTTTGAGGAAATCAAGGAGTATCTTCAAAGCCCGCCAGTATTATCACCACCCATCCCTAGAAAGTCATTGATTTTGTATCTCTCAGTAACAGACACCACCATGGGATGTATGTTGGCACCAAAAAATGACGCAAAAGTGGAGTGTGCCATATACTACCTCAATAAAAAGATGATGGATTATGAAACAATGTATACTCCTTTGGAGAAAGCTTACTGCGGGATAGTATGGGCCACAAAGAAACTAAGATATTACCTGTTAGCACATCCAGTAGTCTTGGTTTCTTGATTAGACCCAATCAAATATCTTTTTGAGAAACCAGCACTCATTGGAAAGCTGGCTTGGTGGTTGCTACTATTGGCGGAGTTTGATCTCAAGTACATGACAAGGAAGTTGGTAAAGGGGAGGACTGTGGCAAAATTCTTGGCGGATCATCCAGTGACAGAGGCGGAGGCTGAAGATTTTATGTTCCCGAATGAGAATATCTTGCTTCTTCTTGAAGACACTGGCAATTTTACTTTGATGGGGGCATCAAATCAATTTGGGTGTGCCCTCGTTCAACAAAATCAAAATGCAATATCTATTTAGGTTTTCTCAAGGTGTTGTTAGTTTGTGTGGTTTTTTTCATTCCTCTTTGCCTTGCTCTGTAACTTTAGAAAATGTAAGGAAAACAATGAGAAACAGCAAGGGAAAATTAGCCATAAGGATGGTAAAATAATTTTCATTTAGGGAAAGAACGTCAGCAAAATAGTTTTCAGTGGATGATCTTCAATTTTTTGAGTTTTTTAGCCATAAGGCCAAAACATATTTAGGCACTTTTATAAGATTTTAAGGTGCACTTTCTTATTATAGGATTTTTGTAATTTAGGCACTTTCATAGGGTACCCTAGAGGTGTAAGCACTTTCATATATAAGATACCATAGGCTTTTAGGCACTTTCATATATAGGATACTCTAGGGTTTTAGGCAATTTCATAGGCACATTGTCTTTATTTTTGATTGCAAAAGGTGTTTGAGTTCAAATAATATAAATATGAGAAATTTTTGACTAAATCTCCCAAATAGCAAAGTGAATAGTTCTATCGATGCAACAATGGGACAATGGGACAATAACAGTACTTATGTAATTACCAAGCTAAGGGTATGGGTAGTATACAGATCTTCCCAAATCGAGTATCTCAAAGTACATTTGCCGTGGAATTATGCTCCTAAATAAAAACCAAAAGGCATTATAGAGGGACCACCTTTGAGTGACTTATCTACACTGCATCCTTCATTCAAGGGTGTTTCCGGAAGTGAAAATTTTTTAGATTTTTATTTAAGGTTGAAAAATTGTTAGGTGTTTTCCGGTAGTGAATAAGTTGTTGAAAAATGTGAAGTTGTTTCCGATAGTGAATAAGTTGTTAATGGGTTTGTGAGTAGAGTTATTGTAGCAAAAAAAAGTTTTTGTTAACAATTTTTTTGTTAGTGAAAACGAAATGGTAAAATTCGTTAAATTTTTTGTGAATTTTGTTAGTGAAAACACCCCTCAAAGTCCCAAACATTTAGAATGCTTGATCAAAATAATTTTTTTTATCGGCATCGAAATGAATTTTTTTAGAGTGCATTTCTACAAATTCTACTAAGCAGTTAGTTTTCGTATAACGAATGTTGTTTGAGCGGACTTCGGGTTGGTGTTGTACGGTGAGATGCATAGCACCGTGCTGCTCATTTTTTAGTCATCGGATCATGTATCCGACGGATCGGATATCATCTCGACAACCAACGATCGAAAGCTGTTCATTACCGAGATGAGATCCGAGCCGTTGGATGGCGCACACCACTACCCAGCACCATCCCCAATTCTGTCCGACCAATTGAATAGTTACATCCGATTAATAATTTTTCCTGAATGATCTACTTACTTAACTTTGCAAATTAAAATGACTCAAATCGCAATGATGAGATATCGGCAAAGCTTAGTGAGGTGCATTCCGCTCTCATAAAATCTCGTGATGCAGTATTGCACCACAGATACCCATGTGCATCTACTACCGCAACAATGTGTACAATAATTCACACAAAATGTCGAGGTGGCACTATATGATAGGTAATTGAATAGTAACTACTTTGCAACTACTAATCATGCGCACAATGTCACATTCCCATGCATGTTGTGTATAATGTTGTACACATTGTTGTATTAGTTGACTTGCTCAGTCGTCGATGGAGCGTTATGGAATGGAGTGAAAATGTAGGGGTTAGTCAAGTAATTCCCGAAATCAGCAGGGTTGAAGTTTGTGGCCAATTTGCATTTATCCTTTCCTTCACAGCCATAAGCAGACAGAGAGAGAGAGAGAGAGAGAGAGAGAGAGAGGGAGGGAGGTGGGGATGACTACGGCCACCATTTCCTTTCTCTCATCAGGAGTAGTGACTCCAAACCAACTCTCTGTATCCCAACACTCTGTTTCACCAAATCTTCTACAGTCTTGAAACGCGTCTCTCTCTCTTCTCTTTGTTCTTGCACTTCTTCTTCTTCTTCAAATCCTGTCATGATAGAACAAGAGAGCCCTTATACTCCAGCAGAATCCACAACTTCCTCCTACCGGGTAGTCTTCCGCTTTTTTCACCCAATTTTGCAACATTACTCATTTCACTTCATGCACTTGTAAAATTGTTGTTACCTTCATCTGCTTAAGGCATTCATTGAGTTTTATTCTATTGACCAATTTTACAAAAATCCGAGGTCTAAATTTCACTCTAACTTAATAACAACTCCAGACATTCAAAATAAAATAAAAAGAGATTATGTAGTGGAAAATAATTACTCTCATTTATTTGTATATATGTGTTTTGCCAAGTATGAATAGAAAGTGGGAATTTTTCTTGAAGAACATTTATTCCTTAGGTTTCATGCTTGAATTTCTAACTCCGTAAGCAAAACTTAGAAATTTAACCACCGCGCGAATATGTGGGATTCTAGGTTCTAAGTTTTAGCCTCCCCGCTATACAAATCCTAGCTCCGTCCCTGATCCCTTCACTCTCTGGATATAACTACCGTTTCTAACTGATGGAGTATACAAGATATATGTAGATGCTAGGCTAAGCATTTTCCCTCTATCATGGGATCTTAAAGTTAACAGAGCAGCGATAATCACTCATATGAATGGGCTAGCGGTGTATTATCACTCTTATTCATGTGACTAATAGGCCACTTCAAGTCTTTTGAATTAGGAAGTCAAAATAAATCTTACAGCTTGTAGATTCAACATAGCTGTAATAGCACTCTAATGTGGAAATATAGTCCTCCATTGTAGTCAATGAAACTTAGTTGGGTGCATGATGGAAGAGTAGTTTATCTGGTTTGATCCTTGATGATCTTATTGAGTAGAATGCTCATTCTTTTGTACGTTAAATTGCTGTTGAAACTGGAGTACAGGGGTTGTGAGGCATGCGGGAGAGAAAAATTAGAGGGCGGATGTAATGGGGAGGGAAGGATTCAAGGTGGGATTGCGACAGTCCCAGGATTTGGTTGGTGGCCGATAAAAGCCTACATGCCTTGTCAAGGATTTGTAGCATCTGGTGGCAGGTATCGAAGACATGGGCAAAGCATGGATGAGGTTGTCTCTGGAAGTGGGGGGAAAGGAGTTTCTATGGCGACTAGCGATGAGCCTAAATCAAGGTATGGTAAGATTCCTATATGGAATGTTTACTGAATTTGTTTCCCATGTTTGCAATTGTAAATTTGGAATTTGTACCATGTTACTTCCATATTGTGGGAATGGTTATCCATAACTGTTTGGGATAAGTTTAGTTGCTATGTTCCACATGACCCAGGCAGATGAGGAGAATCTTGGGTTGAAATGTTATTGTGTACGAGATGTAGTGCGTTTTGAGCTGGAAATAGACAATTTCTCGCCCTTTTAATAGAGCGCTCACAACCCTAGCTTGCCAACTTGTAGAGAGAAATGGGAGTACTCTCAGACACAATTGACGCGTCGCTCTGTGAGTTCTATGTTGGAGGGGTTGATCATGGTTAAATCGCGGGGGCCATACAAACAAAATTATTGGGGTGGGCCTTTATTCTCAAATCCGTGCAATCTTAATTGTTTCCCACTGATTGTGCTTTGTGCATCAAGAAAAAAGGCTGTTTTAAGAACTTGGGCAGGAAGAATACCTTTACCTAGCCTTTTAAATGATGGGGGGAAAATGTTTGTTGGGATTATGCCCGGTAATCCCACCCGTAACAGAAGCGCAACAAACAAAAACAAAATCACACACAAGAGAACACACAACCAAAATACGTGGTTCTCCAAACTCGGGTACGTCTACGGGAGAAAGAGAAATCTTCCACTATATGAAAAATATAGATTACAATATGAGATGTAAAACCCTTCTGAGCTCCTAACACACGACTCTATATAATGTTCTACACTCGCCCCCACAACTCTATTTTTCCCTCACATCTTTTCTCTCTCTCACACAAAGGGGAGACCCCCAAAGGGGTTCCCGGACTGACTCTCCTCTCCACTCAGTCTCTCTTTCTTTCTCCCCACACTCTCTCTCTCTCTTCACTCACGGCACAAACCCTTCTTAAATATATGTAGCACAAAGCCTCTGGATTTGCCCAGAATATTCTGGAGCCCAGCACCAAATATCCCACACATGCTCCATATTAATTGCTCATGCTGGCTTTTTCTTTGAAATATGCATTGACCAATGGTCCAAAACCTTTCCAGATTTTTCCTTTGCCCAAAGGAAAAACCAACCGACTTTTCTTTTTCTTTTTTTTTTGTTTGCTTGTACCTTATTTTTCACATAGCAAAAACCCAACAAAATTTACGGTTCATTTTTGTAGCATATCGGTAGCTTTGATCTGATTCTTAAGGAAAAAATCTTAGCCAAAGAGAAATCTGTCCGGTAGAGTAGTATTATCTCATGGTTCGACAGTGGGGCCTTCCTTGGCAACTGTCAGTTTGTCACTGTCTACAACAAATATCGGTTACTTTAATCTGATTCTCTCTTTTCGCTGTTTTCTTAATCTGATATTCTTATTCTCAGCAATGCTGGACATTCTTGCCAACATATCAGAGTTCGGTCATTCTCTGTTATGCATTGTAGAATCGTTGCGTAGAAGGACTTAGTGCTACATTCTTTATGCCTTGTTTTCTTTGCACATTCATTTGAATGAATTCTTTCCATGTCTTTGTCTCTCTGTTTCGCATTCTAGAATCGTTGTGTTGAAGAACTTAGTGCTACATTCTTTACGCCTTGTTTTCTTTGCAGCAAAAAGAATCAAGGACCAAGGCAATTCAAGAAGTAACTTTTCACTGGAAGTTCTGTGGTTTCTCTCTTTGCCAATTGCTTTGTTGTTCTGTGGATTATACGTCACAGATATATGGCATTGGCTCGCCCTCGATTTTACATGGAACTGTAAATGTGATTCACTTCTCTACTTCCAATATAGCAACAACGATTTCGAAGGTGCTTTGGTTAGCCTATGCTTAGGCGCGCTCCTTTTTTTTTTTTTTTTATCAACTGTACTTATACCCATACCTACTGATATCATCTTTCAGTAAGGATCAAGAACTATGGTGCATTTGCATTGCTGTGCATTAGTCTTTCAGCTGGATTGAGGCCACCCCTGCAGATATACGAGATACAACCAATGGAGAGAACCAGAGAGTTCGCAAAACAAAGAGAAAGAACAAATCTTTTAAAAGCAGGTTCACATTGTTTGGATCGAGTGTAGGGCTGTTGTTTGGACTCAATTTACCATCCATGAATGCGTGTGACAAATGCAGCATACATGTTGAGCTCTTCGAACAAGAGTTAGGCGCGCATTAAACGATTCTTGGAGCTCTAAACTAACGACTGAACAAACTTCAATTGGTTCTAAAAAAAATTCACAATGAAAGTCAAACTTGCAAATTATTTTGTGTTCATGTTTATATTTTCTTAACCCATATTCCAAAAAAGTGCTTTATAGCTTGATCAAATGGAATTCCAAAAAGATCCAGATTGATTTTGAGGTTCAATGTGAAGAGAAATTCTACCCACACATACAATCTGTGCACAGATTGTGCACAGATTTTATTGTGGGGTCCACCACGGGTTCCACACAAATCATCCAAGCCGTTCATTAAATGTAAAATATTTTTTCAAGGGTTTCCGTAAAAAATAATCTCAATCCGATACCTATAGGTGCTTGATCCAATCATACAACTTTTAATTATCCGAAAATCTGAATGAAAAGTTAGATGGTTAGATAAAGTACCTATAAGTATTGGATTGAGCTTATTTTTTACAGAGACCCTTGAAAAAATGTTTTACATTTAATGAACGGCTCGGATGATTTGTGTGGGACCCTTGGTGGGCTCCACAACAAAATCTGTGCACAATCTGTGCACAGATTGCTGTGTGTGTAGCACAGTTCCAATGTGAATGTGAAAATAGCTTACACACAGGTGCATTGTGTAATTTAACTAAAGTAATCAGCTACTCTAAGGTCACTTTTAAGGGATTGGACCGTCCAGTTAGCCTATTGTGAAGCTCATTTTGGGGCCACTTTAATGATTAAAATTCTTTATTTTATCGGGTTGAGAACATTATACACTTTAAAAAATATGTTGATAAAATACTTTCAATTGATATATTTTCAGAATACATTGACGTGCAAAAAAGAAATGATTGAAATACTAAATTAAAACCCTATTTCGGAAACATATCAAAACAATATTCAATGAAAATAATCTTTTGATGTGATCTATTTTTTTTTCTCATGGTGATCAATGTTCTTAAAGAGATCTAGAAGATGAATGATTCCACTTAGTTAAATGCATCCAGAAGGAGGCCACAATAAGCTCATAAACCATGGTGCAAGAGAGAATTGCTCCGTGAATCTCCTAGTTTTGGCATAGATTATTTACTTTTTATCAGACCGAGAATAATTGAGATGCGCGTAAGTTAGTCCGGATAACGAGTAACAAAAAACGGACTGACCCTTGGGACATACACGGTATCAACAAATTTCCCCAATTGGCAAGTTTGTTTGGCAAGCTCTAGATTTCTGTCTCCGAGAAAATCACGGAACCAGAACTCCAATCCAAAATCGAAGAAACAGTGCTGCAGATCCTCAAATCTTCCAACATGGACGAGACCACCGAGTACAAGATCCGCCAAGCCGCCTCCGAGCAGCTCGGCCTCGACCTCTCCCCGCCGGATCGGAAGCGGTTCGTCAGGAGTCTTACCGAGCAGAAGCCCGAACCGGACGCAACGCATGGAAAGGAAAGGAAAATAAAAGAGAAGGAAAATGGGAGGGGAAATTTACTATTTACTACTACCCTTGAAATTCTTATTTTCTTCTCTCTTTCTTTTCCAATCAAACAATGGAAGGGAAGTTTTTTTTAATTTTCCTTTCCTTTCCTTAGGTTCCAAACAGAGCAGAAGGTAGAAACGACGCCGTCGAAGAGGAGGAGGAGGAAGGAGAAGTTGATGGTGATGGTGAAGGACAGGGGAAGAGGAAGAAAGGCGGCGGTGCTAAAGAGTACGATGACAACGGCAATCTCATCATTTGCAAGGTTCAGTTTATTACGCTTTGACCTTTTGTTATTTTGTAGGAGTACTTAATTTAATGTTTGTTTTAGTTAAGTAGTAGATTTTCTGAGAGAGTTTGGGTGAGGGTTTGAACAGAATGTGAACCTTAAATTGTGCAAATGGTGTATTACGATCAGTACATGTGTAGAGATATCTATGAGTGATAGCATCTGCAGCCCTTACTTATATTCTTACTCTAGTAAATTTGGTTAAAAGATTCATTTGGTACCAAAGACGCCAATGGACAAGCTCAAATACGAGTAAAAGCTTCATTATGGCATGATTGTAAATTTGGGAGGAGAAAATTAGTCTTCCAAAGTTTGAGTCTAAGATATCTTAGCGTATTTTATTATTTAATTTGATGCTTTCTGAGACTGAGGCAGTGAGGCTATCTTGTTTATTTGTTTTATTGTAACTGTCTGGGAGGAGAAGGGTGACAATTCAGGATTTCAGAGGGAAAACTATGGTGTCTATCAGGGAGTTCTATAGTAAAGAAGGCAAAGACCTTCCTTCTTCAAAAGGTAATAATGTTTCATTCAACTCGTTGCAGTGTGCTTCTTTGTGTTGTTGGGCTTGCTCCATTGTAGCAAACTGTATTGGAAAAATTGTGGATTGGCGAGCGCATGCCGCGTTTTGTTTGTTATAGGGGAGAGATATGAGAAGTTTGAATTTGGGATTATGTTTCACCCTGCACAAGTTGGTTTCTGGAACTATTAGTACAGTAACATCTCAGTTATCATTGCGCTCCTATTCACTGTCTCTGCATTTCGTAACTTTTCTTTTGTTGATCATCTGTGTGCATTTGTGTGTTTTTTGAAATAATACGTGTGTGTGTGTGTGAGAGAGAGAGAGAGAGAGAGAGAGAGAAAGAGGTAGAGGTTCTATGTGATCAATCTCGATTGTAATGGGAAAGAAAATTTCTTGTGTTCTTTAAGACATCCAGCTTCCTTCTTTAAGTAAGGATCAACATGGTGGAAGTAATCTTTGCTGTTCCCTTTAGTGTTTATTAATTCTCTTTTATCCTCATTGAATATTTCACATTTGATTTTATATTTTGATAGTTGGTCGTTGAGAATCAACACTTTGGCCATGCTTTTCCGGACCACAAATTTTTTTTTACTCTCAATTTATGGTTAGCCCAAATAGTTATAAGATAGAGCATTGGTACTAAAGAGGAAGATAGGGGAGGATAGTCCTGTTGATATCAAAAACTGGTGCATGTTTTGTACTCGTTAATGGCCAAAAAATGTGGTGAAAATCTTCCCAAGTCTTGGGAGTAGTAGTATGTGCTTTTACGGAGCCCTTTTTTGAGCTGATGTGGACCTTATGGTTGGTAAAACAATACACTTCAATCGTACAGCTGATTCATGGTTCTTGTGATCTCTTTTGTAACCATTGGGGTTGTATTGCTTGCAGTTTCTGTGTAATCTTCTTCATAAAAGTTCTTAAATGGGGATAAATCTAAGTCTTGTGGATGTTACTTGAATATAGGAAACCAGAAAAACCTACAATTCACTGCTTGAAGGAGTACATGTATATTCCACTAGATGTCGTTTTCTTTTGTCCCAGGTAATGGACGGGGATCTCCCGGATTAGGATTAATAGACCAATGACCGGACACCAAGTTATTAGCAATGTTCTAAAAGTTGCTAGGCGCTAGTCGGGCGGTCGACCACCTTCGAGCAATTAATTGGATTAATCAATGATTAATCGGTGTATATTAATTAGTAATTGGCGATTAATCGTTAGTCGGAATTAATTGGATAGGTCTTGCTAGTGATTAATCGCGGATTAATTCCATGTTTTAGAACACTAACTTATCAGAAAATGCTGGACATCAGTTTGCTCGAGAGTTAGTGGATCCACAAATCAGAGCTCTTGGGACAACGTCATATGGTGCTTAACGCCTCTCCACCACAACACATTGATTTGAGGTCAATACACTAATCTTGGATGAGCTTGGCAGCACTGAATAATTTTTCAATCCACACTACCAAAGCTAGCAGACCGTCTCACTTTGAGCAGGGGAGAGTATGGCTCAAAAGGAAGAAAGTTTTTAAACTACT
Organism: Rhododendron ovatum; assembly: GCA_019656835.1. Lineage (NCBI taxonomy): Eukaryota > Viridiplantae > Streptophyta > Magnoliopsida > Ericales > Ericaceae > Rhododendron > Rhododendron ovatum. The sequence goes on from CM033798.1 coordinate 45,654,249, forward strand.
ATACAAAAACCTGATTATTAATATTACCCTGATATAGACATTCATTGATAAATAGAGCTCAGAAGCCCATCCAATCTACCCAATATACCAAGCATCCCTACCAACGAAATTTTATGCACCCTTAGCAGCCGGAATCATCGATATATTCATTTCACGACGACGTAAGCCACAATAACGGTTATATCATCTGCTTTGCCACCAAGACGGTCTTTTCCAGCCATCACTGCAGCCAGCATAAAAGGAGTAGGAGCAAGGCTATCGACTGAGTTATTATAAGCATGTTCTGTCTATGGCCAAAGCAGCCTGCTCGGGTTCTGAACTACTTTCAGTTATCATCTTGACAATATGACAAATGTCTTCTGAAAACATGTTGTCCAACAGCCCATCCGTGCCCATGACGATCACATCCCCTGGGACTACGGGGGTCCTGTACGACTGTGCTACATCTGGGAGATCTGATGATGTCTTTTTTCCTAGCTGATATGGGCAGTTGAATCTGCGTTGCTGAATGATTGGTTTTGAAAGCTTCTTTACCATCACTGTCTCCAACATTTGCAACGACCACATGCTGTAAAAATAAGCAAATAACAATTCAGCTAGAGGCATGGCATAAAATACATTACGGTTCCCTCTCTCTCCCAAAACTAGTTCGCCCCACAAATCAGCTTTTGTATGCGCCCGCACCTGTTTCTGTAAGTAGGAATGGCAAAGTGGGGATATTGAACGGGCTGCACTCTGCCTTTCCTGTTTATTTACCCCTCATATCACCTTAAAGGCTCAAACTCGCCCCAATCCCAAACTAAAGTGGAGAGCAGACCCATTTCAAAAAAAGTGGAGAGCAGCGCAATAGTACTGTTAAAATAAAACCACTAGCATGTAAAGTCAAACAGGACCCATCCAATAACTTACCGCACTGCTGTATTGATGTGTGTGTGTGTAAAAAAATCCCAAACAATAAAAAATCGATAGCCGAAAATTTTAATTTGAACAAGTGGGCAAGACTAATATTATACGAAGTACGGATAAAACTATCTTTCCCTATAATGTCAACTATAAGACCATTGCAGGTTTAATACATAGCAACAAAGCCCGGCCCTTGGGGCTGATTCAAGGCTTTTTACCTTAAAGGGTTACAAATGCCTTCGTGAATCCCGTAACAAGCCTCATACACCTAAACTCGCTTCATACCTTAACGAGTTACTATATATATATATAGTCCGGATCCCATAAGGAATCCCTTATTTTAATAAGGGGAATGACTTCGGTGTCCCCGGTCATTTTGGGGATACCGTAATTTTTGACATAACAAAACAATTATGAGCATAACCAAAACTCATTACAAGCATAACAAAACCATTATAAGTATAACCAAAATAAGGGATTCCTCACTTGATCCGTGGTGTGTGTGTGTGTATATATACACACACACATACAGTCAGGATCCAGTCAAGGACTCCTAATTTTGTTTCGGTCAGGACCTCTTTGTTCCCGATCAAATTTAGATGATCCGAATAGTTCAATATATTTAAAACTTGTTTTAAAGGGCAACCGCCAGAAATCGGCAAAAAAATATCATCGGAAAGGGTTTGATCTGATTAGTTTTTCATAAAATGCGTTTTTTATGAAAAACTGCTTAGATCAAGCCCTTTTCAGTCATTTTTTTACTAATTTTCGCGGGTATCCCTAAAAACATGTTTTAAATACATTAAACGGTTCGGATCATCGAAATTTAATCCAAAAAGTGGACTTGTGCGTGAGGTCCTGATTGTAACAAAATCAGGGATCCCTGATTTGAACCAGACTGTGTGCGCAGATATATATATATATATATATATATAGAGAGAGAGAGAGAGAGAGAGAGAGAGCGCCCTTCCACTGCGAACGTTCGCAGCTCAAAAAAATGCGGACTTCATTCTGTGGCTGTCGGATCTCATCCAACGGCTGGGATTTTAAATGAAAAATCACGGGTAAAAAGGAGCCATGGGTCGGGTACATGTGTTCTCGGGTCATAACCATCACACACACGGATCCCCAGTCTTCCGCTATACGCCTCCCCCATTTCTCAATCAAATAAACAGAGAGAACGAGAGAAGATGATGATGGATCGATCGATCGAAGAGGATGACCCATACCCATGACCACACCCACGACCACAAGGTCTCTCTCTCTCGCTGTATCTCGATCTCTCTTGTTCCAGAAACCGTAACCTGAGAAATATGTCTATCTCTCTTGCTCGTTTTGAAAATCTCAGAAGTTAGGGTTTTTTTTTTGCCGATGATAGTTTTTGCCAATTTCTTGCGGGTGTCCTTCAAAACAAGTTTTAAACACATTGAACGGTTCGAATCATCTAAATTTGATCGAGAACAATGAGGTCCTAACAATCTTTCAGTTTCGGATCATCTAAATTCGATCGGGAACAATGTGATCAGAACGTGATTTTAAGGGTCCTCGCGAGAAATCAACAAAAAAAATGACCGAAAAGGGCTTCGTCTGAACAATTTTTTATTGAATAGTTCAATAAAAAACTACTCAAACCCTTCTCGATCATTTTTTTTTTTTTGCTAATTTTTCACGAGTACCATTAAAATCACGTTCTAATCACATTCAGCGGCTCGGATCATCGAAGTTAGATTGGGAAAGGGGACGTGCAGACGGATCTGGATTTTATTCAAGTTAGAACATCAGGATTTTGCTTCAGTCCGCACCACCCTTTTTCCGTTCGAATTTTGACGATCCGAAACTGAAAGATTGTCAGAACCTCATTGTTCTCGATTTGAATTATTTGTCTTTAGTAAACTTTTTAAATTTTGTCACGAGTTTTGATTGTCTCTCATAATAACCAATAATTCACAAAAATTGACGTGAAACTAATAAGATTTCCCGTCTCGGACATTGACAGGGAATTCCTGTGCCTAAGCATCTGAACTACAAACCACACTTCTCTCTTCCACTGTCTTCTCGCCATTAACACCCATCTCTCTCTGACATTGTCATCTTTGACATTGGCAGGGAATTCCTTATGTATTCTACAGCAGTTTTACAGGCATTAATATAGAAGCATTAGTTTGTTAGGCAAGTAGATAGTTGCCGATTTTTAAGAAAAAAATTTAGGAGATAATCATGCATTAGTGGGTTTATTCTGCCGTTAGTATATAACAGTGTACTACTAATATTTAAGAGTAAAATAAGGAGACCAATTCAATTGGTTCTTCCACCCCTTTATCTTTAACTGTGTATATTACCTCCTTTATATATAAACCCAAGTAATTAAAATTAAAATATTAAATTAAACCAACATATACACTGTAAATGTGAGAAGTACAAACAAATGTTAAAAACCCCATGGACATGAGGTGAATATGGGGTAGTTAAACTCATGATTTTATCCCAAATTGATTGGAACACAAAACTTAGTTTAGTTTAGTTTGGTTTGGTTAACTCATAATTTTAAGTCCTTGAACGAATAATTCATCAAAAATTGGATTATGTAAGGTATTAGGCATCTATTTTGACCAGTAACTATCCAGGGGAAAATTCAATGTCCTGTGTTGATTATGATTCCTGTACATAGAAGTACCAAGTGTTCTGCCTGTCTATTGGTGATGATGTGTGAACTAGCTAAGGTTGTTTGAGCACGTCTATCGTACACAGTCAATGCGTTAGTTTGGAGGAATGGTATGGTTAGGATAGATTGTAGTACGGGAATGGGTAGACCAAAATTGACTTCAGAGGCAGTAGTTTGAGAAGACCTGGGTTTTTTGGTTCTCACAAAACACGATGCCATCAACATAACTCAATAGAAATAACACATTCATGTAGCCAACACCAATTATTGGGACTTAAGGCTTCGGTTTGATTAATTGGTTTTTGTACGTTATAAACAAAGTTTATTAACAAAATCAGCAACATCTAAATGACCTATGATTGTCAAGTGGTTACTGTGCTCTTGATTAATTTACATTAAAAAGGCTATAGATTGGACAAACTCATGCTCATACTCATAAGTGTGAAGACTCTAGTTTTTTTTTTCCCCAAATCCTTACACAGTCACACCAAATCGAAGAATGATTATTATATTTATTTTTGGTCATGGTTAAGAAAAGATTATAGAGAGCTTTTGTAGAAACTTCCTGTTAAACTGTATGGAAAAGGTGATTATATAAGACAAAATATACATAATTCCAAATGCTTCTCTCTGAAGAGTCTGTACACACACTTCTTTAGTGTACAAAATTGCCCTTCTCCAACCTTGCTTGTTGAAGAGCCAAACCCTACGTCACGGGCTACGCTATATTTGGCAACACTATGTAATTATTCATTAACAGTAGTCATGTGATTCTCAATCGATTCAATACATGTACAAAGCGACTGTCCTTAAAAAAATTTAGCACTGAAATATCAATCTCATTTACCTCCGAAAATTGAGCAACTAAAGGGATGTTACACGGTGGATCCATTAAAACGACATAGTTTAGCACACATTAGAAGCTATTTAGAAGTTTTTTTTCCAAAGTAATATAAATGTCATTGTTTCCTGGAGATCTAAAACACTGTATACAATCTTGTAAGTCCACGTCACAAGCTATTAAAATCAACTCATCTTTCTCATCTTTATATTTGATAAGATAAGTTCCAGCCTGGAGTTCCAGCCTTTCAGCCACTTGTTGCTGCAGCTCCTTTAATGTAGACGACAAAGACAAACGGAACTTTATTGTATTCGTTTCGCATTTTGCCCTGATTGTCACCGTATCTGCATCTTGAAACCCTGTCTTAACGTTAGCAACAGTACCTGAGGCTAGATTCGAAGGGAAATCAAAATTTAATTGTGGGGTTTGTCTCTGGTTCTCAACAGACGAGGGCAGAGAGGGCTGAATCTTTTCTATGTTGCGAGGAGACCACCGATCTATACCATGACCCCTACAGACACGCTTGAAAGTAGATATGCCAACTGCAAGAGGAAAGTTTCAGATCAGACAAAATACCTAGTGTTCTCTACTGCTAAAAGCCCACAAATTCTTTATGAAAAGAATCCATCTAGTTGAACATTACAATTACGGGGGGAAAAAAAAAAAGCAAACTCGAATCTTAAATTTGGGGAGTGTACTCTTACTTCCGAGTTTCCCTGCAGCATCTTCTTGGTTCATGTGCGAACATTTGAGGATCTCCTCTTTAGGAATGTCAATTCTAGGTCCACCTCTTTTATGTATCCTATCTTGCATACCTGAGGCTTGATTCGAAGGGAAATCAAAATTTAATTGTGGGGTTTGTCCCTGGTTCTCAGCAGATGAGGGCAGAGAGGGCTGGATCTTTTCTATGTTGCGAGGAGGCC
>CM033798.1:45659677-45824677 GCA_019656835.1 Rhododendron ovatum
ACCGATCTATACCATGACCCCTACAGACACGCTTGAATGTAGATATGCCAACTACAAGAGGAAAGTTTAGATCAGACAAATTATCTAGTGTTCTCTACTGCCAAAAGCCCACAAATTCCTTATGAAAAGAATCAATCTAGTTGAAAATTACAATCAGGGAAAAAAGCAAACTCGGATTTTAAATTTAGGGAGTGTACTCTTACCTCTGAGTTTCTCCGCAGCATCTTCGCGGTTCATGTGAGTACATTTGAGGATCTCCTCTTTAGGAATGTCAATTCTAGGTCCACCTTTTTTATGTTTCCTATCTTGCGTCTTCCTTTCATGTTCTTTTGAACTAGAAACCACAAAGATGTTTCGTTCTGCAATGACGACATTTTGTCCATTGCTTGAAGCATCCATTGACGGCTGATTAGATGAATCTACTTGCGTCGTCACTTTTCCATTTTGCAAGGAATCAAGACTAGGCAAATTGTCGTTTTGTGCTTCACTAACGACATACATTCCATTGTTTATGGCATCCATTGAAGGCTGATCCAGTTGGCCTTGCTGCAAAATTACTCTTCCATCCTCTAATAGTTCAAGACTAGGAATAGATCTAGTAGCTGGGATCATGTGAATGGAATGACTTCTCTGATAATTCTGAAAGTCGATGACTTCTAGGGATAATACTTCTTCTCCCAATTTTTGCCCAGAAGCAAGCTTAAAAGTTTCGAAATATTCCTCCATCGTTCCCAATATTAATCTCAATTTGGTTAGTATGTTCTCATCGTTTTCCTCGCTTTCTTGCAAAAAGAACTCTAGCACGTACAATTCATCTCCAGTGTGACTACTTTGCAAGCACATTGTGAACCAACCATCTAATTTGCAAAGTCGGGCATAGGGTACTAGCGGAGACTCAGCTATGCTAAATTGCTTTACATCCGAGCAGTATAACAAGTTATGAAATTGAAGTAACCTCCCACTAACCTGCCCCTTTCTTAAGTGATAAAATTTACTGGCGTTTACAAAATCCCGAAGTTTAGAATAGAAAACCACATCTTCCGAATCCAAATCGATTAAGTCAAAATACTCCAGAGCCGCGAGTTGGTATTGGCTTTGCAGTAAATTGTCGCAAGAACGGCAGGAGGCCCATGCCAAAGCCAAAGGGAGGTAATGAATTTTACAAACAGATTCACAAATCATCTCAAGTTCTTGAAAGGCAGCTGTAAGAGCTTTATTCTTGTCCCCATTCTGTTACGAATTTATTGTCACGTTAGGATACTTGTGAGAACATATTACTTCTAGACATAATACAAGGGGGAAAATCCAGATTAAAATTGTATCAGGGTTTGCCACTCACTTGCATTTTGTAGTGTTTATATCCATCAAAACAAAGCAGACCAAACTCCTGCAAAGGAATGGAAAGAAACAACTTAGGAATCTTGAAGATGCTCAATAGACTATCTAAGAAACATATTCAATCTACAACTAGTATCAAAGTACAACGAAGTAAAAAAAATATATAGTGTTGCCTATATGCTGGCATGATATTCGGCTCACAGAAATAGCAGCCTATGGAAAAATGATCCTGGGTATTTAGTGTGTCAGTATTCAGACATATTAATAGTTTCTTAGATGGAACGCAAGCTTCCAACGAATAAGAGCTTAGAAACTAACAGTGGAATTGTTGCCATAGCATCAACTTCAAATGTCGTGCATTAAACTGGCCTTTCGTGATTCCCTAAGATGACAATGTCGCTTAAGTATACTCATGTTGTCCAAAGTGCACCACTTGTGTAACCCATAAGAAATTGGAGGATACTCTACTGAAAGAGATGAAAACTCGAACAAAAATAAAATAAAAGGACGAACAAAGTATAACTATTGAGAGTTGTACTGAAGGAGGTTTGATATCAATATTTAGTTCAAACATATCCATGACAGATAATGTACACTACATTTGTCTGGAGTGGGTACCCTTATCCAAATAGCTCCTCTCCAATTGTAAAAAAAACTGGACAAATTCAGTTTTGATACTGTTGGGTCCATCCATAGTTCAATTGGGTGATTAGAATCATTCATTTTGTTATTGACAAGTTTAACCAAGCCAAAAATTACGTTGATTGCATATTGATTGATATGATTTAGAACACATTCATATTGAAACAACTAGGCGCATACACCGATGAACTCTATACGATGAACTGTTCAGATCATCAAAATGAGTCCAGTATATATCTGAATTTCTCAAAATTGGATCCATCCAGTTTTTTAACCAACTGGAGATGATCCAGGACCTTAAATAAATGATCAGAAGTGGTATAAAAGTTGGAATTTAACCTTTCAACAAGTACAACATTAATTTAAAAGGACGTGCATTTACCTTAAAAGTTGAATTCCCAACGAGACAAACATTAAGGGGGCAAGGGAGTAGAAAACAGGCTTATTAGTTGAGAACAATCAATCAATAATCCACAAGCTGGAATTCAAAAATGGCTTCAGTTTCGTGAAAAAGGAAGGCACATCATCATATCCTTTGCCTAACAAACAATAAAGTAGTAAAATAAACAGGGGAGAAAAGGAAAAGAGAGGGAGTAGCAAGGAATGTTAGTAACAAGAATAGGAAAAAGGCTGACTAGTGACAAACCTGAAAGATATCATACATGCTGCCCCGGAATTGTTTGTCAAACCAATCGTTACACATATTATATTTAGAAACAAACTCAAGTACCCCAACACAAACATAGGTGCCGCTGGAATGTTCAAAAACTGGCACAGCCCAAGATCCTTCTATTTTGCAACGTAAAGCAAGGTCGCGCTGTGGATACTCTTTTAGAGTGTAAAGCTCCACATACGGAGTGGATTCGGGGAGTTTATTGAGGAAGACACGGCCCAGAAGCCCAAGTTGTTCTTCTTCACTCTCTGCATCTGCGTAGAACTTATTATTATACTCCCTACACATCCCCATCCTATACTCACAAAGCCAATGTCTCGTACTCTTGTAGCCTACTTTGCCAATGGCAAAAGGTTGGAATTGAGTTGTAAGCAAAGTCCGCCCCTCCCTTGTTTTCGTGCATCCCCAAAATTGAACTAGGGAATAAGTAAGTTCAGGGTGCAATATCAATTTACGGAGAGCAAGTCTGACATCTAGTCTAACTTTCCGATTCCCACAAACATCGGGAATGAAGTCCGCAGAATGATCTGTAAATGAAAATTGAGGTTGAGCAACCAAAATAGAAAAAGAAAGAAGAACACATAATAGATAGATAGATAGATAGAGAGAGAGAGAGAGAGAGAGAGAGAGAGAGAGAGAGAGAGAGAGAGAGAGAGGTGACTTGCCGTCAGATAGAGTAAGGTCGTCGTCTTGTGGGTTCCAGAAAACCCATCTAATGCCTTTCCAACCGTTTGACGAACGAGACTTGTAGCCAGGGGGTTTGTCAGAAATCTCCAGTCGAGAATATTTGAGTTCCCTATCCATGTACTCTTTGAAAATGGCAGGGAAATCGTCTATTGGTTCATCGTCACTATCTTCGACATCGTCTATTAGTTCATCGTCGTCTATGGGTTCATCGTCACTATCTTCGACATCGTCTATTGGTTCATCGTCACTATCTTCAACATCATCTATTGGTTCATCGAGAAGGAAATCTTCTTCTTCTTCTTCTTCTTGAAGATGGCGGAGAAGAAGGAAATCATCTTCTTCTTCTTCTTCTTGAAGGCGGCACTCCGCCATCTTGTTCAATTTTGCAGAGAAATCCTCAAAAGAAGAAATGAGAGCTCCTCTTGGTTCAACATGCTTTTAAAAATCAAGTCAACCCCGCAAATTGCTTTTCTCACCTCCAGACACCACACCACACCCCACCCCCTGGCCCCACCTCCCTTTTCCCAGGCCACCCCTCTCTCTCTCCTTACAGTTTTTAATTTCTTTTTTTATTTAATTATTTTTATTTTATTTATTTAATTTCTATAAATACATATTTTCTATATTAAAAAATATAATTCAAGAATTAAGTGCTCCAATTTTCAATTCAATTTAATCGGGGTGAAGATCATATTTTTTTGATCATTTTAATCTAAATAGTTATAATAAATTTTTTGCTCTAAGGCCTTTCAACGAGCACTCTATGACTCATTATTTAGTTTCAGGATTCTCTTAAGATGTCCATTGAAAGGTCTTTGAGCCAAAAATTTATTACGGCCATTTAGGATGAAATGATCAGAAAAATAATATCTTTGCACCAGTTCAAACGGATTAAAAATTGAAAGACTTTTTTATAACTATTTTTTAATATATAAACGGTGTAAAAAAATAAGTGTTTCAATTTCAATCCGTTTGAACCAGTACAAAGATGTTATTTTTTTGATCATTTCATCCTAAATGGTCGTAGTAAATTTTTGGCTCTAAAACCTTTCAACAAGTACCCTAAGACTCCTTATTTAGTTTAGAGCTCTTTAGGGTGCCCATTGAAAGGTTTTAGAGCCAAAAATTTATTACTACTATTTAGGATGAAATAATTAGAAAAATAATATCTTTGCATCGGTTCAAACGGATTGAAAATTGAAATACTTATTTTTTTTAACTATATTTTTTAATATATATATATATAGGCGGTTCCGGAGACACCCAAAAAAACACCTAAAAAAACACCTCATAGTTTCTGATCAAATTTTGATGATCCGAGCCGTTCAATGTGATCAGAACGTGATTTTAAGGGTACCCACGAGAAATCAGCAAAAAAAATGACCGGGAAGGACTTGATCCAAACAGTTTTAAACAGTTTGTTATTGAACGGTTCAAATAAAACTGCTCAAATCAAGCATTTTCCGATATTTTTTTCGTTAATTTCTCGCGGGTACCCTTAAAATCACATTCTGCACACATTGAATGGTTCAGATCATAAAAATTTAATCGAAAACTATGAGTTTGAGATTTAGGGTGTTTTTTTAGGTGTTTTTTTTGGGTGTCCCTTGAATATATATATATATATATATATATATATATATATATAGAGGAATTTTCAAGTGAGGGATCCCTCATTTTTTTAAAATGAGGGACTTTCATTTTCCGATCAAATTTTGAAAATCCGAACCGTTCAATGTGTGCAAAACGTAATTTTAAGGGTCCCCTGAGAGAAATCAGCAAAAAAAAAGACCGGGAAGGGCGTCATCCGAGCAGTTTTTTTGAACCGTTCAATGAAAACTGCTCGAATGAAGCGCTTTCCGGTCATTTTTTTTGCTGATTTCTCGCGGAGACCCTTAAAATCACGTTCTGATCACTTTGAGCGGCTCGGATCATCGAAATTCAATCGGGAAGGGGAGTCCCGCATTTTAATAAAATGAGGGATCCCTCACCAGAACCTAACTCTATATATATATATATATATGGAAAAAAGGAAAAAAATAGTCGAATTAATTTGTAACTATATTTTTTTAATATATAAACGATTTAAAAAATAAGTGTTTCAATTTTCAATCCGTTTGAATCGGTGCAAAGATGTTATTTTTTTCAATCATTTCATCCTAAATGGTCGTATAAATTTTTAGCTCTAAGACCTTTTAATGGGCACCCTAAGAACTTTAAACTAAATAAGGAGTCTTAGGGTACTCGTTGAAAGGCCTTAGAACAAAAAATTTACTATGACCATCTAGAATGAAATGATTAGAAAAATAACATTTTTGTACCGGTTCAAACGAATTAAAAATTGAAACACTTATTTCTTTTACACCGTTTATATATTCAAAAATATAGTTAAAAATTAATCCGACTGTTTTTTTTTCTTTTTTTCCCTATATATATATTAAAAAATATAATTAAAAAAATAAGTGCTTCAATTTTCAATCCGTTTGAACCGGTGCAAAGGTATTATTTTTCTGAACATTTTATCCTAAATGGTCGTAATGAATTTTTGACTCCAAAGCTTTTCGATGAACACCCTAAAAGAGTCCTGAAACCAAATAAAGAGTCTTAGGATGCTCGTTGAAAGGTCTTAGAACAAAAAATTATTTACTTAGAACAGTCAGGATCTAATCCAAGCACGGACTCAACCAACTAATTAAGAGTGAAATACCACATTTGCTTTAACTCTTGGTAGTGAAGGATTATAGGAATAGAATTTAAAGAAATTTAGGTATTAGGCAGTGTAAGTTGACTGATCTAGTAATTCCATGAGCTTTTTGTGTATGATAAATTAATAATCATAATAAATTAGGAATGTGTTGTGATATATAGAAGTTTAATCTAAATTGTCTTGGCAGAGAAGGAAAACTAAATATTGCGGTGAATTTAATAGGATCAATAATTGAAAAAGTAGTTGACTAAAGCTCCCATATTTATGAGGTGAATCATAATTAAATTATATGTATATATAGTTCGGGTCGGTTTGGAATCATAACCGTGAACGAGAATCTACAAACCAAATCATGTAATGCGGTTTCTAATTTTTTTAAACCATGACCAAACCATACTACTAAAAACCCGAATCAAACTTTTCGGTTTGGATTGGTTCAGACTAGATTCGCAGTTTGACGAATTTTTTGCTCACTCCTAATATGTATCGTGTATCGTTTATTTCATTTAACGAATCATATCGGGATATGTATCGTGTATCGTAAGACACGTTAACAAACTAACATACGGAGTGATAAAATAATAGTTATACATAATACTGTAATAATCTAAAAATTTGGTGTATATCTGAAAAATAAGTGTTTTATGTATGAAAAAATATTTTTAGGATGAAAAAATTCAAGCCTCTCAGGTAGGGTTCATCACATTGAGGCTTTCATTTGAGGTTTGGGTTTAGGTTTCTTTTAAATGATTTGGATACGACCATAATTAGATGAAAAGATCAGAACATGTTTGGTGTTCCAACCCTTAAAATATGGTATGATTTGTTTTCTGTAAGTAATCGTAGGATACACTTTGAATTGAGATACGCTATTAGATTATAGGATATGCCGTTGTGTCGTAATATTTCTATATAAAAAGGATATGGTCTGCGATACATATCGCTTTTGGAAGGAGATGATACGAATCGTAAGATACGTATCTTGTATCGTAAGATTTTAACAACCATGACTATTACTACTAAAAATACTTGGTCAAATGACATTTGTACACTTGAAAATGTATACAAGTTTAGAACGTAATCATTTTATTATTTTATTACAATTTATAATTTCTCTTTGAGCATCTCCAACCCAATTATTTATTTTGAAAATCCAAAATTATTTTCTTATTAAAGTATAGAAAAATAATTTTCACACTCCTTTTTTTTACAATCCACACACCATTTTTTTTTTTATCTACATGAATTTACCATATTGCTTTGAATGTGTGAAAAAGTATAGTGAAAAAAGGGCAAAATAGTATATTCATGTAGATAAAGAAAAAAATGGAGTGTGCATTGTAAAAAGAGGAGTGTGAAAATTCATTCCCTAAGGTATACCACTATTTTTGGACTCGGTAAATGCACTTTTTCCAATCAATCCCGTGGATCAAAAGATTTTCCTGCATAGTTCAAACTGTTATCATTTTTACTTTCTAACTACCCCTCAGCCCAAAGGGTTTTCATTGTTGTAGTCTATCTTTCTGGATAGAATATTATGTCATCTGTTCCAAATTGTTGGTCTTTCTTTCTTTTTATGTATGTCTCAAAATGAATGTCCATTTTAAAAAGTCAACGTAAAAAGTTGTGTAATATTATTCTTTCACCCTTTCTTTTTTACAATAAGTGTCATGTCAACAAAGCATAAAACAAAGACAAATTGAAAAAGTCAATACAAATTATATTTCTATTTATACCTGTTTTTGCACCGTAAATCGGGCTAGCTTTGAAAGGCCATTTAACTAGGGGTGAGCAAAATAACCGTCAAACCGTGAATCCAGTCCAAACCAATCCAAACCGACTAGTTTGGTTTGGTTTTTTAATGATGTGGTTTGGTTCTGGTTTTAAAAATGTAGAAACCGTGTTAAATGGTTTGGTTTGTGGATTTACGTTAACGGTTTTAGCTCCAAACCGATCCGAACCGTATAACACATACATATACTATAATATGTTTAGATACATTAAATAAAATTATTTTTCTAATCTAATTCTCTATTCCACCACCCTATTATTTTACTTCAAAATTGATTTTCTAAACTTCTATGTGCAATAATCTATCCCTACAATTTCATTACACTAAACATAGGTTCGACTAAGTCAATTGATTTCACTCTTTTCGCTCGGTTATGAATTTTCTAATCTAACACTCTATTCCATGGCTTTATTCCTTCAGTAATTTCTTGTATTTTACTCTTATTTAGTTAGTTGATGTTATTGAGTTTTTGTAATGTTTATATAACTAGCTAGTTTAATACAGTATAAGGTTTGGTATTCAATTTTAAGTACTTCAAATAGTTTATGGGAATATGATATATCAATTTTGAGCGAACCGTGGTTCAAACCAAAACCGAACCGCTTTTTAATGGTTTGGATTGGTTTGGTTATATGAATTTTATGGGTTGGTTTGGTTCTCTAAATTCTTAATCCGTAGGTAGTGGTTTGGTTCTTGGTTTACTATAAAACCGGACCAATCCGGTCCATGCTCACCCCTACATTTAACTAAGTAATTAAGTAAATTGGGCCGAGCACATGGGTTTTGTTGGATTAAAAGTATATGGGTCTTGTTTTTGTATCACCTTTGGGCCCAGTTATTTACTCATTCAAGGCAAAATATGGCCCAAAGAATATGGGCAATCGGATGGCCACAGCGGCACAGCCCATAGAAGACGGAGCCGACTTAGATCATGAGGCCGAGCCCACAAATTAAGGAGACAATGCCTTGTTCTCTTCTCTTTTTAAAAAGTATTTTTCAAAAAATTCTCCCTAAATCCTCTCTACTTTCAATATTTTCTCTCTATCTCTCTCCACTTATTACTCTTACTATTTTTCAAAAAACTTTTCAAATACCAAACCAAACACAACATTGATTATTTTCGGAAGGCAGTTATTTCCCTCCAAATACAAAGGCCAAGTGGTCAAATGGCGCCATGTTTAACATTTGCACGAAAACAAAAATGATACTCACATAACAATCCGAACATAAGCTCTCACATACATGTGAGTTCCACACACACTACTATGTGTGGATTTCACATATATGTGCATGAAAGATTGTGTTTGGTGTTGTGTTTGAAATTATTGTCTGTATAGCACTTTTGACACGAAAAAGGGAGTGGAGAAGTTATCAAATTGACCCATGATCTCTACAATGGCTTTCAACTTCTAGTAACCGCCCACTCGCACATAAAAGAGCCAACATGGTTGTCACACTTTGGAGAAGGCGAGAAAACTGATTCAGACCTGGACCAGCTTAGTATTTGTCTATAAATACTAGTTTCAATAAAGAAAAAAGGGTCCATTACCATTCAAAGCCTAGCGCGTTTACAAACTTTCCTACTTTCAGCAAAGTAGACATATCCAAGTACCTCGTACTCAACCCCATTCCAGTTACTTCTTCAAGTAACTAAGATTTTACTTTTACTTGAACCCTCAACTTTATTATTCCGATATAATAAAATCTACGTTTTACGTTATCTCTCCTATACGACTGGGAAATTCTAAGTCCACAACCGTGTGACAAGTCACGAACCAACTTGTGGTCTTTACCATTTAGATTACACACAATCACTGAACAAGTTAGAAGTCAAGATTTATGGCAATCTTCATCCAAAGTTAGGTGCTACAAGTCTTGGCATGCCCGCACTTACCCAATTAGCGCTTGCGAACGCTCTCATTGCACGGTGTACGTGTGTCAAAAATGAGAGTTTTCAATTTCACTTCATTCTACCCATAAAAACTCGTTTTCCCAAAAGGGACAAGCAAATTGGAACGGAGGGAGTACTACTTTTGTGGTGCAACGAAAGATTACGATAAACAATAAACATTCACGTGTCCATGTGCATGTTTTGCTAAAAACTAACAAAAGTTTTTTCCTTCTGATGAGCTAATATTAAATAAGAGTAGTTGGAACCAGACGAGGTTCAAAAAGACTCAAATTATGTAGTTTCTTTGAGCCTGTCCAGCCTGCGAATCAAAACTGCCAAAAAACCAACCCGTTTGTGTTGATGGGTTGTAATTTGGCGACAAGTTAAGAACCGCGGTATTTGCTTGAATAAAGAAGGAAGTTTGAAAACCATTATTCCTAATTTTTATTTACCCAACAGAAAGATAAGTAAATTGCTGTATTTACTCGAATAAGAAGTGAAATGAAGAAAAAAAGACTAGGTGGTTTCCTTGATTTCTAATTCAACGCCTTTGTGGTTTCCTTGATTTCTTCCATCCAAATGAGAGCTAACCCTTGATAGGATACAACAACAGAGGCAAGAATGGTAATTGGCTGCTTTGGCTCAAGCATTAACAGAATCAAAGTGTTGCCCAGAGATCTAGAAGTTTGTATACAATCTTGTAAGTACTCATCGCAAGCTATTAAAATCAACTCAATTCCTCATCTTTATATTTGACATAGTAAGCCTTTCAAAAAACAAATATTTGACATAGTAAGTTTTAGTCTCCAGGTTCAGCACTTAACCACTTCTGTAAATGAAATTTGAGGTCAAGCCAAAAATAAGGAAAAAGAAAGAAGAAAGCATGAGAGAGAGAGAGAGAGAGAGAGAGAGAGAGAGAGAGAGAGAGAGAGATCACTTGCCGAGCGGGGAGAGTCGGTTCATTCACTAACTCGCATTTCATGGAGTTTATAAATTATATCCATCAAAACATTGCAAACATAGCTCCTGCAGGGCATGGAAAGATGCAAATGCATAATTATATCATAAGATGTGCTGAATAAATAAAATAGGATTGGAGTAGAGCTTGTCGAAGAAAACTTTTGTCTAAATACATTCACCTCACGTAAGAAAGTCCCATCAGGAAATGTTCTTCGGTACTCAGTGGGTCAGCATTCAAAGATACTAATTTCTTCAAAGGAACACAAGCTCCCGACAAATACAAGCTAGTTTGGTACCTTTACTGAAATCTAAGGAGGACTCTTCTTACGAGTTGTTCAACTAGTATGATAGTTCAGATTTGCTTTCTGATAATTAAGCTACGAATATGTTTCGCATGATATGCCTGTTATGATTCTTGTAACAAGGTGGATAATTCTGAATTTCTTACTTGGAGTTCTAGCGACTGCATGTTGCTTTCATGTGGAGTATTATAGCAACTCTAACACCTTCAGTCCTTCCACTCGTCGTTGGATCCCAGCATGCTCATCAAGTTGACCGACACTTGACAATATGTTCAGCACATCATCTCAATCATATCCATGATCTCAAACGGAAGTTGCTCGACTTTAAAAACACCACAACTATGGAAGCATATCTGGATTCAATTAAGGCATTATACAGAAATTAGCTGCATTACGTATATAAATTGATGATGAAGATCTTGTATTTCACACACCCAATGGATTGCATAGACGGTTCAAAATGTTGAAGCGAGCTATCAGAACACGCACATAACCTTTCTCATTCAGCAAATTTTCTCTATTCTTATAGCTGAAGGTCTTCACATGATCAACCTCATCCTATTGACTGTTCTGCTGTACTAATTGCACAACACTCAATTGCAGTAAGCTGACAAAAAAATGAGGAGTGCTAGGGACAAAGAAAATACCCTTAAAGTGTACATGAACGGCTCAGATTCACTGTGCAGTGCATCTAAGTCGTTCATGTACACTTTAAGGATATTTTTTTTGCCCATTTTCTTTGCACCTAGCAATTCTCATAAAAAATACATTCAAGTGCAGCACACACTTCTAGATGTTTTACTCCTCCTCCATCTGGTTTTCCCTCAGCTTCAGTTGTCCAAAATTATGCTCCACGGTTCTTATCCTAGCTTTCCCGTTCTGATCCAAATCTTCATAACTATCTGATCTTTAATAATGCATAGAAAACTCAAGAAATCACAATAATAGAAATAAAGGAAATCAGAATTACAGAAGAGGATTTCCCTCAACGATTTTCAGCCAGGTGGCTTTGCACCTTAGATAACATGGGGTGTCAAATTTGTGAAGAAACAAATCATACGGCCTATGGTTGTTATCAAAGATGTAGAGTGTTGAACAAGTCGGTTCTGCTACCCACGTTCGGATGACATCATATGTCAGGAGCATTTAATGAACACCACCAGAATTACAGAGCTGCATTAGTCAATGTCAGGCATGTCACATCAAGCAGAGATGTCACTTCGGTTATCAGAGAAGACAACTTGCGTATCATCGGAAGCTTCTAAAATGTTCCACAGCAGCGGTCTCCGAGTGTTATCCCAAGTGGGCACGTCACAGAATAAACAATGTCCTCCCCGAAGATCACCGCAAATGGAAAATGAATTGATGGAGCAGCCGCCACCGTAGGAGTCGACGGAGGAAATCTCTGGCGAGGTGAGAGGGCATGGCTTGAGGTGTCTCCGCTCATCGACGCCGTCAAAAAACCAAGTGGCTCTCTGGTTCGATCGTGTCTCTGCTCGCCATTTTGACGACGATGATGATCTCCACTCGAGAGATTTGTTGGAATGCTTCAGTACGGCGTTGTTTTATTTTTTTCCAGACTTTGCAAGTTAAAATTGCGAAGTCTCTTCACATGGCTTCTTAGCAATAAATTGTAGATATATGGACTTTTATTTAATTTTTCAATGATCTGAATCATTTACTTTGTAGAAATCATTAAATTCATCAAAAGTGCTACACACACAACCAACCTCTAGCCGTCAATTGCTGTAATAAATGGCCAGGATTCGCTCAAACTCTTTTCCATAAAAGTTAAACTTTTCCTTAAAAGAGTTTCTATAAAATTTAGACCGTCCAAATACATCTAGACGGTCAGAATTACGCACACAACGAACATAACGGTTGTGCAAGTAGCATTTTTGTAAATTCATTAACCAAGTAAACATTCATGCTAATAAAATGCCAATTGATATCTCATTGGAAAGAATTAGAAAGAATTTAGGCTTATATTTAGGAGTCTTGCCGCATTGAATCACAGTATCACACCCTAAGCAACTCGTCAACGATACGCGAGGGTAGAAAATCAGATGAGCTTTAGGACGAGGCCGCTTTAATTATTCAGACAGCGATTTGAAGAACCAAAGCAAGGAGACTTAAATCGGCCGGGTACGATATTGATAAGTAACGTTTTTTTGCCTTTCGATACGATATTGTTGCACCTGATATACATGTGGGAGGTAAAATTGCATTAGTATCGACTGGATCCAAGTACGTATTCGTCCGTTTCCGATTCTCGACAGTTACGAGTGATTTCAACACTCAAGTTTTTTTTTTTTTTTCCTTAAAATGATTTTTATAAATCCATGATCGCAACATTTGATTCTGGTTCCATGTCGTTTAATTGGTAATCAAATAGTAACTACTCCGTACTTTGCAACTACTAATCATGCAATGCCACATTTTCATGTTGTGCATATTATTGTACAAATTTTTGTTTTAGTAGACTTGCTCGGTCTTCAATGGAGCGTTATGGGATGCAGTGAAAATTTAGGGGTCAGTCAAGTAATTCCCGAAATCATCAGGGTTGAAGTTTGTGGCCAATTTGCATTTATCCTTTCCTGCACAACCATAAGCAGAGAGAGAGAGAGAGAGAGAGAGAGGAGCAGAGGTGAGAGAGAGAGGTGGGGATGACTGCAGCCACCATTTCCTTTCTCTCAGTAGTAGTGACTCCAAACCAACTCTCTGTATCCCAACGCAGTTCCAGTGGCCAAGCACTCTGTTTCACCAAATCTTCTACAGTCTTAAAACGCATCTCTCTCTCTTCTCTTTGTTCTTGCGCTTCTTCTTCTTCCCCTTCAAATCCTGTCATAATAGAACAAGAGAGCCCTTCTCCTCCACCGGAATCCACAACTCCCGACGCGCTTCCTCCTACCGGGTAGTCTTCCGCTTTTTTCACCCAATTTTGCAACATTTTACTCACTTCATTTCATGCACTTGTGAAATTATTGTTAGCTTCATCTGCTTAATGCAATCATTGAGTTTTATTCAATTGGTCAATTTTGCAAAACTACGAGTCTAAATTGCACTCTAACTTAATAAAAACTCCAGACATTCAGATTTCTGCGCAATTCTACTGGAATGGTCACAATTTCAGCCCGGATTTTTAGCTGAATTTCATAAATATATCGTGGTGGATGGGCGTAATTATATGGTTACTATGATTAAAGTGTTATCTAACCGAAAAATAGTTTCCTTTGAATCGTACTATCCTCCGGTCATTGTTGTTCAAGTTGAATATCATGGACCCGTTTAAGATGCGATCCTTACCAGGGACACGGGGAAGTGCAACGGTGGGGAGGCCCAGACCTTCCCAACCTTGCTAGAATCACTACATATATAGTATAAAATATACATTACATATTCAAAATGTACTATATCGGCTCCTCCAGACTTAAAAAAAATAAAATAAAAGAATAGAATGTGGCTATTTTTCTGGAAAATCATTATTCCTTAGATTTCATGCTTGAATTTCTAAGTATGTGTAAGGAAAACTCAACTCCGCCTAGTTTGTGCTTAGAGCCTTATCTTTATTCTCCAGTCGGTCCCAAGCCCGAATAAAGGCGGAGGGTTATGCGTTAGGTAGCTGACAGCCAGCATGTAAAAAAATTCGTCAGATCTCTATGACACGAATCCAAATATGATAACAAAACATGCTAGGGCGTTCCCTTTAAGCGACGCGTTGTGCCTGCCTTCGGGTGCTTCGAAAAATGAGCAAGGGGCGCTACACTGGCGCCCGGGTGTGGGGATAAGTGAGCAAGGGTTCTCGTGTTACCTGGACGAGCACGGGTAAAGAAGCTAGCCCAGGATTATAGGATTCGTTTAGCAACTTGGAATATAGGGACATTAACGGGTAAGACTAGGGAGCTAGTTGACACCATGCTTAGGAGGAAGATTAGTATAGCTTGTTTTCAGGAAACTAAGTGGGTAGGAGAGAAAGCTAGGGAAATAGAGAACACAGGTTATGCGCTCTACTATACGGGTAAGAATAGACATAGAAATAGAGTAGGTATCGTAGTAGATAAACACTTAAAAGATTCGAAGTTACAGTCACGAGGAAAGAAGATCGGATTATTTTAGTTAAGCTTGTGATCGGAGGGAGCATAACTAATATTATTAGTGCTTACGCACCTCAAGTAGGTTTGGATGATCTCACTAAAGAGCAATTCTGAAAGCAGATGGATGACGTGGTTTAAGATATACCTTTTGGGGAGAAGCTATTTATAGGAGGCGATTTCAATGGCCACGTGGGAGTGCATAAGAAAGGGTATGAGAAGGTGCGTGGTGGCTTTGGTTTTGGTGACCTTAACGAAGGTGGTCGAAGGATTTTAGATTTTACAGTAGCTTTTGACCTTATAGTGTGAAATACCCTCTATAGGAAGCGAGAAGAGTATTTAATTACCTTTAAGAGCGGAGCTAATAGAAGTCAAATTGACTACTTTCTCGCTAGAGGTGTGGACCGCTTGACATGTAAGGATTGTAAGGTTATTCCCGGAGAGTGTCTAATGGCACAGCATAGACTTTTGGTGTTAGATATTAGTCTTAAGGGGAATATAAGAAGGATAAAAGAAACTAGATGCCCACGAATTAAATGGTGGGACCTAGGAAGGGAGAAACTAGAGGTATTCAAGGAAAGAATGTCTCAAGAAGTACAGTGGGGAGTGGAAGAAGATAGTGACAATATGTGGAATACCATAGCTGACGGTATTAGAAGAATATTGAGAGAAGTTATCGGGGAGTCGAAGGGAAAAAATCCAATTTCTAAGGAGACATGGTAGTGGAATGATGAGATTCAAATCAAGGTAAAAGCCAAGAGGGAGTACTTTAAAAAGTGGCAAAAGGACCGGAATGAGAAAAATTTTCAGGGTTATAAGCAAGCTAGCAAGGAAACTAAGAAAGCTGTTAGGGATGCTAAGTTGAAAGCCTATGAGAATTTCTACGTTAGACTCGATAGTAAAGATGAAGAAAAAATTATTTATAAACTTGCCAAGTTGCGAGAAAGGAGAGTTAAAGACGTTTCTCAAGTTAAGTGTATAAAAGATATTGATTCGGTGGTGTTGGTAAAAGACAAGGCAATCAGGGATAGATGGAAGTCGTATTTTGAGAAGTTGTTAAATGAGAAACATAAAGGAGGCTTTGGTGGGGAGGAAGAGTATGTACCTGGCGAGAACATAGAATATGAATTTTATCGGAGAATACAAAAGTTCGAAGTGGTCAAAACTTTGAAAAGAATGAAACCGGGTAAGGCCTTAGGACCAGATGGTATCCCTATTGAAATGTGAAAAAGTCTAGGTGACCTGGGGGTGACTTGGTTGACGAAGTTATTTAACAAGATTATTATGACGAGGAAGATGCCTGACGAATGGAGAAGGAGCACTCTAGTACATATCTATAAGAATAAAGGGGATATCTAAAGCTGCAACAATTATAGAGGTATTAAATTGATGAGTCATACGATGAAATTGTGGGAAAGAGTTATTGAGTATCGCTTGAGGATGGTGACTGAGGTGTCAGAGAAACAGTTTGGGTTCATGTCTGGAAGATCAACCATGGAAGCTATCTACTTATTAAGGAGAATGGTAGAAAAACATAGAGCAAAGAAGAAGGATCTCCATATGGTTTTCATAGACTTAGAAAAAGCTTATGATAGGGTGCCTAGAGACATCATATGGTGGGTTTTGGAGAAAAAGGGAGTGACCAAAGAGTGTATCAAGGTGATTAGAGACATGTATGAATGTGTCGTCACTACCATTCGATCACCAGTAGGGGAAACGAGTGAATTCCCAATCACTGTAGGATTGCATCAAGGGTCAGCCTTGAGCCCATACCTTTTTGCCTTAGTTATGAATGAATTAACTAGACAATTTCAGGAGGATATCCCATGGTGTATGATGTTTGCAGATGACATTGTCCTCGTAGATGAAACCGGTAGAGGTGTTAATATGAAACTAGAAATTTGGAGCGAAGCATTAAAGTCAAAGGGTTTTCGAATAAGTAGGAGTAAAACTAAGTATATGGTGTGCAAGTTTAGTGGTATCAGCAGTGCGCACGAAGAAAGAGTGATGATTCAAGACCAAGAGATACCTAAAGTGATCATTTTAGATACTTAGGATCAATCATTAGTAGAGATGGAGAGATTGCCGATGATGTGACCCATAAGATTCAAGTGGGGCGGCTCAAGTGGAGGAGCGCTACTGGTGTACTGTGTGACAAGAGGGTACCCATAAAATTGAAGGAAAAATTCTATGAAAACTGCCATCAGACCAGCAATTCTTTACGGGACAGAATATTGGCCTATTAAGAAACAATAGGTGAACAAGATGAGTGTAACATAAATGAGAATGTTGAGGTGAATGTGTGGTAAGGCTAGAAGTGACAGGATTAGAAATGAAACGGTTTGTAAGATGGTAGGTGTAGCACCCTTAGAAGAAAAGTTAAGGGAAAATAGGCTAAGATGGTTTGGGCATGTCTCCCGTAAACCAGAGGATGCAATAGTTAAGAGAGCAAATATGATAGCTTTGGGTAGCAATGCTACAGGGAGTGGTAAACCTAAATTGACATTAGATGCTGTGGTATGCAACGATATGAGTATAGTAGGTTTGTGTGAACAAATGGCTCTTGACAGAGCTCAATGAAGGAAAATAATTCATGTAGCCGACCCCAAGTGATAAGGACTTAAGGCTCGATTTGGTTTGATTTGGTTTGGTTTGGTGTAAGGAAAACTTAGAAATTTAACAACCTTGTGAATATGTGAGTTTAGGTTCTAAGTTGTAGCCTCCCCTCTAGGCTCTATACAAATCCTAGCTCCGTCCCTGATCGTTTCACTCTCCGAATATAAGTACCATTTCACTCTCCAGATATAAGTACCATTTCTAACTCAGTGCCTTGATTTGATGGAGTACATAAGATATATGCAGATGCTAGGCTAAGCATTTTCCCTCTATGATGGGATCTTAAAGTTAACACAACGGGGATAATGGGAAGTTGATAGGCTTACTTGAAACTACCACTAAACTCATATGAATGGGCTAGTGGTGTATTATCACTCTTATTGATGTGACTAATGTGCCACTTCAAGTCTTTTGAATTAGGTAAAATAAATCTTACAGCTTGTAGATTCAACATAGCTGTAATAGCACTCTATTGTGGAAATATAGTCGTCCGATGTAATCAGTGAAACTTACTCCTATTGGGTGCATGATGGAAGCGTAGTTTATCTTAGATGATTGGTTTCGTCGTTTTTTTTTTTTTTTTTTCACTTCACTGATGCTATGGTTTGATCATTGATGATCTTGTTGAGTAGAATGCTCCTTTTGTATGTTAAATTACTGTTGAAATTGGAGTACAGGGGTTGTGAGGCATGTGGGAGGGAAAAACTAGAGGGCGGATGTAATGGGGAGGGAAGGATTCAAGGCGGGATCGCAACAGTCCCAGGATTTGGTTGGTGGCCAATAAAAGCCTACAGGCCTTGTCCAGGATTTGTGGCATCTGGTGGCAGGTATCGAAGACGTGGGCAAAGCATGGATGAGGTTGTCTCTGGAAGTGGGGGGAGGAAAGGAGTTTCCATGGCGACTAGCGACGAGGCTAAATCAAGGTATGGTTAGATTCCTATATGGCATGGTTTTGGAAATTGTTTCCCATGCTAGCAATTGTTATTTTGGAGTTTGTACCATGTTACTTGCATATTGTGGGAATGGTTATCCTTAACTGTTTGGGATAAGTTTAGTTGCTTTGTTCCACATGACCCAAGCAGATGAGGAGAATCTTGGGTCGAAATGTTATTGCATGCGAGATGTAGTGCGTTTTGAGCTGGAAATAGACAATTGCTCTCCCTTTTAATAGAGCGCTCACAACCCTAGCTTGCCAACTTGTACTCTCGGACACAGTTGACACATCGCTGTGTGACTTCCATGTTGGAGGGGGTTGATCATGGTTAAATCGCGGGGTCGATACCAACAAAAAAGAGAGGACAATTTGCTTTATTCTCAAAGCCGTGCAATCTTGAATCGTTTGCCACAGATTATGCATCAAGAAAATGGGCTTTAAGAACTTGAACGGGCAGAATACCTTTACCTAGCCTTTTAAATGACGGGGAAAAAAATTATCAGCCTTATGCTCAACAATTCAGTTTTGTAGCATATCGGTAGCTTTGATCTGATTCTTTTGGCAAGGAAAAAATCTTAGCCAAAGAGAAATCCGTCCAGTAGAGCAGTACTATCTCACCGTTCGACAGTGGCGCCTTCCTTGGCAACCGTCACTCTCTACAACAAATAACGTTTATTGTAATCTGATAATCTTTTTTCGCTGTTTTCTTTATCTGATATTCTTAGTCTCAGCAATGCTGCACATTCTTGCCAACATATCAGAGTTCAATCATTTGAATGAATCTACTCTATGTCCTTGTCTCTCTGTTTCGTGTTGTAAAATCGTTGTGTTGAAGGACTTAATGCTACATTCTTTATGCCTTGTTTTCTTTGCAGCAAAAAGAATCAAGGACCAAGGCAATTCAAGAAGTAACTTTTCACTGGAAGTTTTGTGGTCTCTCTCTTTGCCAATTGCTTTGCTGTTCTGTGGATTATACGTCACAGATATATGGCATTGGCTCGCCCTCGATTTTACGTGGAATTGTAAATGTGATTCATTTCTCTACTTCCAATATAGCAACAACGATATCAAAGGTGCTTCGGTTGGCCTATGCTTAGGTGCAATTTTTTTTTTTATCAACTGTACTTATACCCATACCTACTGATATCATCTTTTGGTAAGGATCAGGAACTATGGTGCATTTGCATTGTGAGCTGGATTTAGACCACCCCTGCAGATATACGAGATACAACTGATGGAGAGAACCAGAGAGTTCACAAAACAAAGAGAAAGAAAAGCTTTTAAAAGCAGGTTCACATTGTTTGGATCGAATGTAGGGCTGTCGTTAGGATAATTTACCATCCGCGAATGCGTGTGACAAAACATATTGAACTCTTCGAATAAGAGTTAGGCGCGCCTTAACATTTCTTGGAGCTCTAAACTAACGACCGAACAAACTTCAATTGGTTATAAAAAGAAATTTCCCAATGAAAGTCGAACCTGCGAATTATTTTGTGTTCGTGTTTATTTCTAAACCCATATTCCAAACAAGTGCTTTATCGCTTGATCAAATGGAATTCCAAGTAATCGATCTAGAAAATGGAATTTCAAAAAGATCCAGATTGATTTTGAGTTTCAATGTGAGTGGGAAAATAGCTTACACACGGGTGCATTGTAACTATTTAAATAATCAGCTACTCACTTGTCACTTTTAAGGACTGGACCATCCTATTTGCCTGTTGTGAAAGCTCATTTTCGAACTACTTCAATGATTAAAATTATTTATTTTTTCAGAGGTGGTTGAGAACATTATACACGTTAAAAATTATGTTAGATAAAGTACTATCAATTAATATATTTTCACATTACATTGTCGTGCAAAAAAGAAATGATTGAAACAGCGAATCAAAACCCAATTTGAAACATAAATGCATTTCAAAAACATATCAAAACAACATTTAATGAAATATTTTTTTGACGTGCTCGATATTTTTTTCTCATCAAGCAACGTGGTCATTGTTCTAAAAGAGATTTAGAAGATGAATGATTCCAATTAATTAAATGCGTCCAGAAAGAAGCCACAAAAAGCTCCCAACCATGGTGCTTATAGAGTTTTTTTTTTCTTTTTTTGAAATCTCCTAGTTTCGGTGTAAATTACGTGTTTTTTATCAAATTAAGAATAATCGAGGTACGTGTAAATTAACCGGATAAGAGTCAGACATAAGATAAACGGGCCGACCCCTGGGCTATGTACGGGATCTTTGCCACTTCGCTTAACTGAACCGGAATCAACAAATTTCCCCAATTGGTAAGTTTGTTTGGCAAGCCCTAGATTTCTGTCTCCGAGAAAATCATGGAACCAGAACTCCAATCCAAAATCGAAGAAACAGTGCTGCAGATCCTCAAGTCTTCCAACATGGACGAGACCACCGAGTACAAGATCCGGCAAGCCGCCTCCGAGCAGCTCGGCGTCGACCTCTCCCCGCCGGACCGGAAGCGGTTCGTCAGGACAGTCGTCGAGTCTTACCTCTCCGAGCAGAAGCCCGAACCGGACGTGAACGAAGCTAGAAACGACGCCGTCGAAGAGGAGGAGGAGGAAGGAGAAGGTGACGATGATGATGATGGAGGACATGGGAAGAGGAAGAGAGGCGGCGGTGCTAAAGAGTACGATGATAACGGCGATCTCATCATTTGCAAGGTTCAGTTTAAGATGTTTTAATCTATTTTATTCTGTACTTAATTTGATGTTTGTGTTAGTTAAGTAGTAGATTTTCTGAGAGAGTTTGGGTGAGGGTTTGAACAGAATGTGAACCCTAAATTGCGCAAATGGTGTATAACGATCAGTACATGTATAGAGGTATCTATGAGTAATAGCATCTGCAGCCCTTACTTATAGTTTTACTCAAATAAATTTGGTTAAAAGCTTCATTTGGTACCAAAGACGCCAATGGGCAAGCTCAAATACGAGTAGAAGCTTCATTATGGCATGATTGTAAATTTGGGAGGAGAAAATTAGTCTTCCAAAGTTTGAGTCTAAGATATCTTAGCCTATTTTATTATTTAATTTGATGTTTTTGTTGATCAAAAAGTGGATTTTGTGAGAGAGTTTAGCTGAGGGTTTGAACATAATGTGATCCCTAAATTGTGCTTTCGGTGGCTTAGAGCATCTATAAATGTTTTGAGCAATTTTTTTCAAGCCAAAGCAATTTTTGTACTGAAGTAAGAAGCATTACTTAGATTAGGGTTAGGAAGTTGTGTAGTGGTTGTTTCTATAGCTTTCTGAGACTGCGGCAGTGAGGCTATTTTGTTTATTTGTTTTATTGTAGCTATCTGGGAGGAGAAGGGTGACAATTCAGGATTTCAAAGGGAAAACTTTGGTGTCTATCAGGGAGTTTTATAGTAAAGATGGCAAAGACCTTCCTTCTTCAAAAGGTAATAATGTTTCATTCAACTCATTGTGTGTGCTTCTTTGTGTTATTGGGCTTGCTCCATTGTTGCAAACTGTATTGGAAAAATTGTGGATTGGTGAGCACATGCTGAGTATTGTTTGTTATAGGGGA
The DNA here is from genome assembly GCA_019656835.1 of Rhododendron ovatum. Lineage (NCBI taxonomy): Eukaryota > Viridiplantae > Streptophyta > Magnoliopsida > Ericales > Ericaceae > Rhododendron > Rhododendron ovatum. The sequence goes on from CM033798.1 coordinate 45,681,850, forward strand.
TATGAGAAGTTTGAATTTGGGATTATGTTTCACCCTGCACAAGTTGGTTTCTGGAACCATTAGTACAGTAACATCTCAGTTATCATTGCGCTCCTATTCACTGTCTCTGCACTTAGTAACTTTTCTATTGTAGATCATCTGTGTGTGCATTTGTGTGTGTTTTGAAATAATACGTGTGTGTGTGTGTGTGATGGGAGAGAGAGAGAGAGAGAGAGAGAGAGAGAGAGAGAGAGAGAGAGAGAGAGAGAGAGAGAGAGAGAGAGAGGTTCTATCTGATCAATCTCGATTGTAATGGGAAAGAAAATTTCTTGTGTTCTTTAAGACATCCAGCTTCCTCCTTTAAGTAAGGTGTAACCTTAAATCTGCCCCCAAGCTCTTAGTACCTACTGTCAGTGCGTTTGTTATTATCAATCTCCAATAATTTTTTACTCCAATTATTACTCACTAACATAAAGCTTCCTCCTTTAAGTAAGGATCAACATGGTGGAAGTAATCTCTGCTGTTCCCTTTAGTGTTTATTAATTCTCTTTTATCCTCATTGAATATTTGACATTTGATTTTATATTTTGAAAGTTGGTCGTTGAGAATCAACACTTTGGCCATGCTTTTCGAAACCACAATTGTTTTTTTGACTATCAATTTATGGTTAGCCCAAATAGTTACAAGATTGAGCATTGGAACTGAAGAGGAAGATAGGGGAGGATTTATGTGGGGAAGGTCTTAGCATGGCATCTAAACGGAAAGGGGGGAAGGGGTAGAAATTGGATTTGTTATCAGTTGGTTTTTTTTTGATCGGCGATTTGTCATCAGTTGTTACTGCATGGCATTGAAAATATTATGGGAAGGGATGGAAATGATCAACTTTGAATGAAAGAGTCCATTTCAAATTGAGCTTTAGGGATTGAATTTAATTGTATTTGGCCATTAGTGGGTTATTTTTGTGATTTTCAGTTGCGGAAATGAAAAAGGGTGCCTATTTTGCTTGTCCTTTCTTGAGAATTTCTGCATATGTGACATTTGGGTGGTTCCATTGCTATTTTAGCTCGTATAACTAGTTTTACTTGGGCATTGATGCTGGTATCAAGTAGTCTAGTTATCTAAGTTGTTTCCATCATTTTGCTGGTTTAGTATTTCAACTTTTATGCCATCTAGCTTGATATCTTAGCAGATAGGTTTATTGTAGGCGTGTGCAAATTTTTGAGGAATTTTTTTTCACAAATGAGTTCTCAGTTCTTCTTGTCTTCGAAAACCTCGAAGGATATTTCCTAACTAGTTAGTTATTTTCTTCAACTTGAGTTCTAAGTTGTATGAATCTTGGATTTTTGAGTAGTAAGGATGTGTTATGCAAGTTGGTTGTTCTCCAGCTGTAATATGTTTTACCTTTGGGAGTTGCCAGTGTAACGGTGTAACCTGTTGCAACCCCTGCAATATGGACATTCTTGCAGTATGCATTGTTTTTGTTTCTTAGAAACCGTTATATTTGTTACTGTTATTATTGACAAGGAAAAAAGGGATAATGATGAACAAAGGACTACAACATCAGTGGTCAAAAGTATTAAAAAAGACTTCTAGAGTCCCTCTGAGTTAGTCCTGCTAGTGTTGTATCATTCTGTGAGCTGGATAAGTATGTTATCATTTCGCATAGATTTTGTAAAATCTAGTGCTTTTGCATGTAGATCTTCACTATGTTTGCCTGTATAAGGAGAAGATGTCTTCCCACTCCCTCCCCCCTCCCCCAATTTTTAGCATTTTAATGGAAGCTCGGTAGCGCCAGTTTTCCTTTATGCTTAAATCCGTTGTTCATTGTCATTTGTCCTGTTTATACCAAATGCTTGATTCTACCATTGTATCTCCAGGAATAAGCTTGACAACTGAGCAATGGTCATCCTTCAAGAAGAATGTACCTGCTATAGAGAAGGCCATAAGGAAGATGGAGTCAAGGTTGAATTGATCGTCCTGTTGATATCAAAAACCGTTGCAGGTTTTGTACTTGTTAATGGCAAAAAATTGTGGTGATAATCTTCCCAAGTCTTAGGAGTACTAGTATGTCATTCTACAGAGCCCTTTTTCGGGCTGATGTGGACCTTATGGTTGGTAAAACAATGCTCTTCAATTGTACAACTGGTTCATGGTTCTTGTGATCTCTTTTGTAACCATTGGGTTTGTTTTGCTTCCAGTTTCTGTGTAATCTTCTTCAAAAAATGTCTTCTTAATTGGGGATAAATCCAAGTCTTGTGGATGTTACTTTGAATATAGGAAACCAGAATTTCCGTTTGACCGAAAAAAAAAGAAAAGAAAAAAGAAGAAGGAAACCAGGAAACCTACAATTCACTTGAAGGAGTACATGTATAGTCCACTTGATGTCGTTTTCTTTTGTCCCAGGTAATGGACGGGGATCTCCCGGATTAGGATTTAATAGACCAATGACCGAATACCAAGTTATCAGCAATGTTCTAAAAGTAGTTAGGCGCTAGTCGAACAGTTAGCCACTTTTGAGCAATTAATTGAATTAATTGACAAGTTAGTCGGAACTAATCGAATAGGTCTAATCGGTAATTAATCGTTAGTCGGAACTAATCGAATAGGTCAAATCGGCAATTAATCGTTAGTCGGAGCTAATTGGATAAATCTTGCTAGCAATTAATCGCCAATTAATTTCTTATTTTAGAACACTAACTTATCAGAAAATGCTAGACATCAGTTTGCCCGAGAGTTAGTGGATTCCCAAATCAGTACTCTTGGGACAACGTGGTGCTTTAACACCTCTCCACCACAACACATTGATTTGAGTTCACTAAACTTAATCTTGGATGAGCTTGGTGGCACTGAATCATTTTTCAATCCACACTACCACAGCTAGCAGACCGTCTCTCACTTTGATCTGGGGAGAGAATGGCTCAAAGGGAAGAAAGTTTTTAAACTACTACACAAAAACCTGATTATTAATATTACCCTGATATAGACATTCATTGATAAATAGGGTTCAGAAGCCCATCCAATCTACCTAATATACCAAACATCCCTACCAACCAAATTTTATGCACCCTTAGCAGCCGGAATCATCGATATATTCATTTCACGACGACGTAAGCCACAATAACGGTTATATCATCTGCTTTGCCACCAAGACGGTCTTTTCCGGCCATCACTGCAGCCTGCGTAAAAGGAGTAGGAGCAAGGCTATCGACTGAGTTATTATAAGCATGTTCTGCTATGGCCCAAGCAGCCTGCTCGGGTTCTGAACTACTTTCAGTTATCATCTTGACAATATGACAAATGTCTTCTGAAAACATGTTGTCCAACAGCCCATCCGTGCCCATGACAATCACGTCCCCTGGTACTACGGGGGTCCTGTACAACTGTGCTACATTCGGGCGATCTGATGACGTCTTGTTTCCTAGCTGATATGGGCAGTTGAATCTGCGTTGCTGAATGTTTGATTTGAAAACTTCTTTGCCCTCTCTAATCACCATAAATCCACTGTCTCCAACATTTGCAACGACCACATGCTGTAAAAATAAGCAAATAACAATTCAGGTAGAGGCATGGCATAAAGTACATTACAGTTCCCTCTCTCTCGCAAAGCTAGTTCGCTCCACAAATCAGCTTTTGTATGCGCCCGCACCTGTTTCTGTAAGTAGGAATGGCAAAGTGGGGATATTGAATGGGCTGCACTCTGCCTTTCCTGTTTATTTACCCCTCATATCACTTTAAAGGCTCAAACTCGCCCCAATCCCAAACTAAAGTGGAGAGCAGACCCATTTCAAAAAAAGTGGAGAGCAGCGCAATAGTACTATTAAAATAAAACCACTACCATGTAAAGTCAAACAGGACCCATCCAATAACTTACCTCACAACTGTAGCCATATCACAAATCCCAAACAATAAAAAATCCATAGCCGGAAATTTTAATTTGAACAAGTGGGCAATACTAATATCATACGAAGCATGGATAAAACCCTCTTTCCCTATAATGTCAACTATAAGACCATTGCAGGTTTAATACATAGCAACAAAGCCAGGCCCTTGGGGCTGATTAAAGGCTTTTTACCTTAAACGGTTACAAATGCCTTTGTGAATCCCGTAACAAGGCTCATACACCCAAACTCGCTTCATACCTTAACGAGTTACAAATGCCTTCTCGAATCCTGAAACAGAGACAGGATAGATAATCCGGGTACCCCACTGCATTGTCTATCCTAGTTGTAAGCATAACTAGAGATCCAAATTGAAATGCAAGAAAAAAAAGGAAATAAAGAAGGAAAAGACACTGACATTGTTTTTGAGGGTAAGTATGCAGGCTGTTGAGGATCCTTCAACTTTGGTGTTTCTGTAGGCTTCATCCAAAACACATCTGGGATCAACCTCACTCTTTTCTACATTCTCAATTGCCTTGACGCAATTGGCCATAAGGCCCCGAGCATACTGTCCTGCATCAACACCGGATTTACTCCAGCCACCAACACCATCTGCAACCCCAACTGTTTGTTTTTCTGCACAGATGAAGTGGGCATCATCCCCTTGGGGCTTTGACTCCTTCGCCTTTGATATGTAGAAAGCTCCACATACCATCTTCAACCCTCTTTCCCTTGAACTTAGTCAAAGCAAAGAAAGTAAACATAAGTTGATATTTTGATAATCATAACCTCAATGGGATAAGATACTATATTACGTTCTACACATAAGTAGGTTTCGTTTGGAACAGCTTTAACAGCCCCTTCGGATTGAGGGGTTTGATAGAAAAAAGAAAGGATTAGTGTTTCTTGCCAAATCACTTATGTAGATCGAGTACTTAGGTGAGAGAAGTACAAAAATGATATCTTTTGATTGGCTAGTTCTCCTTTCTCACAAAATCTCACGAAAAATGTCTAGGTGTGTCTGTGATGCAAAAGGCTCACCTTTCTTATCACACCATTTCTCACAATCCATAGGGCCGTAAAAGTTTTGACTTTTTTTTTAGCACTGCTACAAACACAAAGACACAGATGTGTCAAGACCCGTCTAATGCACGTGAAACCTAGATGTGTCTGAATCTGCTAAGAACACACCTGCCCAGAGTATCTTTCTATTAATTTTGGTTCCGCGTTCTCGAAGGCACATAAACAAAACCCCAAAATCCCAAGACCTATAAAAGATAGGAACTTTTCAGTATTGAACTGTGTCGGACCTACACAAAACGATGCATGTGGGAGCAACACTAATCGAAATCAGTATCCAAAGTATTGTCCCTATTTTTTAAAAAATTTCCCACCTTTACTCGCAGGCACATAAACCAAACCCAAAATTGCAAACCCTAGAAAGTTCGAAGTTTTTTTATTTTTCAGTATGCATCAAACCCAGATTAATACCCAAATCAAAATCACGTAAGCAGAAGTGATAACGGACGAATCAATTCGATCAAACTAGAAACAAATTCGTTAACAGACGTGAAGAATGTACATCATACCCGTTGGAAAAAACACGCTCAGTGAAATTCATGGTGAAATCTCGTCTAGTTACAGTGGCAGGGCATTGAATTTGAGATCAAGCGAAGTGCGAAGAACACAATGAGAGGAGAAGAACCCTAACATTGACGAGAGCCGTAGAGGATTTTGAGATAGAAATGTAGCTTCAGCGATTTCTATGTACGAATGATTCCGATGATACGTGTTTAAGGAAACGAGTCCTAGTTTTCTTGGGAAACGTACATGTTTTGGGAAAGAGATGGATATGAGTCCCTCTGTTCGTAGGACTGTAGAGAGTTATGGGAGTTATTACTCAGCAATGCACGTCACGTGAAACTCCAACACCCGTTAATAATGCGTATTTTTTACATGCATATGAGTTTTTTTTTTTATATTCATTCTACCTTTACACTCAATTACATATTTATACTCACAATAGGAGTGGAGCATGTACACACTATACACCCAGTGTGTGTGGAACCCGCTTCTATTATGAGTGTGGGTGTGTAAGGTGTTGCGTAAATGAGTGTGGAGTTAGAATTTTCGTTTTTTTATAACCGTATGTCTGCATTATCTGGGTTAGTTTGTGCGTGGATTTTGACGAATTTTGGAGTCATGAAGTTAGTGACCAAGCAATACTCTAGTGACTCGAAGGTTTCAAATGTTTGGTTCTCGTGAGAATGAAACACACATCATGGAAGAGCATTTATTACTTTATCATAACCAGGTGATGACGTGAATTTCATACAGAGCCCAATTAATGATTGGAGTCGTTCAATTTGTTTAAGACACGAATTTATGGATTCCTGCAAAAAAAAAAACACATGATTTGTAAATTCATAAGAATTTGATCGATTCATTCAATTCTGTCTTATCAAGCTTTTTCCGATATTCGAATGAGCTTGTTTTTTCTTATTAAAATCGTGTGTTTACTTAAATTGAACCACTCTAAATCTCTGATCATTTGTGTGAGATTTCGAAATGAATCCTGTACAATTCGGTGTACATTTGGTATGCGCCAAATGATGTACCAATAGGTTTTTTATTTTGTGATTAGATCCACGGATTGTGAAAGTGCTGCTTGGTACTAGGTTACACTGACATTCCTGTATGGATCAGTTCCAAAGAAATTTGTTCTTCTCTCAGAAAAGAAAGGAAATTTGTTCTTACATTTTTATAACTACCATAGATATAGATAATTTTAAACAAATGATTTTTGTATGATGCCAGGATTGGAACGTGAGTGGGTGGATTGAAAACCCTAGTGAGAGTATTGTTCGTATATGACCAATCTTGCTATATGTTCAGAAATTTCAAAAAGGAAAGCGATTTTGGAAACCAATTTTCCTTCAAAAAAAAAAAGTACAATCATTGCCCCCCCTTACTTTTTCCCAGTTTTAATGTATTAGGACCATCAATATATAAAAAAGTTCAATATTTGAATTATATGTACTACTATATAAATCTAACGACCCAAACTCATCACAAATTGTTCCAAATCCATCCATATATATATCACGAATTTTTTCTGAGCGGCACAGTTAAATGAGCACATTGAAATATGAGTTTGATGGGGTTAAACTCCTGATCTCTTTTGTCCTGTCACCTAAGTGCACACCCTGACCAAAGACCTAGCCCTAAAAAACCCTAAAACATCCGCCGGAAACTTTGCTCAAAAGGAATTAAGGAACTAGTATAAAAAACTCTGTAACATTGCTCAAAACAAAGGAAAGGCTAGTTCAAAGCCCATCCAATCTACGATATATTCATTTCACGACGATCTTTGATATATTCATTTCACAACGAAACTTTATGCATCCTTAACAGCCGGAATCAATCTTCGATGATATATTCATTTCACAACGACGTAAGCCACCATTAACGGTTATATCATCTGCTTTGCCACCAAGATGGTCTTTTCCGGCCCTCAGTGCAGCCTGCATAAATGGAGTAGCAGCAAGGCTGTTGACTGAATTACGATAAGCGTGTTCTGCTATAGCCCGAGCCTGTTCTGCTATAGCACGAGCAGCCTGCTTGGGTCATCTTCTTGACAATATCGCCAATGCCTTTCGAAAACATGTTGTCCCACAGCTCGTCAGTGCCCATGACAATCACGTAACCTGGTTGTACCGGGGTCCTGTACGACTGCCCTACATTCGGGCGATCTGATGATCAGATGTCCCCTTTCCTTGCTGATATGGGAAGTTGAATCCGCGCTAAAAACCTCTTTGCCTTCTCTAAGCACCATAAATCCACTGTCCCCAACATTCGCAATAAAAATAAGCAAAGAATAGTTCGGCTGACATAAAGTACGTTGCGCGCCACTCCCACTCCAATATGCTTCGTACCATTCAATACACTTTGAATGCGCACAATTCACCTCCGTAAACAGTTATTCACGGCTCCCTCCATTAAAAAGTTTTTCTCTAAAATAAAACCAATACCATGGAAACCTCACCAAACAATAAAAAATTCATTACCGAAATCGATGTTACATTACTTTGAACAAGTGGGCAAGACAACAAGACTATGAATAACTTATTTATAAGACCATTGCCGGTTATAAGTACGGACACAACCTTCTTTCCCTACAATGTCAACTATAAGACCATTATTGCAGGGTTTTGGTTTTTGGTAAATCGGAAATGGTAAGGCCATTGCAGGTTATAAGCACATAGCAACGAAGCCCAGCCCTTGGGGTGGATTCAAGGCTCTTTACTTTTAACGGGTTACAAATGCATTTTAAGAATCCCGTAACAAGGTTCCTACATCCTAACTTGCTTCATACCTTTACAAGTTACAAATGCCTTCTCGAATCCCATTTTATAATAGAGACATGATATATAATTCGAGTACCCCACTGCATTGCCAATCCTAGTTGTAAGCATAATGAGAGACCCAAATTGAAATGCAAGAAAAAGAAAAAAAACTATTTAAGAAAGGAAAAGACACTGACATTGTTTTTTAGGTTAAGTATGCAAGCTGTTGAGGATCCTTCAACATTGGGGTTTTTGTAGCTAGGCTACATCCAAAACCCATCTGGGATCAACCTTGCCCTTTTTTGCATTCCTGATTGCCTTGACACAATTGGTCATAAGGTCCCGAGCGTATTGTCCTGCGTCCACACCGAATCTACTCCACCCTCCAACCCCTCCAACACCATCTGCGACACCAATGGTGCGTTTTTCTGTACAGAGGAAGTAGGCATCATCCCCTTGGGGCTTTGACTTCTCCACCTTTGGTATGTAGAAAGCTCCACGTACCATTTTCAACCCTCTTTCTCTATTTTAATTAAAACAGAGAAAGTAAACATAAGTTAATATCTTGATAATTGTAACCTCTGTGGGATAAGGTGCTTTATTATATTCTTCACCAAAGCAGGTTTTGTTTGAAACAATTTTACCAGCCCCTCAGATTGAGGGGTTTGATAAAACAGAGAATTGGTCTAAGATCAAAAAAAAGGGCCCAAAAGCACATTTAGTCCGGCTTAAATTATTGTAATATGTATACGACAAGAAGAGGCGTCTGGTTTCGGTTGATCGACTCTGGTTTCTTTTCTTTTTGTACCAAAGTAATTTTTTTTGTATATTTTCCATTTATAGTAAGTATAACATTATATATTTTTTTCTTATAGGCAACTGTGTCTAGTTAATAAGAAAAAAAATTGTTACACCAAAAAATTTACCTTCACATTTTTACAACAAAAAATTGGCATCAAAAAATGAAACACGTATATTGGTTTGGACAAATAATCTTATTTGTCAATTTTTTTGGGATAATAAAGAGTATATATTTGAATAGATTACCAAATATGTTGATTTCATTGCAATTCAACAGAATACAAAATTCACTGATTTCTGCATTGGGACGGCGGGAGTATATTTTTTAGGTAATAGTTATGCGGTACTTCAAAGTCAAAACCCACAAAACCTTGAACACCGGGGAATTCCAAAAATTCACGGCCATCACATCGAAATAGTCCACACAGCTCCCAAAAGGTTGAAAAGCCCACACATGGGTACGACAAACCAAAAAAAAAAGACTCCCAACGAAGACCCAAGAAAACAAGAAGAACAATCCTCCAAACGGAGACAGAAAGCTAAAAAAAAGGAAAAAAACAACCACCAGATAATTACTGGAAAATCCTGTTGTGGGAACAACTAGTGTTGTGCAGTAGAAGTGAAGAGCTAAACCCAAGCATTGAGGAACCCAAATCAAACTCAACAAGATAGTTCTCCAACTGGTGCCCTCCCAGGACCACCGAGGTCCTTGGCTCTGCCCCTCCATCCACAAGCCCTAAACACAAAGCACCTGTCTTCACTCTCACCATCAAATTAGCTCCGTAAATCCTCCAATAAACACCCTTTTGGAAAACCAGATCGATAACTGGCACATCTGGTCCCGTACTTGAAGTACCAATGGTCTTCGAGTCGAAGCATGCTCCGAATGGTGAAACCGATGCCACCCGTGTGATCTTCTTCAACGCGGCCATTTTGACAAACTTGTTGACAACTGATCGGTAGATGGAGTTCTGGAGAACCGTATCTGGGGCTACGGTACTTAGCTTCATCCCGCCGTTACCCTGTTTGTCAATGGCTAGCAAGGAGGCATTGAACGAGCCGAGACGAATACCACTCACTCTGATAAATTTCACATCGACGAAATATTCGTCGGACGGATCGCCTTCTGAGTACGATGGGGCGGTGCTTACCGGGTTAATAAGGAGCGGAGTGGTGGCAAGTGACTTGGATAGGTCTTTTGTGTAAGGAAGCATGTAGTAGGGTCCACCGCCGATGAATATGTCCCCTGATCCCGTCATAGATGACGGGAGATAGAGGGCGAATTTCTTGGGATGGGGCAACTTAAATGCCGATGCGATTTTGGTAGTTAAGGAAATTGGGGACCTGGCCAAGCCGACCATTCCTATAGTGCCAAATGCTAGGCCTCTTAATTGGGCTGAGGCGCCACACGAAAAAGGGAAATCGGGCACCGTGTTGCTGGAAATCGCGCTCTGCCCATCCGTCGAATACACTTCCATGACATCCTCGCCTAGGCCTGCGGCGTAAAGCAAGTTCTTGATCGGGTTATAGGCGTCGGAACCACAAGTGTCGTTGGTGCACCCCGGCCTAGGCAGACCCGGCAGGGTGCAACCCATGCATCCGATCCCTTTAGCGGCCTCGCATTTGCGGGACCCGCAAGGAATCGGGCGATAGGACGTGGAGTTGTACTTATCGCAATCGATCCACGTGCGCTGGCCACCGAGGTCGATAACTACACTGACCTCGTTTCGGATCACGTTCAACGTGCTGGGGTCGCGATCGCCGAGTTCGAGGGTTGTGTAGTATTGGCGGGAATGAGAGGTGGTGTTTGTCCTGATGGGGAGATGTACTGCGGTGCTCCCCTTGGGTTGGAGTGCTATTTGTGCGGCTGATGAGTGAGAGAGGTGGAAGAAGAAGATGGAAAGGGAAGAGAGAAAGAGATATTGGAGTGAAGAAGCAGCCATCGAAGACTATCTGCAAGTTATTGTCCGTTAGGTACTTTAAATAAGTTCAAACTCGGCAGTGGCGCATTTGTTTACTTTGAGGATAATGTTTTGTAAAATGACACTCTGCACAGTCCGAAAATGGCAATGATGGTATTGACACAATGCCATTCATGATGGGTATGAATACTCTACTGTGTTACATAATTATTTAGTGTGAAGACCGATCAGTTTTTTTTGACCCTGCTCCGGACCACCGTGAGATTGGTGTCCTGACCACCACAAATAGATTGACGAATTTGAAATTTCTACGAATTCAGTCCAGAGTGAAGTTGGTATGGACGAACGGGCACGCAGAAAATTTAGGGTTGCTTTTTTTTGCAATGTTGTTCATTTTTTCATCATAGTGAAATCAACCAATACACCGTGAAATACAATTGGGCAAATTACTTAAGTCAGAATCATGTATATTGTCTTTCGATTGCTTTTTTTTTTTTTTTGTGCCTTTGTTTTTTTTTACCCTAACAACTGGTATCATTTGTCACGTGTTTAATTAACTTTCTGTAAAGAAAGACAAGATTTTAATTACATTTATAGAACGATCTTGTTATTGTTAGCCCATTGGGTTGACGATAAGTACACTAGAAAGCAAGAAAAATACGTAATTCTATATACTTTTTACTCCATTTTATAATACACATTTACACAAACGTAATTCTGTATACTTTTTGCACATTTTAATACACATTCACACACTTAATATTGTCAGTTTATTAGGTTGATTTTAGAATTTTTCTTTATAGAAAGGTAAAGTGCAAAAGTTATTCTTTCGATATGGAAAAAGGTAATCGTTAGAAAAAATGTCGGGAACAGTAGATATATAAAACAATCCGAAACCAAAATTGCACCTGACGCTGAATTAACGTAGCAGTACTGAATTTTAGACATTTTTTTTTGGAAGGGAAAGAAATTCATTGTACCACTAAATATATACAATGGTTAAAAGGATCTATTAAACACAGGAAAACACATAGTACATCTAAATTAAATGAAGGATACGAGTCAAGCGATAAATGAATATTAGACAGTCTGGTAGTATATTTAGGCTGCTGATTTTGCCACTCTATTTTTTATTAACGCCACTCCCCTACAAATGTGTTTCAGGATAGTAACGTTAACAAAAAATAAGTGACAAAATCATTTTCCTGTATTTATGTGGTTTAGATAAGGGCATATCCTCTTGATAGTGTCGCATTTAAAATTTGAAGAAAAATGTCTGGGCACCCATACCGAGACAATGGTTCGTTAAATTAAATTATCTCTTGATTAGAATTGGGTTTTGTTTTTTCAAAAGGATAACCAATACCATTAGTAATAATTATCGAAAAAATAAACAAAGAGCACATCCATCATTTAATAAAAGCGTGAACAACAACAACAGCGGATAGAATTTTCAAGTAGAAACACATGTCCTCCAAAATCCTTACAAGCCAAGCAATAAATTGCACCATTATCAATACGCCTGACAAAACTAAACTCACACGCACAAAAATAACACACGCCAATCCACCATCGGAAAACTCCCACAAAGGTGAAGAAGAGTCCCCGCAAAGGGGAGGAAACATTCCACCAGGGAGATCACAACGAACCATTGCTAAAGCTAACAATAATGAATGGAAAATTAGAGAAATAAAACCTCCGGCCACCGTCAATGTCGCCGGAATTCGTCGCCTAGGATCAAACAACGTATTTGCCGGAAAAGACCAAGTCCACCCTTGCTTGATCTGGTCCCAGATCTGGCCCAACCCGGGTAAGCTGTCGGGGAGAAGGGGGTGGGCCGGATGGGCGTTTGGGGAGGAGGAGAATGAGAATGATGAAAGAAAAAGAGAAAAACTCCCAAATTTAGAATTTAGGATCGAAAGACGGAAAATACCCACGAGGGAGAGTAATCCCCCCTCCCCAGGAGTCTCTAATGTTTTTTTTTTTTTTTTTTTTCACTTGAACTCCTCAGAGTCTATAGTGTATTATATCTGAACAAGGGGAAGTGCTACAATACACACCCCTTATTTGGGTGTGTATCATATGCACCCTCATTAAAATACACTAAAATGTTATGAATCCCAAAATGTTACGAATCTATTGCTAAAAAGTTACGAATCATATTGTTGAAAAGTTACAAATTTTTAGTATAAAAGTTACGATACGAAATAAAATGTTATGAATGACCGGTCCTACAAGTAATTTTTTATGAGGTGGCACAATATGAACCACACAATAGGTGCATATGGTACACACCTTGAAGGGGTGTGTATTGAAGACTTTCCCCTGAACAAGAGTACTCTCTAACGTTTGCTTAAGCACGTTTAAGGATAATTTGTAGACTTTGCGGTACCATACCTACTCCATCGTCGCCATAGGAACCAATTGTAATTTGTAGACACACATACGACTTTATCAGCGCTGCAAGCAAATCGAGTTACTCATAAGTAGCTCAAGACCCGGTTTTATTAAAGGCTTGGGTCAGCTCAATTCGTTTAGTAAACAAATCGATCTCATACAAATTTTTTGCTTGTTTAGCAAATAAGCCGAGATCGAGCTAGCCCTAAGTTGACTCAAAGGTTCAATCGGTACTTGAACCAACCTGAACTCCAGTAGAGCTCAAGCATATTTTCAAACGAACCAAGCTTGAACTCTCTAGTACGCTACAATACCTGCCCAAAAAATTGTTTTCAAGCCCTTAATAATATTCGTCTTAATTGAAGCTTTTTTAAAATTGGTTTGATGGAAGCTACACGTGGGCTGTTGACCCAACTCATCATGAAGATGCTCTAATGAGTACATATATACTTCTAGAAATTCCTGAGTTGAGGACTACCGAAACCACGAAAATTTATTCATTGCTCTTGTCTCAAGGGCACTAAATAATCTCTCCAAAATCACGTGCGGTTTTGGCTGTTAGATTCATACGCATGTTAGTTTTCTATTTGCTAATTCAAAGTAATACTCATTAAAAGACTAATTAAAGGTAGATATAACACAGGAAAATGTAGAATAACCAACGCTCGTATTAGCGGTGTTTTTTATGAAATGCCACCATATTTAGTATCCATTTTACGGGTGCTTTTAGAAAATATATCATCTACTAAGATTTGATTCAGATGGCTGGTCGAATGGAATCCAAAACGCGGTCAACATAGTCATCGTCGACTTCGGGGTGGCAAACTCAACTCACGTGTTTCGATTGCAATATTTACAAGTCCCCACATGCCATCGGATATTGCCGGCTTGAACCACTGTGGGTCTTGGGAATGCAAAGCGGACGCATGGGTTGCATATGGGGGCCAAGGCCCTGCGCGGTTTCAGGGTTTTTATTTTTATTTTTAATATTAATGTTTTTTTTTTGTTTTTTTGTTTGGTGAAAACATCTTGGTATTGTATTTTGTATTGGATATTATTTAGACATAAAAATGTGTTTGTTTTTTGTCCCAAAACCAAATTTCTCTCTCTGTACACCGTCTCTCATAAGTTTTTCCTTCAATTATTGATCTCATTTCTTTTTCTATCTCTCTCTACTTACTACCCAAAAAAACCTCCCTCAAAATTTAAACCAAACAAACTATTAAATTTCCGAACCTTCAAATTTCAAATCCGTGTTCATAGGTTGGCCCCCGTATTTACAAGATCTTGGTTCCGTCCTTGGGTTGCAATTGGACGGATCCACCAACAACGCTAGTGGTTCGTATAGTATGATTACAACATGTGTGTGTGTGTGTGTGTATATATATATATATATATATACACACACACACACATAAAAATATGGAGTGTTTGGATCGAGCACCTACACACATTGAATGCTGTTGATTCTCACAAGAGCCCACTCGGTTTTTTTTAGAGAATTTTTGGACGGCTCGGATCGACCATCCGATGGCTGGAATGTGCCCGGCGGGGCGTCAGGATCCCGATCGGGAACCCTTTTGGTCTGGAACTGTAGCACCACTCTTGAAGAAATGGGTAGCTATTAATACCTATGTACTGTTCATGTGTCATTCTTAAACAATTTTCTCTCTCTCTCTCTCTCTCTCTAAAAAAAATAGTATTTTAATAAATAATAGGTAAAGTAGAGAGAATTAAAATAGTGTTGAAAGAGATGAGAGTAGATAAAATAAAAAAAATACACTGTTTACTAGCATTTTTACCTAACAACTTGGTAAACTTGCTCTCAGGGCAGGGATGGTGCGCTTGGCTGGGTCTCCAACTTTGTTACCCAGTACTATCATTACAACGGCATCAATTCATTCGGGAATATTTGGAGACATATTCATTGGACCTTACTAGTGTACATGCTTCCAAAGATCTTTCATAGTCACTTGCCACCCTTTCGTTCATTAATCCATTGAGCACTGCTCCGGCTTACTCAGAAGGTGATCCATCCGAATAATTATTCGGATGTGTATTTCGAATGTAAAGTGTGGTATTAGGCTTCACCTCCTTACTACCCATAGACAACATGATCAGGGTGTCAGTGGGACGAACCTTAGTAATGTAACGCAATGTACCGTTCTTTTATCTGACTCTTGTCGATAGGTTTGTCAAATTAGCCACATCGTAGAAGATCAAAAGATCGGTGTCTGTTGCGCCATCCGGAGCGTGCTTCAACTCAAAAGACCATTGTTAATGCTAATATGTCCGGGACCGGTTGTGCCGATTATCTATCTTGTTTTACAGAAGGGTGTTTATTGGAGGGTTTACGGTGCCTTATTCGATGGTTAGAGTTAAGAAGGGTATTGTATGCTTAGGTTTTGTGCATGAAGGGTCAAAGCCAGGGACCTCAATGGTCTTTTATTAGGGTCTTCTGAAATCAACAACTAGCTAGCGAATTCACGATGGGAAAAGATAAGAGATCAAGCAAAATACCCAAATTCCAATCGATCCATAAAAAGGCCAAAGAAAAAAAAGGACCATTTAAACCTTACTTTCAATCAACATTATACTTACTAGATACAAGGGAAATGTATCACATAAGAGTACAACATTTTGAAACTGTCTTGTTTCCAAATTCGATCATCCCATTGAGGTTGAAATTTCATGTTGCCAAATTGAGCTCATTGGCAAACTTCCCCTTCCTCGGACTGCCGATGCAAAAGTCCGGCGACCCTTCTCTGCTCCGATGATCGCCGTTCCCCTTGAACAAATTTGCAACCATCGGCTTCCAATTTCCTCCCCACTGCCCCCAACTAATAATCTTCCCCCTCCTCGGCGCAGCTGAATCGCTAGCCGAACTCGCCGCCAGTCTCATCTGCTCAATCAACGCCTCCATGTTAACCTCCTTCGACAAGATCTCCTCCAACTGCTTCGTATCGATCACCAGCTTCACCCTCCACACGCCCTTCTGTGGCGGTGGCAGCACCTCCACCGCCGCAGAAGTGGACATCCTTATCGGCTCTGCTTCACAAGCAGAGTCCGCGTATTTCTTACCCATTCTGCCGTTTTCCACAAGAGGGAGGAGGTAGTAAAACTGGCCGCCGCGAAGCAGTTCGTGATCATTCAGTGCCGAAGACATGCGACTCTTCTGATAAATCCCGTGTCCTGGGTAGTCGTTGAGGACTTCTTTGACAGATTTAGGACCTTCGAATTCGACGATGTCGCCAGAATCCGTCATAACTCGGATAGAGTACTTGAGGCCTTCAGCCTCAGCAATGCCTTTCAGAGAACAATTCCCCATTGTAAGAATTTCTACAACCTGAAAGGTTATTTGGTTGATGATATGCATGTGGTTGATGGGTTTTATTTATATATGTCCAAGAATCTGAATAATACTCCGTATTCAAAGGGTCACGGATTTAGAGGGGGAAGAAGACAAGGTGGGGGGGAGGTGGTATAGGGAGAAGACATTTTGTGTCCTGTTTTTTTTTTGAAAATTTGAAAGTTGTGTCGTTAGATTAGACCGTTGGTTTGCGTCAATTAAGCACAATTTGTTTTTATCCAAGGCAAATGAATAGAATAAAAGGACGTACGGTGTTGTAAGTTTTTTTTTGTTTTTTTGTTTTTATAAGTTGAACTTGAACCGGTTCAATGAATCGACAGATTCGGAGACTAGTTCGACCGATCACTAGCGGAAGGCCTACTTGAAGTCGGGGAATGGTCGATAAGAGTGTTCCTAGACTTATTGTGGAGCAATTGACATTTTACGTGCGGCCCAATGCAATGCAATAGCTTGTGATTAGGGGGTGGATCAACACTATGCTAGAGATTCCTTGGTGTGGGCATTTTGAAAACCGTAACATAATTTGATTAAATTATGCATCTTCTTATGTCAGTTTCTTTTGGTCCCAGATGTTTTAAAAGTCCAGAATCAATTAGAGAAATAAGCAAATTCAAATCTTGCCAAACAGTCATGGTTTTGAGTCATTATGTTTTATTTTTTGGGCAAGTAAGTGTATAGTAACCTAATATAAGATTAATGAAGAAGCTCGACAGATATTCTGAAATGCAAATAAGATGTTGAAAGTGAACCCGAAGGCCCAAGAAGTTAGCCTAGTGATCAAGGTTTGGGACTTTCGAAGTTAGCTTTGAAGAATTTCTTAGAACAGTATGGAAGAAGAAGATATAAGAGTAGTATTCATTTTCATTGATTCCTTGCTCAATCTAATACATAGATAAGCTGAGCTTAACTTTAGATTCCTTTTAACAAACTCAACCAACAGCCAACCACTAGTCAATGACAGCTAAGCACAGCTCAGCATTAGCTCAATAACCAACTTAACTAATCTGAGCTTAGCTGAACTAACAAACTCTGTCTTATTAGTGACCCTTGCATACAAGCTCCCTCACAAGTTTTCAGATTCAAAACCTAGCTCACAGGTATTGTCAATTCATTTAAGACCAGTTTATATAGAGTTTTGCTTTGGCTCTAATTGGAAACCTTGCAAGTGGATTGTGGGATTGATCTCCTAAGAATTGGTTGAGGGACGAGTCAACTGGCCTAAACACTTAAATTAAAAAAAAAAAAAAAAAAAACAATGAAAGAGCAAGCAATCAAGAAATAACAAGAAGCCCCATAAAATAAGCCTAGTAAACCTCATAAGCCGAGAACTAGGTCAAGCACAAAAGCTGTCAAGCCCATAATACAATGCGGTTTACTAGGTGGATGGTTTTAAGCAAGACTTCCTTAGGCTGCTGGTTTAGCCTGGTTAGAGAGGTCATCATGAAATTTGAAACAACTTCCCAATCACTATAACCCCAACCTAGCTACTAGTTCCATTAAGGGAAGAAAAAATCCCAAATAATTCAACAATCGCTACAAGCTCAACTCATTCCCACTAGTGCAGAAATTATTTTAACAAAGACAAAGGAAAGAACACTCACAAGCAAGTGGAGAGATTCAAGCTTCTGACCTCTTAGTAAGATGCAATCATAACCAGCTAAGCTAGCCTCAGTTTGTACTCGATTATGCCTTCTAGACTGGTCCAATGTAATTTTCATCTGAAAGGGTCTATGGAGGTCCTTTTAAGATGTGTAGATTAGTAGAGATAAAGTTCAAGATGTTGATGTGATTCAAGTTTCAAAATAACCGAAATTAATTAGGTCCCGTTCTGCTAAGATTCTTATTTTTTAATTACTTATTTTCCTTAACGGAACGGGTCTGTCTTCCAATTATTAACTTGTTTTAACACTGCTTCTAAGTGATGATAATGAAAGTGTCTTTATGTTGCAGTGAGTATGACTACAAGTAACTATGGTGTCACTTGAAAGCATTGCACGGACCAAATCTTCATTGGTATCATATTGGGTGACCCTACTACCTACTAAACAACAAAAAGCCAGCTCTCAAATATTACTCTAGATAATGGTTGGCCAATCAACCTATTAGGACTAGCTCAGTTAGTCATTTTTGTACAATAAAATGTCAGGAAGTCGATCCTTACCAAAAACCACGAATGATTGTTTCTTTTCCTAAATAGAAAGTATTTAATAGACTTTCAGTTGGATTTGTTTTGTTCGTTCGAAAAAACAAGACGTGTGAATTATAGTGGAGACGAAGTTCTAGATATGGATGTAAATTTGTTTGGTTCGTTCATGGTGACCCACCAGGATGTGACCTTGGTCTTATCTTATGACCACATATTTTATCTCCCTAATTAGGATAACAAGAGCAATTCCTGCAAAAAGAAAACCATTTCAAAGCCATCCCATGCAGAGGCTAGTAGGGAGGAACTAGGAAGGAAGACTCCTCAGTCCTCTGCATCTAAAATAGAGTCGCATATAAATTCTATGATTCATAAAGACAATGCCTTATGGGCTGTTCGGGCATCACGTGGGCGCGGTCACGTTGTACCCATCCGGTACCCAAAAATTTCTCCTAGCTTCTATTACAAAATCCAACTCAATCCTTTTCAATATGGCAATTGGCCTGGCTGGATGAAAGAGACCCTAATGAATTCACTTCGGTTTCTAAAATAAAACGATTTTAGTAACCTCAACCCACTAAATGGTGTATAATCCACACTCAATATCAAAATAAAGTTAAAATTTCAACATACTTCTCACATATATCGATGCACGTTTTCTAATATGTATATATCGTTCACATACAGTAGTATCATTTCATTTTTTGCACTACATAAACTAAAAATGTGACCTTTTACTTACTTTCTTAAGCGAAATTTGTTGAGACCGGTTTTACTTACTTTCTTAAGCGAAATTTGTTGAGACCGGTGTGAATGCTCTTAGTTGCTGATCGAATTTGCAACGAAATTATCTGCAACGTGGTGTACTATCATCCATAATCAAAATGAGGACAAGTCTTCTACCATAACCAAACAAATGTAGTAGTCCAAGTTGCATAAACCAAAGCCACAAAATCAATCTTGAGGCTAAGAACTAAACCCCCCCAGCTCATCAAAGATAAAACCCACCCTCACAACCACACAATCACTCCACCCTTCCCACGTGCGAGTCCCCCACAAAACCTCATACACCAATTTTAAAGCCTCTATCCTTTCCCACCAAAGTTTCAATACAGTTTTGATAGCTAACGTGTCCGCGCCTTGAAAGGTGAACGGATCATCTTACGCACAAAGTTTCAATACAGTTAAAAGAGAGAAATAATGGGGTGTGCATCGTCGAAACGAATTGATGTAGCCGTGGATGTATACCGTCCGCCGCCGTCAAGTTTTGCGGTATTCGACATCAACGCCATTCAGGAGCCATGGATTATGGTGGACGATACACAGGAGCAACACGATGGGAAAACCCAGCTAGTGCCGGACCCGATTCTCGAGAAGCTCAACAAGCTCGAATCCGACGGTCCACAACCGTGGGATGAAGTGAGCAAAGCTTTGGAGGATCTCAAGCCCACTCTAACTGATCCTACACCCTCCCCACTGAATCCTAACCCTGTATCCTCCCCCGTTAACACTCCGGCGCAAGATAGCACAGTTGCGGAGAAATTCCAAGCCCCAGGTAAGAACAACTCTTTTCGCACGGTTGAAGAACTCGACACCAAACTCACTTCCAAACCCCCCGAGTTGAAGAAAACCCAGTCGGCTCGGACTGAGTTGGGAAAAAACGAACGAGTCAAGACCGAGTTGAGGAAGACCCACTCGGTCAAGCCCGAGTCACGAACTGGGTCATCGCCGGCGGCGGCGGTGGCAGCCGAGTCCGTGGTGATCAAGCCGGTGAGAGAGAATATTTTCGTATTGAAAGACAGGTTAGAGAGAGAGAAGGAAGGGAAGGGCCCACCGGTGAAGTGGGACCCGCTGAGGGACTACCCGGAGAAGTGTCCCCCGGGCGGGTCAGACGCGGTGGTGCTCTACACGACGTCGTTGGGAGGGGTGCGAAGGACCTACGAGGACTCGAACCGAGTCAAGGCGATACTGGAGACTCACCGGGTCGTGTTTGACGAGCGCGACGTGGCGCTGCACGGCGGGTTCTTGGCCGAGCTGAGGGAGCTGCTGGCGGGGGAAGAAAAGGTGGGGGTGCCGAGGTTGTTTGTTAAGGGGAGGTACGTGGGGGGAGCGGATGAGGTGGTGGGTTTGAACGAGACGGGTCGACTCGGGCGGCTGATGAGTTGGGCGAGGGTGGAGAGAGGGGTGGTGGGCTGCGGCGGTTGCGGTGGCGCTAGGTTTGTGCCGTGTTTGGAGTGCGGTGGGAGTTGTAAGGTGGTGGTTGGGGGTGAGAGAGAGAGGTGTTCGGAGTGTAATGAGAATGGGTTGATGCTTTGTCCTGCTTGTCACTGAGGAGCTCAGCTCAAATCACTCTATTCGAAAACAAAGAGACTAGCAACACATTTTCTGAATTTGCAAAGATTGAACGGCTTTGAACATATTTGTATTCAAAATTATGTTTTAAGGTTATGTTCATATCATTGCTCGATTGAAAATGCTTCCATACTTATCTTTTCATGTACTAATTTTAGTTCTTGCAAGAATGTATAGCGCAAAAGTTTTTTATTTTATTTTACGAGTTATGTTACAAATATGTACAACATTATGCACGTGTTAAGGTGGCATTGCTTCATTATTATGTACTGAAAAATGCTTTTTGTACTTAAATTGACTCTCTAAATTAGTTCTTGAATAGTACAAAATGTTTTGTATGAGTGACTTTCGTAACTTCAAAATCTAGCAATCTATTTAGGAGCACTAGGGGAGAAAAAGAAAGAGCGTGGATGAACAATTTATCTTGAATTCGGCAGGTAAACTTGAATTTCATATGGAAAAGCTAGACTACTTTAAATTTGCCTTGATTAAAGTTTGTTTCAAATGAACTTGGCTCTAGGAATCGTCAAGTCAAGCTTGAACACATTTTTGCAGATTATTCAGTTATAAAACCAACTTAAAAACCATTATTTTGTTGACTCAGCTCAACTCGTTTATGATGTACTACTACTTGTCTAGAAGTTAGCCAAAACTCGTTTACAATGCTACTACTTGAGTAGAGACAGTGGGCTGAAAGTGGAGGTTGAGTTTGGTTTTGGGCTTTCTGAACACGGACCATGTTTGGGCTTAGTGGGCTGTATTTTGGGGTTTGGTAGTGGGCCCTTTTCAGTAGTGGCAATTGATATGAATGGAAGTTTCCTTATTTTTCAATTAAAAAAAGCAAATAATTTTCACACTTTCTTTTTTTTATGTATAAAAAAATAGGGAATGCAAAAATCATTGTCGAAAGAAGAAGAAGAAGAAGAAAATTTCCATGTTTCATTGTCTTCAGAGCAGAGAATAATCAATTGCTTCTAGAGCACTGTCACATGATATTTTGAGATATTTTCCATTACACATCGGTGTGGACTCCACTACTAATTATGTGGCTTCAACACTAGTGTATGGTAGAGAAGGCCCTTGGAGCACCACATGGCCAAGAGCACTGAATAATCACTCTTCATACCTCAGTTATAAAATTCTTCCTAGGCTTGGGCTTTACATAAAAGAGTAAAATGTACAAAGCCTTTCTTTCCTTTGGATAAATCGATGTCCAGTACAATAGACTAATTCGGGAAATCAAGTCTACTGTCCTCTTTTAATGGGGAGTCACAATTAAAGTCGAGGCAAAAGCCTCGCATGGCCTGACCGAACACATGATGAATCGTATAGCGCGTGGGTTGATCGAATTTGAACTTCAAACCAGAGGTTTTCTGATGTTCTTAGACAAAAGAAGACTACCCCAACTGCATGTTTGTAACCCTAGTACTGTTTGAAATGCATAACGTAAAATGCTTGACCCACCTGAAGAAGAGCTCGTCTTGAGTAGAAGTTAACTAAAGCCTGTTTGGCTGCTTCAGTTTTAGATTTTGACTTGTGCATTTTTGGATTACAAGTGTTTGGTCAGAGAACATCGGATGCATTCTACAATAAGAGGGTTGTGCACTATATAGCTAACAATCAGCACTTAAAAAAATCCTGTCAGAGATTAACAAGAAGCGTAGATGGGTCATCTCACTATCATTTCATGAACTATTGGACCTTATTAGAACTAGGTAAATTAAGTTGGTCGTTTTGTGCTCATTGAGAATACATTTGTGTAGTGACAACACAATTAAAATTCCTAACAACTTGCGTGCATTCTCTCTTCTCCCCACCAACTCCTCTCTCTCTCTCTCTCTCTCTCTCTCTCTCTCTCTCTCTCTCCTCTTCACGTGCATGTGGTCGGAATTAATTGTGTCTCACCTGTTTAATTAATTGACTTTCAGGCGATTGTGATTGTGATTCTGATTTTAATAAGTATTTTATTTTGATTCCTCCCTATCAATTGTGTTCATACTACACAGTTATATTCTACCTAAAAAGCCCATCCACATTCGGACAAAACTCATGCACACACATTCTAGGACACAAATGAAAAACATTTAAAAGTCTGATAAAGGCAATATAATAATTCGGAAATGCTACGAAATTACGCAATCACCCATCAACCATCCACTCTAGACAAACCAATAAAGGTCAAAGGCAGAAGGGCAAATTCGGGAAATCAAGGCCAAAATGGCTCATCAACGCTTACATGACAAACCACGCTCCTTTTAGGCAAGGGCAAGGATTAAAGAGGTAACACACTACTGAAGCCTAAAGGTGCTGCCATTAGAAATTTGAACAACATAAATTGCCACATAATTCCCGTCTGTTTGATAGAACTAGTAAAAGATTTGCATTCCATAGAAAGATGTGATCTCATCAGATTGATAGAGATGTAGTGTATATTATATGACGCTCTCGATCGTATCGTACATCGCTTATTTTGTGCGAATATGTATTTATTAAGTGTTTAATTCAGGCATAAAAAAATTATTCAAGTATCGGTTATGGACAAGATGACCCGGGTCCTAGTCCCCATAGCTCTTTAATTATTGGGGTTAAACATGCTCCGAACACCACCACGTACCGTCGACACATGGTGGGGCCTTAGTTTCGGTCCCGACGTAGGCGCAGCAGAGTCCCTCACAGATAGTGATGTAGTGTGCTGAGACAACACTCGCTGACGGAGGTAACGAGATACCATACCTACACTTCTGTTTTTTCAAACGAAGAATATCGCGTACGTGATCTCCTTAAATATAATCATATTCGATGCTCCTATTATTGGAGTATCAAACAAACTGCGCGCCCCCTGAGAGTTTTTGTATAGTAATAAAGTCCAAAGAATCTGATGTGTTACCATAATTGTGAGGTCAACCAATGCATCTTAAGTAGAAAATATTAGAAATTACGTAAAAATAAGATGAGAGAATTCAAATCATTCTCTACCACAACAAGAAAACAGCTACACTTAACCTAACTGTGTCTGTGGAACAAGTACGATTCATCTAGATAAAAAAAACATGTGAGTACTAAGTGAATCATGGGGATAATATTTACGATGCAAATTGATTTTAACACTTCAAAAATTGATGGAGGGGGCTCCAAAATGATGTCGTTTTGTGTATCAATATAGTTCAGTTTTGGAGTCCCTCCATCAATTTTTGGAGTGCCAAAATCACAATCCAAATTGATTTTGGCACTCCACTTTTTGTCTTTTTCTCATTTGAAATTACAACAATACCTTTCTATGTATGAGAAAGTAGCCGAACACTAATATAATAAAGGGAAATTTGATAATTGTACATAGGATAAAGACAAAAAGTGAAGTGTCAATGGCTAAATGTGGAGTGTCAAAATCATTAGTACTAAGAGTAATAATAGCTCATTTGTACCAAAATTTTGGATTTATCGCTGCATGCATATGTGCGTGCGCGCCGTACAAAACGTGGGGTATATATGTTTTTCAATTTACAAATCTTCTAACGAAATCAAATCTAATGATAGGTACCAGTTTGGGTCATCGTAGGCATATTCCGAGGCCAGTTTGGGCCATCGTAGGCATATTCCGATACCACAATTGATTAGAACCATTCATATTTTAAATCTGATAAAAAAAGTCCATTTTTTAAACAAAGTTATTTTGGTGTAGCTATATAAATAGTTTATATTTGTTGAAGACAAAAAGAGGCATAGCAATTTAATAACTACCACTAAAGTCTGAGCGTGCTTCTTTGTAAGATCTAAATATGAACCGTTCCGATTATTCACATAAATCTGAGTGGGCTCGTAACGCAAAAAAAATGTGACTCTTAGTCTATCTGATGGTATTTCTCGACTTTCAAATGAGAGATTTGGGGTTCAAGTCTATAGAAAACACACAAAAAGATGCGGTTCTTAGTTGATCCGATAATATTCCTCGACTCACAAATGAAAGATTCGGGATTCGAGTCTCTGGAAAGACGCCCTTTAGTTGTTAACTGCCATGTTTTAGAAGAAAAAAACAGACACGCAAGACACAGTTAGTAACTACCGCAAAAGCAGTAAAGCATTACAAGAGCAACCTTTGGGTCTCTCCCCCATTGACTTCATCAAGTACTTGTTTAACAGTTATAATTTAAAGCGTTTGATCTCAAACAAATGACACTAAAATAGTTGGGCGGAACCTACAACCAAAAAGTTCATTTTTTAACGAATACCAACTGTTTGATAGCTTCCTTCTCTCTCTCTCTCTCTCTCTCTCTCTCTCTCTCTCTCTCTCTCCATATCTGTCTTTCAAATCAGACTTGTTTTTACAGAGAGAGAGATGGCAACCATTGCTGGTGGTACTGGTTGTTCTGCTGGTTTGGTGTTCAAGAACAAAGAATCATCATGCAGCAATGGAGTTTCTGTGTTGCAATTCAATGGGATTAGAGCGGTGGAAAACAAGCAAGTGGGTTCAGCTGGGTGTAAGCCAAATGGGTTCTTTTCAACTTCAGGTTCTAGTTTGATCATCCTTTGACTTTGCAGTTTTGATGTACTTGAATGCTATATCTGTTGAGGAATCAGCCAAACCAACAGCTAGACAACACACGAAGAACAATCAAGAAAAGAAATAAAGAACGAAAGACACAGGAGGGTTTTTTTCGTGGTTTCCTAACTGTGTAGTTGACCACATCGTTCCACAACTCATAAGCCCAACAATATCCATGCCCCTGGCTTGGATTTCTATCTCGATGTACCTTTTGTCGAGTATTGATAAAAATTTGTAGTCAATACAAAAAAAAAAAAAAAAAACAATATCCATGCTTGACACAACTTTAGAACGCGATTGCGTTCACAATCACAACCATTCTATAATTTTGTTGAATCTTGGGATTTTCGAAATGATAGGTAAAAAGAAACATAAAATACTTTCTCCAGAAGAACATGTTTTTTACCAATCCACTGAACAGTCTTAAGGGTAAGATCGTTATTCTATCAACTTTGCTATGAGAGAACATACAAAAGGGTTCATACCCCGCGTACCTATTGCTTTGGGATCCATCTCGGGACCCAAGAAGATGATCAGTTCAGGAGCAAAATTGGATGTTTCAAAAACACCCTTACCATTATTCGACTGGACACAATGAGCAACTCCAACCATCTTTTGGAAACCCGAGACGGGTCTCAAAGCAATATGTACCCCTTTGCATGTACTCATATTCTTGTCGTATAAGTATAGTAGTGAGAAAGCTAATCCTACTAGAAAATAAGTTAGAGAAAGCTATTACTTGTTAATCAAGCCTAAATTAAAGCAACTATGAAATTAAAAAGAAAATGACATGCATGATGCATGAGTCAACCTCAAATCTGAAACTAGAAAGGAAAAAACATGTTGGGCAAAACCTTGGCTAAAAGAAATTTATTTCCATCAAGTAGTTGACAAAACATATGTTGTTTAAACAAGGGTAAAATTTCTAATTTGAGGCCCAAACGAATGAGAGTAGCTCGAACCTGTGCCGTAGGTCACGGCATAGGCGTGAGTCTTGCTCGTTGGGCTTATCAGTCATGGGCATTTCGATAGGCGTGAGTCTTGCTTGTTGGGCTTATCGATCATGGGCGTTTTGCAACTCATCCAACAAGATCAGGGCCTTCACTATTGCTTTGCCACTCGAGGAATCGATCAAACTGTTCCAAGAAGTGGCAAGGTAGCAGTCTGCATCAAGTTCTTTGTTACTTTTCATCCAACATTCCTGTGTTTATCAGTTGTGAGTCTGGAGTTTCTTAGAGCCTTCCCCATGCACTTGTAACTCTTTGTTACTCTACGGAACAAAGCTAAATTGGCAGTCAGACTCTACCTCTTTGTTACTCTGCAGAACAAATAGTTGGGAGAGGACTCTCTTGATATGAGATTTGTAGCACCCAGTATTAAAGATACTCGAAAGTTTAAGATGTCTGTTAGCACACTGTAATTAAAAATTGAGCACTCCCAGAACCAATCTCCTTATGAGGCATGAAAATAGAACTTCTATAGTTTATATTCAGGCCACGAAATTTGTGGAGATTATAAGAATAGTGCAATTGTTTCATGGACCGAGTATCATGTACCGTACCACTCCACCTCTGAGAATAGTGCAATCGTTTCCTGTTTTCTTGCCCATTTTTAGAATGATTCAACACAATAAATAACTCGCCCTCTGCATCGGTGCAACTTTACTGCTGATCTTAATTGAAAGTACCGGTAGGTTTTAGAATGTCAATCTCTGACAATGCATCTAGTAAAGTATTTACACACCCTTCTTGTGAGGCAATTAAGCTTAAAATGAGAGAATCAAAACTTCATGTAAACTTCTATAGTTCGAGATGAGATGTTATAATTCAAATACAACTTTCACACTCTCAGGCTCGAAGTTCAGAAGAATCAAGGCCATGTCATCTCCTACTGTTTCGGCTCCCAAACGAGAAACGGATCCAAAGAAAAGGATTGTCATAACTGGAATGGGTGTTGTTTCAGTTTTCGGCAATGACATTGATACATTTTACAATAAACTTCTTGAGGGAGAGAGTGGTGTCACCCCTATTGACAGGTTTGATGCGTCATCATTCTCTGTTCAATTTGCTGGTCAGATTCACAATTTCTCCTGCGAAGGCTACATCGATGGAAAGAATGATCGCCGACTCGATGACGCATGGAGGTACTGTTTGGTCGCTGGCAAGAAAGCTCTTGTTGATGCCAAGCTT
This sequence comes from Rhododendron ovatum, assembly GCA_019656835.1. NCBI lineage: Eukaryota > Viridiplantae > Streptophyta > Magnoliopsida > Ericales > Ericaceae > Rhododendron > Rhododendron ovatum. Next base: position 45,709,767 of record CM033798.1, read on the forward strand.
GGTCCGGAAGTTCTTGAAACTGTAAATCCCATTCCCCAATCCAAATACTTCACATAATGTCATTCAACTATAACAAGTTCAGATACTAAAGGCAGTGTTTGGTTCACTGAAATGATTTTGAGAAGGAATGGGATGGTGATTCCTTGGCCTTCCAATGGAATAGTCATTCACCTAGAATGTCAAACGATGATCCCTTTTGCAATGCACCTTCTATCATTTTTTAGAGCACCAAACATCTGAAATGAGTATTCTAAGGGAATGGTCATTCCATTCCAACTTGATTCAGGTCAACTTGATTCAGGTTAACCAAGCACTGCCTAAGTTTCTCACCTCTGTGTTGCAGATGGACAAAACAAAAATAGGAGTTCTTGTGGGATCAGGCATGGGAGGCTTGACGGCATTCAGCTCTGGAGTCGAGGCACTTATCCAAAGCGGATATAGAAAGATATCTCCATTTCTCATTCCTTATACCATCACCAACATGGGTTCAGCATTGTTAGCTATAGATACCGGCTTAATGGGACCCAATTACTCCATTTCAACAGCTTGTGCAACGGCAAACTACTGCTTCTTTGCAGCTGCAAGCCACATTAGAAGAGGTGAAGCTGATATCATTGTAGCTGGTGGGACAGAGGCTCCGGTCAACGGTGTTGGGGTTGGTGGATTTATTGCTTGCCGGGCCTTGTCTCAGAGGAACAGCGAACCCCACAAAGCTTCAAGACCATGGGATAAAGATCGTGATGGCTTTGTCCTTGGAGAAGGCGCTGGCGTGCTGGTAATCATCAGACTCTGTAATTTGATTGTAAGAGTTCCGTTGGATGGGGAAATATAAAAAGAAAAATAAGGATTGAGGTTTCTCATCGAATCTTACCATTTTTTTGGTGAGATACAAGTGAAAAACAAAACTAGACCAATGCAAATTCGCATCTTCTCTTCATAACCATTTCTCACCTCTTTTATTCATTCAAAAAAGGATTAGGATTCTCCCTTCTTCTTTTTTGGGTTACCATTTTGCACCATCCAAAGGGGGTAATTAAGTTTTGTTTACACAGACTGTGGCCTAAGTAGTGTTTGGTTCGTTTGAATAATCTTTGGAATGAAAAGAAATAACTATACTTGGCCACCTAGTGGTATGAGTAATACAACTATGGTGTCCTACTACATATACCAAACACTCGACAATTGGATGACACGGGATCCTACTCTATTAGTTGGACATTATACTAGCAAGCACATTTTGTCATTCAATATTTATCATGAACATTGTATGGAAATGAAATTGCCCAGGGCACTATGTACACATTAGTTATCCAAGAAAATAAAAGAAACATAATATAGTAAGAAATTTGAATATTTCTGTGTATCCCTGTGACCTTGAGATGGAAATTAGTTGAATGCATTTAACGGAGTATAACCGTTCACCTGGAATGGTCAATGATGATTCCATTTGTGTTATATTCAACCAAATTTTTAGCAAACCAAACGATAAAATGGGCAATTCAAAGGAACAGTCTTCATTCTGGTGAACGTAACGCTGTTTTAGAGGTTATGATACATCATCTTTAGTGACATTGCATCTCAAATGCTTACAAGTATTTGTGTTATATTCAACCACATTTTTAGCAAACCAAACGATAAAATGGGCAGTTCAAAGGAACAGTCTTCATTCTGGTGAACGTAACGCTGCCTTAGAGGTTATGATACATCATCTTTAGTGACATTGCATCTCAAATGCTTACAAGTATTTATTTTTCTTGGAAAAAGATAATGGAGAGCTTAGAGCACGCAACGAAAAGGGGAGCCAATATAATTGCAGAGTACTTGGGAGGTGCCGTCACATGTGATGCTTATCACATGACTGATCCTCGGAAAGATGGCCTCGGAGTTTCATCTTGTATAACAATGGCTTTGGAAGAAGCTGGAGTTTCCCCTGAGGAGGTAAAAGCGAAGCATTAAAATAACTTGGCACTCCGGACACATATTTCTCAGGCAATGTCACACATTATTGATTTTGATGCAAACATTATGAACTCCGTAACTCACAGGTGAACTATGTGAATGCTCACGCAACGTCAACTCTCGCTGGGGATTTGGCAGAGATTAATGCCATCAAGATGGTGTTTAAGAACACATCTGAGATGAAAATGAATGGGACCAAGGTGAGAAACCTAAATTCAATTCTCATACACGTGTTGGAAAACTGCACTTTGAAAATATCATTTTGTTATTCTGCATTGTTTGCAAGCATACTTACCTAGCCACAGTGATTGAATGATGAACTTATGGGTTGGAATCTTTGTTAACATATGACAATGACAAACTTAACCATACTGATACTAGAAAGTTATGGCTGACTAGTTTGATTTCCTCGTTTTGCTGTTTCCAGTCAATGACCGGACATGCGCTTGGAGCCGCAGGTGGATTGGAAGCCATTGCAACCATAAAAGCAATCAACACTGGCTGGTTGCATCCAACCATTAACCAATGTGTACTGCGCCGAAAGCCCATTCCTCCAATTTCTCCAATTATGCTAAATTTTACAATGCACTTCGTGTCCTTATGGTTCTCTAATTTTGCAGAACTTGGAGTCTGATGTCACAATCGACACTGTTCCAAACGTGAAGAAAGAGCATGAAGTCCATGTTGGTACGTGTTTTAGTCCATCTTTCTGGAAATTATGAAACCACAGTAGCATATTGCTTAATGGTTAAGAACCAAGAAACTTTAAGTTCTTTTCTTACATGTTTTTGCTTTGTTGGCAATGAAAATAATATATCTTTCGCAACTTATACTAATCCAACATTTGAACATTTTTTTATCCAAATTCCACATATTCCAACATTGCTTAGCGAAGAAATAACATTTCAACATTCACTAATCGAATTTGCCTATTCGTGCAGCTATCTCCAACTCATTTGGCTTTGGTGGGCATAATGGGGTGGTTGTTTTCGCTCCATTCAAACCCTAGATGAAGCTTAATCGAAGTTGCCTCTCTCCTAACCTTTTCCCTTTTGGAAAGATTTGATTTTGGTATCATTTTATTTGTCCAAAGCATGACTACAGAAAATTCGAGTATCACGGTTTCGCCATTTGCTTTTCAGACCCATACACTATTTGATGAGACCTGATTCATAATCTCCCAACGAATAGAACTGTCTTTCCTGTTCCTAGATGGCTAGATTATTCTTCTTCTTTTTTGTCGTTTGCAAATCTTTCAAAAGTTTGAAAGAAATCTGTGATCACAACAACAGAGAAACAGTCCATGAAAATCTTTTGAGCAGATACGATTAATCCACAGGCAACGTTTACCGTACTCAAACTCAGATGCACGTTGTGGGACCCACTTCATGTGAGACGTATGTGTCTAGATCTGTATTCGAGAAGTGGGCTATGTTCTTTTCTCTCAAAACCTTGTAATCTTCTTGGACTAGCTCTTTTTATGTGAAAAGGTTACACACAGCACTACCCTTAATGTTGGAGAGACATGATTAAGTGCCTCTTGTTTTGCTAGGCATAAAGTGTTCTTCCCACCTAATTCCTACATTGGCTTAATTTCTCTGTACCCTTCTTATAACTGATCAATCGCAGTCATATCATTTTATAAAGGCCAACGGCACTTATAAAGGAATCCACCCACAAAATCTGTAGGCTATACTATGAGCTTTTCAATCAAAAAGCAAATCCAAGACGTCATTTCTTACATCAATCTCAAATCCTATTCCAAAAATGTTGAGAGAGAGAGAGAGAAGTATCCGCATATAGTGGTATACTATTTACCAAATACTATGAGTAATAACAGCTCTTTTGTACTATTTTCAAGTTTTGATTTTGTTTGCAATCATCCAGTTTGGGTCATCGTAAAGCATATTTCGATGCCACAACCATGATCAAAACCATTCCTATTTTAGATTTTGTTAAAATGTCCATCTTTTTGGAAAGTTATTTCGATATAATTATAGAAATAGTTCATATTCCTTGAAGACAAAGGCTCCGTTTGTTTGGACATAAAATATTTTACATATTTTTCAGTATTTGATTGTTGAAATTGCCAAAAAATAATTTTTTGGGGAAAATCTTTTACACCCTTGGGCGGTAAAATGATTTACCATAGAAAACTCGGTAAGTTATTTGACAATGGTGTTCAGGCATTCGTTCTTCCATTCTAGTGATTCCACGACCACTTCTCATTTCTTCATTCCACGTGATCTCTCTCTCTCTCTCTCTCTCTCTCTCTCTCTCTCTCTCTCTCTCTCTCTCTCTCTCTCTCTCTCTCTCTCTCTCTCTCTCTCTCTCTCTCTCTCTCCAATTCCTTCATCTCTTTACAAGGCTTCCTTTAAACATCAAGTACTCAGTGTGAGGGAAAACAATTGTTTTGAAACATATTTTTCACTCATGGCAGCAAACAATTACTTTTGGCCGCGAAGCATTACTCTTGGCCGCGTAGAATTTCTCTTCGCCACGTTAAATTACATTTGGCCGCGTTGAATTACACTTAGCCGCAAAGAATTACTCTTGGCCGCATAGAATTACACTTGGCCGCTAAGAATTACATTTGGCCGCGTAGAATTACTCTTGGCCGCGTTGAATTACACTTGGCCGCGAAAAATTACTTTTGGCCGCGTAGAATTACTTTTGACCGCGAAGAATTACTCATATGCCAACCGAACACCAAAAATAAAAATTTAAAGTTTGTTTTCTGAAAAAATATTTTACATTGAAACAAACAGAGCCAAAATAAATCGTGCAAAGTTTCCCCTTACATTGTCTTCTACAATTGTACTTTCAGCCTAGCAATAGCTACTAAAGTATGAGCGTGTATCCCAAGCGTTGTGATGCCCGTCTTTTGCTTGCTATGTTTTTCTACTCTTCTCTCCTCTTAATAAAATTTTCTTCTTCACCGTTTAAAAAAAAAACTGAAGTATGAGCATGCTGCTTTGTAAGATCCAAATATGAACCGTTCCAATTGTTTTTATAAATCTAATAAGATGGGCCCACAACGTCTTTAAATTGGATCGTACTAATTTTTGTTTTGGGTAAAAATACAGCTTGAAAAAGAAAAAAGAGATAACCAAATAAATAGTCTACAAAGGGCATATCCCAAAAGGAAAAGAAAAGAAAATAAAGAAACAAAAAATTGAACACCAAGGCCAAATGGCTTCATGGTGCTAGAATGGAGCACTATCGGATGTTTCCCCCCATCTACGAATAGGGAAGAGAAACAAACAGCAAAATGACATAAAGTGGAATGCATTGAAACAAAAACATAGCAACCTCTGCTTCTACATTAATCCAGACTTGGATCAATTACGGACTTGGATGGCATGAATCCTCCTTGATATTGATTTGAGAATAGCATCATAGAGCAACCCATAGTTGCACAGATTTTTTGGGTCAGATTCGGATCAGATCGGATCCATTGACAGGTCTAATTGCACCGAACCATTTCCAAACACACATTCATGAACAGCATCATAGAATCCACCACACTAAGAGCATAATCAAGAGAGCACCTTCCTAGGGGATGAATTAAAAATTGGAAGGTACAAAGTCTCAAGATGACGGATTAAAGCATTGATCCACCTACGTAGGATCAATTGGGTTGTGTTTCATACAGGAGCCTTGGAGCTGAATCAGAATCTAGGGGTACCTTGTACATTATCTCATTTCATTTTGAGTTTCGGCTATTTTGGTTGATTTCTTATCAACCTTGTAGCTTCGGGCCGAGTAGCATATGATTGTCGCAAGGTGGGGTGTCAACATAGTTGGGATGTTACTCTTGCAGTCTTGTATGGTGATGATATTACCTCAAGCCTTATCGCATGCATTCTTTTATTACATTAATAAAATTTCTTTTCCGTTAAAAAAAAAAATTCAAGAGCACCTTCCTAGTGATAAGAACATGAATAGACCGCAGCACTTAAGACACCATGCACACCACTACACCAGTAGAGAGAATAAAATCCAAGGGACATCCCCCAAGGATAGGCAATAGTGATACTAAATGGAGTCACAAACAACTTCAGTATAGACGGATGCCCCTTAGGGATAGGAGACTAGAGATTGCAAAAGTATCGACATTTACAATGACATTACCAAAGTCATTCCATATACGCATAACCGAGAACAGATTCAACGAAAGATCGCTGTGAAAACCTCAACATCATTGAATGAACCGTAAATGAACCACAACAACTAAACCAGCACTAATTAAGGACTGCACAATACTCTGCATGCAGCGAATGCCAACTACTGAAGGACATCAAGCAAACAGCCTCCAACCGCTATCAATACAACCGCTATCAATAATGAGCGAACCACAACTAAACCAGCTAACTACTGTAGCACATCAACGAGCCAACTTTTCAAATGAAACAAGAGAGGAAAAGAAGAAATTGCTAGAATTAAGGATATGATTTGGTCAATATTTGATTTGGTCAATATCCTTAATTGTGTAATCTTATTTTATGCCATAAGTGTAGAATATTTCCATGTAATCTTGTATTTTTTCCTTGTTAATGTTTGTACTATATATATTGTACAACTACGATGAATGGAATTATCAGAAAATTACTCCACAATTGTGTCTATTTTCATGGTATCAAAGCCACCTTCAATTTCCTTTTCTTAAACTTTAGGAATTGAAGTAGATCATGTATTCACAATTGTTGGTGTTTCTGTTCATATCATTCCGCTGCAAAATTTTCTTCTAGTGCCGTCATGACTGAAGTAAGTGGTGCTAAATCACCAAAGAAGAACGAATCTTCGACTATTGTGTCTGGTCTCCATATGCAGGAAACATCCTCTCTCATCACTCCGGAACGGCTGGACGGTACCAATTATGTGGAGTGGTCTTTGAATGCCCGAAATAAAATCCGTGGGAGAAAACGTTGGGGTTATATTTCGAGTACCAAGGCTGCTCCATCAAATAAAAAGTCAGAAGAGTATGAAGAATGGGAGGATATATGAAAACTGTTTGGTCAAATCTTGGCTTCTTGATGCGATGACAAAGGATATTCGGTCTCTCTTTCTTCGATTGTCTACGGCAAAGGAGATATGGGAGGCAATTAAAAACACGTATTCGGTTGATCAGGATGCGTCAAAAGCCTATCAACTTCATTGCGAGGTATTTTCTGTCCGCCAGAATGGAGGTTCTGTTATTTCTTACTTTGGCAAACTACAGAAAATATGGCAGGAACTTGATGATATTGATGCATGTATTATGGAGTGTGCTAATGATATTGCTATATACACCACAAAGGTTAATTCCGAACGGGTGTATAAGTTTTTGGCTGGTCTTGATCCTCATTTAGATGGGGTTCGAGGTCGTGTACTGTCTACAAAACCACTTCCTGATATACAGGTAGCTTATGCTATAGTGTGTTTGGAAGCTAATCGCCAAGATGCTATGCTTGGAGAAAATATTGGAGAAGGGGCTGTAATGGCTTCTCGGAAGATGACCATCTCAAAGAAAGATCAAAAATGTACTCACTGTAATGGTACTGGTCATACGGTGGACACGTGTTTCCGACTTCATGGGTATCCAGAATGGCATCCAAAGGGTAAGAAGGCATCTCATAAGGAGGCGAACTCTGATCCAAAAGCAAATCTAGCCACAACCCTTGCATTCACTGCTAAGTCTGGTATGTCTTTTACTGGAAATAGTAATTGGATAATTGACTCTGGCGCAACAGACCATATGACTTGTGATCGTTATAAGTTTAGTCATTTATCTCCTAAATGTTCCAAAGCCACTATTACCACTGCTAATGATGTATCATCTCCGGTTATTGGAGTTGGTACAGTTCCATTATCTTCCACGTTAGAAATCCAGGATGTCTTATTTGTGCCGTCGTTAAATTGTAATATTCTCTCTGTGAATCAATTAGCCAAATCTCATGATTGTGTTGCTCTATTTTTTCCTACTCACTGTGTCTTTCAGAACATCCATACTCGGGAGAAGATTGGCAGTGGTAGACAAATGGGCGGATTGTGCTATCTTGAAGATGGATTCCAACAATCCGATAAAAAAGGGCACGCTCTTGTGGTAAATGGAGATTCGATGAATAAGAAAAAAGAGGAAATTTGGTTATGGCATAGGAGACTGGGACATCCTTCCTTTGGCTATCTTAGGAGATTATTTCCATCCTTATTTCATGGATGTAATCTTTCAAATTTTGTTTGCGAAACTTGTGTGAAAGCAAAAAGCCATCGTGTTACTTTTCATTTGAGTGATCATAAAACAGATTTACCTTTTTCATTAGTTCATTCAGATGTTTGGGGACCGGCCCCAATTTCTACTCTTAATGGGATGAGGTGGTTTATAACTTTTGTTGATGATTGCACTCGCATGACTTGGGTATATCAAATGAAACACAAAAGTGATGTTTGTTTAATTTTTCGCATGTTCCATCAAATGATAACTACTCAGTTTGGTGTTCCAATAAAAGTCTTTCGTTCTGATAATGGTGGTGAGTACGAAAAGAAAGAATTGATGGAATTTATGCACTCTAAAGGGATTATTCACCAAACATCTTGCACAGATTCTCCTCAACAAAATGGTGTCGCAGAGCGAAAAAATCGACATTTATTGGAAATTACTCGGTCTCTTTTAATTGGGGGTCATGTTCCTATTTACTTGTGGGGTGAAACTTTGAATTCGGCGGTCTATTTAATGAACCGTACGCCTTCCAGTGTTCTTAATTTTCGAAGACCATTGGATGCCCTTTCTGACCATTGCACTCTCCCACCGGTAGTACTTCTGGCTCCACGAATTTTTAGGTGTGTAGTTTATGTTCATTTGCATCCACGCCAACGGACTAAGCTTGAATCTCGTGCTTTGAAGTGTGTTTTTGTGGGATATGGGAACAATAAAAAAGGCTACAAATGTTTTGATCCAAAAACTCGAAGGCTTTATGTTTCCATGGATATTACCTTCCATGAGACCGAACTTTTTTACAGGGCGCCAACTCCTAATTTACCATTTCCAGGGGAGAATTCAGACGAAGTGATAAATTATGCAGAACTGGAAGCATTTTTTACCTCGGAAAATATTTCTTCGTCCGGAGATTCTTCAGGACAGGGTGAATTTTCAGATGAAAGGGAAGAGTTATCGGTTGTTGAACCAGAGACATCTCATACTGAAGATAATGCTCTTCATGATAGTACAATGCCTCCCAACAATTCAACACAACCACTGAGCCAGTCTTCTTCTGAGATTCCTCCAGAGGTATCCACTAATCCTAACTCCACTTGTAGTGATGATCTTTTTTCTGAATCTCAAGTGTCTCAATATCGTCTTCCGCCTCGTTCTAATCGTGGTGTACCACCTGTTAAATATGAGCCTGATCCTAAATCCAACGTTAGATACCCCATTAGTAATCATGTGTCTTGTCAAAAACTGTCCAAGTCATATGCGTCTTATGTGCTACAGTTATCATCTGTTCCTATTCCTAGTAAAATGCAGGAGGCTCTAGCAGATGATAGATGGACTCAAGCCATGGCAGAAGAAATGGCAGCGCTTGAGAAAAATGATACTTGGGAGCTTGTGACTCTACCAAAAAGAAAAAAGATAGTGGGATGTAGATGGGTCTTTACGGTCAAGCATAAAGCAGATGGGAAAATTGAGAGGTATAAAGCTCGATTGGTTGCGAAAAGATATACGCAATCTTATAGGGTTGACTATCAGGAAACGTTTGCACATGTTGCCGAACTTAATACAGTTAGAGTGCTCCTGTCTTTGGTGGTGAACCGAGATTGGTCACTTCTTCAGTTTGATGTAAAAAATGCTTTTTTACATGGAGATCTTACAGAGGAAGTGTATATGGATCCCCCTCAAGGTGTGAAAAAATACTCAGATATTACAATGGTATGCAAACTTAAAAAGGCGTTGTATGGGTTAAAACAGTCTCCAAGAGCTTGATTCGGTAGATTTACCAAGTCTATGAAGAGCTTCGGATATAAACAAAGCAACTCAGACCATACGTTGTTTTTAAAGCATCGAATGGGTAAGATTACTGCTTTGATTATATATGTTGATGACATGGTGGTGACAGGAGATGATCAAGAAGAAATTGAGAGCTTACAACGACACTTGGCCTTAAAGTTTGAAATGAAACAACTTAGAGATTTAAAATACTTTCTTGGAATAGAGGTAGCCCGCTCAAAGAATGGTATTTTCTTGTCTCAACGAAAATATGTTCTTGACTTGTTAACTGAAACAGGTATGCTTGGATGTAAGCATGCAAATACCCCTATTGAACAAAATCATAAGTTGTTTAATTGTTTACAAGCAACTTCTACTGATAAAGCAAGGTACCAGAGACTTGTGGGAAAATTAATTTACTTGTCCCATACTAGGCCAGATATTGCTTATTCAGTATGCGTAGTAAGCCAGTTTATGCATGATCCTCGTAAACCTCACATGGATGTTGTGGAACGCATATTGCGATATTTAAAGTCTGCTCCGGGTAAAGGGTTATTGTTCAGCAAGAATAATCACTTGAAGGTAGAAGGTTACACTGATGCAGATTGGGCTGGTTCATCTGACGACAGAAAATCTACATCAGGATACTTTACTTTTGTAGGGGGCAACCTTGTGACTTGGAGGAGTAAAAAACAACCGGTGGTAGCAAGGTCAAGCGCAGAAGCTGAATATAGAGGCATGGCTTTTGAAGTATGTGAGTTACTATAGTTGAGGAACTTGCTTAAGGATTTGGGTATTCACTCTCAAGAGACAATGAAGCTGTATTGTGATAACACTTCTGCTATAGAGATTGCTCATAATCCAGTCCAACACGATCGGACGAAGCATGTGGAAATTGATAGGCACTTCATTAAAGAAAAACTTGAAGTCGGAATCATTGCCTTCCCGTTTGTGAAGTCTGCAGACCAACTAGCCGATGTTCTTACCAAAGCTGTTGCCAGCACTGTTTTCAGTCACTCTTTAGACAAGTTAGGCATGTGCGATATACATGCTCCAACTTGAGGGGGAGTGCTAGAATTAAGGATATGATTTGGTCAATATTTGATTTGGTCAATATCCTTAATTGTGTAATCTTATTTTATGCCATAAGTGTAGAATATTTCCATGTAATCTTGTATTCTTTCCTTGTTAATGTTTGAACTATATATATTGTACAACTACGATGAATGGAATTATCAGAAAATTACTCCACAATTGTGTCTATTTTCAGAAATTCCCCTGTCAATTTCAGGGCTCACTAGGAAAACCAATTGGCAAGAAACCCTTCTGCATCTTAGTGCTCACATCACAACTACCTTGAAATACTCACAACTCCCACTCAACTTTTCACACAGAAGCAAAAGAGCTAGGTTCCTCAACTTCCTCCGCTTTATCTCACATGATATTCCCTTACAAAATATTATCTCCATTCCAAAATAAAATCTGGGGCTCAATGACACTACTCATACCGGATGCACACAATGTGGGGCGCACGCACTTAGATTACATTTGAGGTTGCATTCAAAATCATGGCAGCCACAAACTCACACCCACAGATTATACACAAAGTACCCCGGAATGTTTAAGGTATATACCGTATAAAATAGTAGTACTAGAAGCTTCGATTACATGTTCCACAAAGCTATGGCAGCCATCCCCCCAATGGTGTTCAAGAGTCCGCCTAAAAGACCCACAAAGACTCCCCTCAAATCTCAAAGATAGAAGGTCCAATATCAAAATCAGATTGATGTGTCTGTCCTCCCAAAGTAAATCTGCCGACTGCGCATGAGAGTATAAGCCCGAAGCAAAAGCTGAGGCAAAACATACAAATTTTAGCACAATGAACTTGCAAAATTATTGCAAGGTACATGCATGACACAGCTAATCATTAGCCAAATTCCAAGTTGAAACTAACCTACTAAATCAGTTTGAAATAGAACATAATAAATAGATATTAGGAGCAAAAGAACATAACAACCAGAAAAGAAAAGAAAGGAATAGAAGAGGAAAGAAAAGAGAAGATAAACAGATATATATAGAAAAGAAAACCAAACAGGTATGTAGATACGCTTATTACACAATGAAATTCCATATACAAAGGAGCCGATCCAGTTGGTCATTGTGGGAGATTAGTCAAAGACATTATCCTACATCTAACATCTGTGCAAATATTTTTCACGAGGATAGGCACAGCACTTCTAGTGCTTTCCTAGCATTTCGCTCAATTAATCCATACATGGTAAAGTGTAGTTGTGAAGGCCGATTTGGTAATCGTGACGCTCAAAGATTTACCTCTCAAAGCTCACACAGATGCAACTGAGTTAGATAAAGTTTGAGGATGCCACCTGACATTGGACTTGGAGGAAATGGTTTCCCAGATTTCCCTCGTAAAGGAGCAGTTAAAGAATAAGTGATCATGATCCTCACTACCTGAGCAAAAACTGCAACAAGAGATTTCCTTGATGCCATATAGGACAAGCCTATCCTCAGTGTTTAGTCTATTTTGAATTTCCAACCATTTGGTCAAACTAAATCTGGGATATGGTACGGAAACCACACCACATGATGCCAAGTGATCTTAGGAAGTGGTCCCTCAAGTGATTCCAGAGCGAGGAGATCGATAGTGAAATGCCCATTAAGTGTGGAGCCCAATAGCACCTATCTAACTGATTAGACAACGATGGAAGAGAATTCTGTACTTCATTTAATACGGAAAACCTCCGACGATTGGAGCGGATGACAGAGGACACTAGTATTATTCTCTAAAAGACCTGAGTTATAGATAGTAACTACCTTAAAAGCAGCTAAGCATTACAAGAGCAACCAATGGAAAGGGGGGGCTCTCTCCCCATTGACTTCAAACAAATGATACAAAATAGTTGGGCGGAATCTCCAGCCAAAAAGTCCATCGTTTAACGCCTACATACCACCTGTTTGATTGCTTCCATACATTCTCTCTCTATATATATCTATCTCTCTCCACATGTCTGTCAAATCAGACTTGTTTTACAGAGAGAGAGAGAGAGAGAGAGAGAGAGAGAGAGAGATGGCAGCCATTGCTGGTGGTACTGGTTGTTCTGCTGGGTTGGTGTTCAAGAACAAAGAATCATCATGTAGCAATCGAGTTTCTGTGTTACAATTCAATGGGATTAGAGCGGTGGAAAACAAGCAAGTGGGTTCATCCGGGTTTAAGCCAAATGGGTTCATTTCAACTTCAGGTTTTAGTTCGACCATCCTTTGACTTTGCAGTTTTGATGTACTCGAATGCTCTATTTATGTACTTGAATGTAGTATATCAGTTGAGACAGTGGCGGAGCCAGGTTTCAACGTTCGAGGTGTGCTCATATTTATAATATGAAAACCATATACACATGTTTTGGATTACCTATTCGTAATACTCGAAAATATCCATTTTTATAGGTTAATCAGTCACCAAATTATTAACTATCCAAAAAATATACGTGTTCTATTATTAAGTATCCATAATTACCTGAAAAGATATGAATCTGGGGACCTGTACTGCTGGATTCACTACAGCGGCCGGTGTAGGGTGGGCCAAAACGTTACCGCTTTGTGCTACCTTTCGCTCTTACACTATCGATGGTTGTGAGGTGAGGGGCCCCCTTCAGTGTCCCACACAATTGACTTGAGGCGTTTAATAGTTTTAAAGTAATTATTTGAGTGTTCCATAAAAAACTTAGCTCAACCGGATAATTAATTGCAAGTGCTTATCTAATCTTTCAATTTTCATTCAAAATTTAGAATCAATGAACTTAGAAATAAAAGTTAGACAACTATGTGCCAAGTATCTCTTTGATCTGAACCGCAAATATTGTAGGCCTTATTGAGAAAAGCAATAATAAAAAAATTATTTTTATCGGACATCGATAGGTATCTAAATACAAAGATTATTTTAAAACTATACACAATTTTGATACCAATCGATGTCCGATCAAATATGCGTGAGTCTTGCTTGTCAGGCTTATCGATCATGGGCATTCCGATAGGCGTGAGTCTTGCGTGTCAGGCTTATCGATCATGGACGTTTTAAACTTATCCGGCCTCCACCAAGATCAGGGCGTGCCTTCACTTTCGCTTTGGCCACCAAAGGATCAAATTGTTCCAAGTAGTGGGCATGGTATAGCACTAGCCGGTCTGCATCAAGTTCTCTGTTACTCTTCATCCAACAGTAATCCTGTGTTTATCAAAAATATTTCTCTTTTTCTCACAGTGGGGGTAAATAACAAAAGAATCCCTCTATTCTAGTGATGCCGTTATGCCCACAGGAGCTTCAAGTCAGGGGGAGGGGAGAGGAATTCGACCAAAGGTTGAATACAGAAACAAAACACCCAAAACAAATTGAAACCCGACAACATTTAAGCTCAACAGCCCAAAACCACGTCTGTCAGCAAGTGGGAATGGAAAGGAGCTAAGTTGTGTTTATCAATGTTGTTATGCTGTCATGCCCAAAGGAGTTTCTTATAGCCTTCTCCCTGCCACCTGATAACAAACTCGTGAGTTATTATGTGTTGATCGCAGATTGTAAGTCTGAAGAGCTTCTTAGGGCCTTCTCCATGCACTTGTAAATGTCCCTAAAATTAACACACTAGGCAATGCTAAATTAAAAAAGTAGTCCAAGGTCTGCTATTTGGATCAAGGGCTGATCCGCTAACATTTTTTTGCCAGGCTTAGGGTCCATTATTTGATAATTTCTGAAGTGTGAGGTCCACTCTTTATTTGTTATAGGACAAAAATATATACCCTCACATAAATTATCCCACCACATCATCACTGGAAAGTTTGCTGAAAATTTAGTTAGGCAGGAAGTTTGTCGAAAAATTGGTCTGCCCGAAAATTTACTGGAAAAGTCACCGGCACTGGAGGTCCGCTGGAAAATTCGCCAGTCATGGTGACTAAAGATGGGAAAGAAGATGTTGGCCGACAAAAATGTTGACTATGTGATAAAAATAAATAAAGTTCAACAGATTTGGACAATCATTATCTGACGATCTTATTGGCATAATATAGAGTCCAGATTTCCCTGGCTATATAACCATATATGTCTATGTTGTTGGCATGATATGGAGAACAAATTTGTACAGATAGCATTATCTGTTGATGTTATTAGCATAATACAAAATTCAAATTTTTAAGATAACTATATCTGTCTTTGTTGTAGGCAAAATATAGAGAACAAAATTTGGACAAGTAGCATTATATGATATTATCGGCATAACACTGAGTCCAAATTTTCAAAGATAACGAAATCTGTCTATATTATCGCCATTATTTTTATTATTTAATTTTATATCAAATAGTCAATTAACTGGTCAACATCTCATTCTCAATCGATCAAACATCTTCTTTCCCACCGGTCACCATATCTGGTCATCATCTTCGGTGCTGGTCTCCGGCAACCAACTCTGGTGCCGGCACCAACAACTTTTCCGGCTCCGAGCAATTTTCCAGCAAACTTTCCAGCACAGTCCACTTTTCCCGCCAACTTTCCGGCAATGATGTGGCAAGGGGGGTAAATAATTTTTATTTTAATGTAAAGGTATTTTTGTCAAGGTGGACCTACTGGGTTTCAAAATAGTTGGGTGAACCCAATAAGTTTCAAAATATGAATAATGGACTAGAGAGTAAATATAAATTGACTGTCAGGCTCTATGGCTTTGTTACTCTATAGAACAAATAGTTGATATACGAACTTTTAGATGTCTGTTAGTACTCTGTGATGTAAAATTAAGCACTCCCCAATCCTCACGAAATTTATGCAGCTTATAAATGAATCTTGACCTCTGTTTAAGAGCAAGTTCCATTATTGTTGGGTCTTTTTCATTTCAATCTTGTCCAACATTTACCATTGGTTGTCATCCTAATTACTGATGATCTTCATTGAAAGTTCCGGTAGGTTTTAGAATGTCAATCTCTGATAATGCATATCTAGTAAGGAGATAAATTCAAAATTTCCCGTGAACTTCTATAGTTCGAGATGCCATGTTATAATTCAAATACAACTTTCACGCTCCCAGGCTCGAAGTTCAGAAGAATCAAGGCCATCTCCTCTCCTACTGTTTCGGCTCCCAAACGAGAAACGGATCCCAAGAAAAGGATTGTCATAACTGGAATGGGCGTTGTTTCAGTTTTCGGAAATGACATCGATACGTTTTACAACAAACTTCTAGAGGGAGAGAGTGGTATCACCCCTATCGACAGGTTTGATGCGTCGGCATTCTCTGTTCGGATTGCTGGTCAGATTCACAATTTCTCCTGCGAAGGCTACATCGATGGAAAGAATGATCGCCGACTTGATGACTGCTGGAGGTACTGTTTGGTCGCTGGCAAGAAAGCTCTTGTTGATGCCAAGCTTGGTCCGGAAGTCCTTGAAACTGTAAATCCCAATCCAAATACTTCACACAATGTCATTCAACTATAACGAATTCAGATACACTTAAGGCCGTGTTTGTTTCGCAGAAATGATTTCGAGAAGGAATGGGATGGTGATTCCTTGGCCTTCCACTGGAATAGTCATTCACCTAGAATGTTAAATAATGATCCCTTTTCTAATGCACCTTCTATCATTTTTTAGCGAACCAAACATTTGAAATGCTGAGGAAGGGCATGGTCATTCCATTCCAACTTGATCAATTCAGGTTAACCAAGCACTGCCTAAGTTTCTCACCTCTGTGTTGCAGATGGACAAATCAAAAATAGGAGTTCTTGTGGGATCAAGCCTGGGAGGCTTGACGGCATTCAGCTCTGGAGTCGAGGCCCTTATCCAAAGCGGACATAAAAAGATGTCTCCATTTCTCGTACCTTATACCATCACCAACATGGGTTCAGCATTGTTAGCTATAGATACCGGCTTAATGGGACCCAGTTACTGCATTTCAACAGCTTGTGCAACTGCAAACCACTGCTTTTTTGCAGCTGCAGGCCACATTAGAAGAGGTGAAGCTAATATCATGGTAGCTGGTGCGACGGAGGCTGCAGTCACCCCTGTTGGGGTTGGTGGATTTATTGCTTGCCGGGCTTTGTCTCAGAGGAACAGCGAACCCCACAAAGCTTCAAGGCCATGGGATAAAGAACGTGATGGCTTTGTCCTTGGAGAAGGCTCTGGTGTGCTGGTAATCATCAGACTCTGTCATTTGATTTTAAGTGACACAAGAGCTTAGACTTGGCAGCAGAGTGAACGACGATGGGTTACCTTAATTAGTTCAAAGTGTTTGGTTAGTTGGAATAATTTTGGGAACGAATAGAAATCACTACTTAGCCACCTAATGGTATGAGTCATACGACTATGGTGTCCTACTACATACTATGAAGCACCGACACTCCTAAAGGCAGCGTGTCCCCATGTCCGACACAAGAACACGCAAGAGACACGGCAAAATACATATGGGACACACCACGTGGGGCATCCAATATATTTAATTCATGATTTTAGGGGGATACGGCGGGGACACGTATGGGACACGGTAGGGGGTTAAATATTCAATTTTTTAAAATTTTTGGGGGATTAATGTGTATTACTTCAAATATTGTGAGTTGAAAGTGGAAAATGATGTATATAGATGCTTATTCATTTATATTGAAGCTTCATGATTATTCATCTAACTATGTTTCCACTTGTATAAAATATATATTATTTATTTATTTATTTATTTAATTTTGTTGTATCTCCTGCCGTGTCCATGCTACATAGACTAGATATACTGAACACTCAACAATTGAATGAGAATACGGGATCCTACTCTATTAGTTGGACATTCAACTAGCAAGCGCATTTTGTCATTCAACATTTATCATGAACATTGTATGGAACTCGTTAGGAATGAAATTGCCCAAGGCACTATGTACACATTAGTTATCCAAGAAAATAAAAGGAACATAATAAGAAATTTGAATATTTTTGTGCAGTGTATCCCTGTGTCCTTGAGATGAAAACTAGATGAATGCATTTAACAGAGTATAACCATTCACCTGGATTTGTCAATGATGATTCCATTTGTGTTATATTCAACCACATTTTTAGCAAACCAAACGATAAAATGGGCATTTCAAAGGAACAATCATCATTCTACTGAACGTAACGCTGCCTTAGAGGTTATGATACATCAGCTTTAGTGACAATATTGCATCTCAAATGCTTACGAGTATTTATTTTGCTTGGAAAAAGATAATGGAGAGCTTAGAGCACGCAACGAAAAGAGGAGCCAATATACTTGCAGAGTACTTGGGAGGCGCCGTCACGTGTGATGCTTATCACATGACTGATCCTCGGAAAGACGGCCTAGGAGTTTCATCTTGTGTAAGAAGGGCTTTGGAAGAAGCTGGAGTTTCCCCTGAGGAGGTAAAAGCGCCGCTCTACCGACACGTATATCTCAGTGGAATGTCACATATAGTTGATTCTGATGCAAACATTATGAATTCCATAACTCGCAGGTGAACTATGTGAATGCTCACGCAACGTCAACTGCCGCTGGGGATTTGGCAGAGGTTAATGCCCTCAAGAAGGTCTTCAAGAACACGTCTGAGATGAAAATGAATGGGACAAAGGTAAGAAACCTAAATTCAATTCTGCATACATACCTCTTGTTATTCTTTATTGTGATTGAATGTTGAACTAAATTTTATGAGTTGGAATCTTTGTTAACACATGAGCATGACAAACTTAACCAAACTGATACTAGAAAGTCACGGCTGACTAGTTTGATTTCCTCGCTTTGTTGCTTCCAGTCTATGATCGGGCATGCGGCCGGAGCTGCAGGTGGATTGGAAGCCATTGCAACCATAAAAGCAATCAACACTGGCTGGCTGCATCCAACCATTAACCAATGTGTACTGCACCAAAAGCCCGTTCCTCCAATTTCTCCAATTATGCTAAATTTTATGATGCACTTCATGTCCTTACTGTTCTTTGATTTTGCAGAACTTGGAGTCTGATGTCACAATCGACACTGTTCCAAACGTGAAGAAAGAGCATGAAGTCCATGTTGGTACGCGTTTTAATCCCTCTTTTCGGAAACTATGAAACCGCGGAAGCATAATGCTTAATCCATACATGCGGTTTACTGGTTAAGAACCAAGGAACTTTAAGCACTTTTCTTACATGTTTTTACTTTGTTGGCAATGAATTAAATACTAATCAAACATTTGAACATTTTTTTAGCCAAAAAATTCCACATATTCCAACATTTCAACATTCACTAATCAAATTTGCCTATTTCGTGCAGCTATCTCCAACTCATTCGGCTTTGGTGGGCATAATGCGGTGGTTGTTTTTGCTCCATTCAAACCCTAGATGAAGCTTAATCGAAGTAGCCTCTCTCCTCACCTTATTCAAACTCGGACACACGTTGTGGGACCCACTTCATGTGTGGCAAATGTGTCTAGATTTGTATTCAATAAGTGCGCATGTTCTTTTCTCTCAAAAACTTGTAATCGTCTCGGACTAGCTCTTTTTATGTGAAAAGCCTCCACACAACTACCATAATGTTGGAGAGACGTGATCAAGTGCCTCTTGTTTTGCCTGGCATAAAGCGTTCTTCCTTCCTATTTCCTCTAAATTGGCTTAGATCTATACCCTTTTTTTAACTAATCAATCGCAATCATATCATTTCAGAAAGACCGACGGTACTTACAAAGGAATCCACCCACAAAATCTGTAGACATACTCCGAGCTTTTCAATAAAAAAGGCAAATCCATGACGTCATTTCTTTAGTCGATCTCAAATCCTATTCGAGAAGTGTTTAATGGGAGAGAGTAATCTGTAGTGATAAATCATCACTTTTGCTTAGCCAACCACTGAAACTTGCCAGCCGTGAAAGTTGAAGAACCAAATGAACTGGAAGAAATTTGCTTAGCATAGAGGATCTATATCTGTAAATTAACAATTGAAAATAAAGCTTTTAATCCACCATTAAAGTTTGAAAACCCAATAGAATTCTCAGCTTGCTGATTTAATTTTGTTACGTCTCTTTTTGTATAGAATCGCCTAGAACTCCATTTTCATTTATTTTTTTATTTTTATTTTTTGTGTATGTGTGTTTATGCCTTAACACATACTATTATGAAAGAAGATCATCACTTGGCCAAAATTGCTGAATTTCCCTCACTTGTTCTACAACCCCACACTTTTTGAAGCCTTGTGAATTCAAGATCATCTTGCAAGTAGCAACTTGCCAATAATGCAAGATGTGTTTTGAATCGGGACGGAAAATTTGCAGCTCGCAATGGTAAGACCCCATCTTATTCACCAGGCTCTCTGGTGACACAAAGGGGTGCGAGCTAGGGCCACGACCCCCAAACTTTAATGTAACATCAATTTTATTATGCCTTCAGCTGATTTTACAATAAAATTAGTTATTTCCGCGCTTTCTAATTCTACTTTAGCCCTTCAAAATTGAATTTTTTTTTTTCCTACAATGTCTCGAAAACTCTGAATTTCTGGGTCTGTCATACTTACCAAAAAGTGTATTGCATGGTAAGCATGACATCACGTGGTAGAATCCACACCATTTCAACCAATAAGAATAAGGGCAATATTCACTCTCTTTTAAGGAGAGCGAATAAAATTGCACTCAATTAAAGAGCACTCTCTACTATAGGCCAATGTCCTTGTTGAGCTAGAGAAGGTGCTAGCTAGATTGACCCAACTTATGCACTAAACTGACAATCCATAGGGTCGTAATCAACCAATTATTGACTGGTAATGTGGGTCTTTTTTTAACTAAATTTGCATAAACTTAATGGCTAACCAATCCTGGAGTATTTTATTGGACTTCTGTACTAAATTAGGCATTTAGTATTAATTAGGATAGGAACCTTTCTCGGTTAAAGGACATTTTTTTATTCTAAATTCATGAAAGCTTTGGTAAGAGAATTATTGCGGGGTCAGTTCATACAGGATATGTTTGACTTTGTTCAGGATTTAATTGGACTCTCAAAAAAAAAAGAAAAGAAAAGAAAAGAAAAGAAACAGGACTATTAGTTAGGGGTGTGCACTGGTTGGTCAGGTCAGGTTTGACCCGAACCCTACCCGACCATGTCGGGTAACAATATTTCAAGCCCGAAACCGAACCAAAAGGTGGTAAGAAACGTCTGTGAGCCCGATTCTTTACGTCGGGTCAGATTGGTCGGGTTTACCCTTCGGGTTGACCGGGTCGGGTCGGGCTTGACCCGCGGGTAAGGGATGCACCAACCCGAATTCCAAACCGAAAATTGATGTTTAACAAAAAATGAACCCGCACCGTCCAAATCACATGTTCGACCTTGTCCGAGACCCTTCAGGTCGGGTCGGGTTGCGGATTTTTTGCCTACCCCTACTATTAGTCCCCTTAAAATTAGACAAGATGTGCTTAAAAAGACCCAAATATCGTGAGTTACAAAAGAAACTGAAATTACCTGCTTCTGTGAATTAATTTAACCTACCGAACCCCTGACTTCATCAAAAAGTTGGAGGGTTGTGGGTTGGAGAGAACAGCCCATGGGAATGAACTTAATAGTCGTTATGTCACTAGTTGTAAAGTGACATTGTTCAAACACGATGGAGGAGCTTAATGAGCCCGAGCAACCATCCTATTCATGGTTTAAGTTTATTATAAAATTATAGATTTTATTTTAAAAACTTTAATACCGTAAAAGTTCGCCCAGCCCATCGTATTTCTAAAAATTTCCGAAAAATTCAGTGTTTGTCCACCCAACATTTAAATTTCGTCTCCGTCCCTGGCTGTGTGGTGCCGAGATAATGCTCCCTTACGAGTAACTTGAGTAGCCTAGCTAAATTATTTTTGTATCCATTTGAATTGATGAAACCTACCATCTATATCTTATACATCATTGATCATTGAAAACAAACTGTTCGGAGTTTTAAACAGGTATTGTTGAATTCATGACCATTGATGAGGATATACGAAGTATCGAATATAAACTTGAGTGTCCCACCCTTAATAAGAAACTTATTTGCCACAAAAGGTTAATGTTTACTTTAACTATACGAGCACTAAAAAGTGAACGACTTTTGATTATTAAAATAATTTTCGAAACGGTTAACAAAAGGCTCAACATGACCAAAAAAAAAAAAGGACCAGGGAGGAGATCGCTAGATCCTACAGTGGAAAAAGGGATAGGGATTGAATCTTCTTCAGTTCATTAGGACGGGGTGGAAATAGTTCAAATTTGGACTATAAACCAAACCCAAAGTAACCGTTAATTGCAGGAACGGACATTGTCTCGTCCTATCCAAAACTTGGACAGAAGAAATTCGAACCCGTCGAAAAAGTCCCAGTCCAATAACGAAAAAATGTTGTCATGGCTTGTAAATGCCAATGTGGGGACCAAAGTTCCACTAAACCCCCTTCAATTAATTATGTACTAAAAATAAACCATAGAATATGGTGGGCACTTGCCTCATATGGAAAAGCAACTTGAAAGTTAGACGTCACTCACAAACTTAAATTATTCCAATTTTCACTCGCAAACTTAAATTATTCCAATTTAACTCGTTTAGTTTAGTTTAGTTTAGTTTGATTCATCTTTCCTTAAGAGATCCTGTTTGGATCTTTAATAAGTGAAGTCATTCGTTTTTTTTTTTTTTTTGCCAGAGTTATGCCTCGGTAGTTTTTGTGCCGGTGCGTTTTGGCGATATAAAATCTTACTTACCAAAAAAAAAAGTGAATTCATTTACAAACTATTGTTCGCCTTTTCTGTACTTTTTTTGGTAAAACATACTATTTGTTACTCATGCGATTTTGGAAAACAATTGAACAGCAAATTCATAGTATTTGAAAAGTACGTTACGGGAAAAACAATTTGCTTTTTTGGGGCATTTTATTTCTCAGACCTTTATTTGCCTTTTTACTTTCGCGAATTTGCCTACAAATCTAAAACAGAAATTCTGAGATTGAAAGAAATTGTTATCTCTATGGAGCAAGAAAAAAAGAAAACTTGCTATATCGACATGGAGGGGTTAAGATATAATCCCTCACTTTTCCTCCTCTGGGTCATAAATAACTTCACTGAATAATGACAAACATGGACTAATGGTACTATAAAATTCTTGAGGCTTTTTGCGAGGCTACTGACAAACATCAATATCTTTCGAGTCGGTGTGCGAATTATTTTCTTCAAATATATATACGTTCGAAAATCATACTAATTACAACTCGTGTTAAAGTAGATGACATCCTTTATAAACTCTAATAACAATGAATGATTTCGATCATCGAAATAGATCCGAAAAAGAGTCTACATATGGCCCAACAAGACTCTCCTCTCATTAAAAAACAAAACCTTTATAAGTAACAACAAACTACCCTAAAAGTTGCTCTCATTAGGGAAAATTAATAATAATTGGTGTGGGTGTAGCCCACATCATCATCTCATCAATACTAAAACCTGGGCGTTGGGTAGAAAGGGTGGGAGAAGATTGGCTTGATCATCCACTTGTGGGACCCTCTCATTTGTGCTTAAGTAAGGCAGCCAAGGAACACCAGCCAAATTGGTCTCCACATGGGGTTTGCATTGAGCATTCAAGATCATTATATAGTGCCTTACCAATCATATTCTCTCTCTCTCTCTCTCTCTCTCTCTCTCTCTACAGAATTAAACAAGAAATGTGTCACTTTCATGATAATTAGCAGGGTGAAAGGAAGTAAAAACATCCCCTTTAGAACATCTTTTAATCACATCACTTAACAAGCATTGTTTTTTGAGTTGAACAAAGTAAAAACATCCTGCATTTCAGGGGGTTGGTGGGGGGATCCATGTTTTGGTATGCCCTTTGATGTAAATCAAAAGCTGTCTTTGTCCCCCTAACCTATTGGATCGATGCGCAGTAATTATTCAATAGTCTTGAGGCATCATCACGTAGTTATCCGACAGTACTTTCTGCAACATTTCATCCCCATAGTGGTCATGTTATTTCTGCATACAATTGGGTTCTTTTGTATTCAGTAATAGAATTGCCATCCCATAATTTTTTTATTAATCTTTATAATTATAAAAGATTACAAAGATTAAAAATGGCACAACAGCATACACCACTCGAGACCCAAAAAGGAGGAAGGCAAGACGTCAATCAAATAGCAAAAACCAAAGGAAAACTTAGCTCAAACACTGAAAACTTTGACCAGCATTTGGGTCTCGGGTTCCTTTGGAGATTAAGTAATTTTAATTTTCTTGAGCCCTTGTTTTTTAATCTTTGTAATTTTCGAATTCAGAGGTTAATAAAATTATTTGCGAATCAAAATTCCAAAACTAAATGCTAATCCCTCCTCGACTCTCCATATATAAGTCCAGAATTGCCTTCCCTAGAAACCTTTTGCCCAACAGTGAAAGGGCTCCTTATAGAACGGCTCGTAATAGAACAGGGGTAGCAACAAACAACCTCTTCAACTCCTTAATTCGTACTGTGAACAAGACTATTCATGCCAAGAGGGTTTGACTTGATCTCCAATTACAACTCAATTCGAGTATAAAGTCTACACAGCTTAGGTGGATCCCACCGTTCTATGAACAAGACCCTGGTTACACCACTGCCACTTGTAGATCTAACCGTTCGTTTATTGCAATAATCTGAAATGTTCATTTTGTAAAGCCCGCAAAAGTATATCTCTTTTCAAAAAAATCAGTTTGATTGGATATCGATGGGTATATGAAAATTAAATTTGGGTTTACAAAAATGAACAGTCGTGGACAATTTAACTTTAAACTCATTGACCGTCCATTTTATAAATCAAAATTTAATTTTCTATATATACTTATCGATGTGACGATGTCTGATTAAGCTGATTTTCTGCATGAATTTACTACATTGCAGGCACTCCAAGATGAACGGTTCAAATTAATGCAATGAACATGTGATGGGGCCTACAATGGGGGGTTTCCACCATATATTTTATAATCTCTCACAATCGATCCATGTAGTATATTTTTCCAGCTTAAAAGAATTTGGCGAATTTTCTTTATTATCCTTTTGAAGTGATTACGAAACTACTCATACCAATAACAAAGGACAATTTGAACGACTTACTATAGTTTTTAAAGTACATGAATATGATGTTCTCCTAAATAGTTGAAAAAGAAAAGAAAAACCTTATTAACAACTAGTATTCATGTATATGAAAACATTAAAAAAAAAAAAAAAAACCTGAGCAAGGCCTTCGACCAATAAAATTATTTACCTCTCCCACCCACCCTTTATATAGCGATTTTGGGTTTGTTTTAAAGGCCAATAATGTACTAATCAAGATTGTCAAAAATGAAAACTTTTGTAGCTGAAGTTGCGTTGCCTCAACCAGTCAACCCTTTTCACTTATAGATTACGGGTTCCAGTCTTTTAGTCTAGACGTATTGGGGTAGTTTCTTTCGAGGAGAATGCTAAGTACAAAGAAAACTTACTCCGAAAGTATCCCGAAAACAGCAATCAATAGTTGAGAATCACTTTGATGATTGTATCACACACATCAAAGTGAATCTCAACCATTAGTTGATCTTTTCGGGATAGTTTCAAAGTAAATTTTCTTTTTCCATAGCATTTATGTTCTTTCAATATCCGAAGAAAAAAAAAGTAAAACAGAAAAAGCATCACCTTAATTGCTCATTGGGAATGATACCATAAAGCAAAAGTTAGATCAATATCAATATCACAGTTCCACATTAACCCAATTATGGTGATCGTGGGAACACAATTAATAAACCAAATTATGCACAGGCTAGCACACACAAAACCCAATTCTGATTGGTTTGTCTCCGTTCATGCCCTTGATTCTCTATTACGAAAGCTTAAGAAAAAGTTTAACCCCTAATTGCAGCTGGAAGCTTACGTACGCCACTTTTAGTGGTCAAGGCCTGAGATTTAGGTGTTTGTTTCATTATAAGGTTTCAGGTTCAAAACCTCTTAAGGGTTATCAACCTTTAGGCCATCGAGAGGCTTGCCCTGGCTTTAACTAGCAACCCGTAAGTGGGCGGTGGAATTGATTCCCGCGATTAGTCGAAGTGTGCGTAAATTGGGCCAAACGCCTGAGTTATAAAAAAAAAAAAAAAAAAGGAGCAGCAGCTTGAGTAGGACATTAGGTTGGATATATATTATGGAAACACTTGGCTTACGTGGACTTCACAAACTTAGTTTACCGGTTAATGTTTCAATTATTGTACACACGTATGATATTACTTCTAGGGAATGACTTCAGTGTCTCCGGTCATTTTGGGGACACCATAACTTTTGGCATAACAAAATCATTATGAGTATAACCAAAACTCATTACAAGCATAACAGAACCATAACAAGACATAACTTGTTTGTTATACCTTGGTTGGATTTGGTTATGCCTTGATTGGTTTTTTTTATATTTCTTGGTTATGCTTTGTTTGGGTTCTGTTATGCTTATAATGGGTTTAGTTATGCTCATAATTGTGAAGTTATGCCAAAAATTACGGTGTCTCCAAAATGACCAGGGACGCTATAGCATCATCCTTCCAGGGAATGTTTTCTAACCAAAATATGGCGTAATGCTTTCATGACAAAATTGGTCGAACCTAAACACTGGTGCTGACTATTTTGTGGCTCCTAACTTTTCGACTGCCGTTTTGTTGTATGATAGTTTCAGGGTGGCAGTATCCAGTATCCAGGCTTGTAACTTTTGTAGACAGTTGTACGTCTTTAGCTTCGGTATAAACAAAGTGTGTTGTTCGACTTGAAAAAAGAAAAGAAAATTGGACGAACCTGGTTGCATAAGTTGTCGTTCACCATCCGATTGGCTGAGATAATAGTAGAAGGCAGGCTGTAGGCAACCTGCGCATTTTTTTTTTTCAATCCCAAGGGTTGGCCTTCTGACCAATGGTCGGGACTTGAGGTTTTATTCTCTCCTAAATTTTTAGGTTGGAAACCTCTGGATGCTCTCAATTTTTTGGTCTTCCTAAATTAGTCGAAGTGCGCTTAGACTGACCCGAACACTTGAGTTATTAAAAAAAACAAAACTTGCGCATTTTCGTTGTTCCAGTGTCTAAATTGGCTAAAAAAATGTGTCGTTTCCAGGAATTTTAAGTACTTTCAAATTCTTCGTAGTAACCCCTTTTTGTTTTCCTTTCAAGCAAGAGACCTAACGCATACACAATAGCAAGAAGAAGAAAAAGAAACGACACAAATGTTTTTATTTGATTTTTGTCACTAGAGTATATCCACGGCTAACACCAATTTTTACTCTGTATCTAATGAAGAAATTAAAGTGCACAAATTATATCGTTGCCACATGCGACATGAATTCATTTTTTTTGGTACACATCATCAATTACTGAAATCCTCCTGTCTAAATTTTGGGAATATTACTCCTGAGCCCGCCATTATTAATGACGCGATAACTAAAAACTAAAATTAGACTTCACAGATCTAACACTTACAATGAAAAGGACTTTTGATCCATCAGTTATCACCTGGTCTTCCCACAAGGGAGGCCAGGATTCGAGCCTCGTTTGTTTTTCAAAACAAAACAAAAAAAAGTTTGAGCCTAATCAGAGGCGTTTGGGATTCAGGGTTATGGACAAATTCTGATCCTCCTATGAACCTCCGCTAATGTATATAATATTCCGTCAATGACGCATACATTATTGCAGTTACCACGTGAGGAAGCTACACAAGATACAAGAAGACAAAAAGATGATTACTGAGATATATTATTCAAAGAGTTTTCTTAAATTTGCTTAAAGACTAGGAAACAAAACAACCTCACACGGTGACCAGGACAAATAATTTTTTTTTAAGAAAAATAAAATAAAGATTTATTTGGAAAAGCATCTCACTAGGAACATTTGTGTCTGAATTTAGACAACCAGAGCAAGTCAAAGGTGAAGAACAAAGGGTATGTGTTTCATTTTAGAAGTATCTCCAAAAAGGTCCAACAAAAACACAAATACTCCCTCCGTTCTTTTTTAAATATCTCATTTCGTAACTCCAATTTATTAAAAAAATATCATCATTACATATTTTATATCAATTTTTATCTCCATTTTCCCTATTTTATCCTATATGGAGACATCACCCTTGTTTGTTTGCGAGTTTTGAGTATTTTAGTTTTGGTAGTGGGTGGAAAAAAAAGGTAATGATTCGAGAGAGAGAGATAATGAGTAGAGAGAGATAGAGAGAGAAATGAAAATAATAATTAAAAAAATAGGGTAATGATTGAAGAAATATATAGGGTAATGATTAGAAGACAAAGTTAAAACAAAGTTAAGTATAGAAACGAACAAAGCTATCATCATTATACTTTTACTTACTAACTTTTCAAAATGAAATTTACTTTTATGGATAAAATGGAAAATGTACCAAAAACTTTATCGACTAACTTTACAAAATGGACACTTAATAAGGGACAACCCAAAATGAAATACTAGATTTTAAAAAGGGAACGGAGGGAGTAGGATTTATCCAATGGCGATTTATTTCCTTTAAAATAGATGGCCATTCATTATCATCATCAATTGTTTTATTCTATCATGAAGATATGAAAAATCAGTTGTGAATTTACTAAATGGAAACTATTAACGGAATTTACGGGTAAATTTTTTGTTTGATACGCTGAATTTCGATACGGTAAATATTGTGAGTTCAGTTTTTCTTATGAACAAATTAAGTTTAAACACATTTTCTATTTTGATTAGTTTTAATGCATTCAAAGGTCTACATATACTAATTTACTCGAGCTCGATCGACCAGCTAATGATCGACTTGTTTGAAACTTAAGATCATCCAAAGCGACTACCAAGTCAAATCGATAAAAATAAATAAATAAATAGTCACGAAACACATAAATCCTCACGCAAGCACGATCGACTCGTCATCTGCTTTGATTGAATCTCATTTAAAATCGTTATACATGCAAAAAAAGTCAAATTTTCGAGAATATTGAAAGCCCTACAAATCGCACTCAAATTTGGAGAATATGTCCCCTGGAATAGGTCATCCAATTGCTATGCCCATTGTTTCTAAGATTTATTCTGAATTGGGCTAATGCCATGAAAGGATGATGTTAGCTAGACCCATTCTCAGTATACCTTTCCTCATCATCTTGCTATTTATTTGTTGCTGCTTATTTCCACGTCTTTTACCAATAAAACACTAATCTAGTCTATATTCCACTATGCTTAGGCATATTAAATATTGGATGTTATGAAATGCATCATCTCATTCATAATTTAGTGCACTCTACGTGTCGCTTTTATCTATTCACAAAAAGTCCATCCATTTCAATCTTTACATTTTTATTTTTATTTTACAAATGTGAGAAGTTATATTCAACTGTAAGGTGAAAGCATACATAACAAAGAGAAACCTCATGGGGGCAAATGGGCGTCCACAGACCAGACAAACCATTGAAAAGGGCAATCAAAACACAATATGTGAAGCCCTATTACAAACTCGCCTAGTGAGATCAGGTACACGGAAAATAAAACTAATATCAAGCACATGACCAACAAATCTATCGTGAGGACTAAAGTACTGAGGCATGACGGTTTATGTATGGTTAGTCTAATTTACAGAACGAACTACACAACAAATCTATCATGCATGCTCGTGCAGTTATAAGTATTCGATTGATCTGATTTTTGGACAAGAAAGTTTCAAACAAATTTTAAAAATTTAACGGTTTGAATAATGCTATGATATATATCTCCCCAAAAAAACTCCAGATTGATTTGTATTTTTACCCAACAGTGCATTTGATGCTCTACATGGATGCAGTCTACCCCACACGTCCCTTGTATGACTACCGTCCCAAAGCACAAGTCTCTAATCCGATTCTCGTGGACGCATATTTTTTTGGGTTAGGCTTCGGAGATTTCTCTTGTAAATTTCATAGTTTTGGATAAGTGGCTTGTCTTTGACTAAACTGATAAAAAATTAGTCAATATGCGTGTACTGTTCGATTACCCCATGTAGCTAAACTAAATTGAAACAAAAACAAAAAACAAAAAAAGTAGTATTATTAAGGTCCCGTTCTATTAAGGTTTTTATTTTTTAAATACTTAAATTTTTTAATTTACGAGATATTTTCTTACAATACATCACTTTTAATTAAAAAATAAAAATAACTGTTCATTTTAGTCAGCGGGAATACTGCAACAAAACGTGCTCTAAAGTTCTTTAGGAGTTGGGGTGATGAACTGAACCAAACCTGGTTACATCAAACCTGGTTTCCAGTTTCAATGGGGCAGACGTACGGAACCAATCGGCGGGAGACATGGCAATAACTCCACGTACTGACGACATTGATCGATATCGACCGGTCATTATTTTCACCAGGTGAGACGACACCGTGTGTGAATCGAAAGAAAGACGCAATTATGCAGTGTTCTTGGAACACCGCAACGTAACGTCTGAGAGCCCTCCAACTACGAGCGTGTGGCCTTAAAACACTCTTAGTGATTACTTAGTACTCTTAGAGTTCCGTCACGTGATACTCCAGAGATATATTCTCCATTGCAGTTCACGCCTTTGTATCCTGTTATCGGCCTCAATTTCCTAGTTCAAACGGTTTGTATTTTACATATTGTTGAGATGCTTATTGTCGCTAAAAATTTCTTTAATTGGGCACGTATGAGTACATGATGGAAACATATTTATATGCAAAAATTGGGTTTTGCTGGGTTATGATTCAGTGTGCGCGAAAACCGCATCTAAATTTGGTCCGATCATGTACTTATAGATATCTAATTAAATTAGTATTTGGTGATGAGAAACATGTAAACGAGATTTGAAATTTAAGCGGTTCACATTCTGAAATTAATGGCGACTACACTCCTAATAGAAGAGCAACTTCAAACTCTATAATGTTCCAAATCTCTATATTGAGAGGAAATTTTATAATTTATTCCATCTTTTCTTTTACTACTTTTTTGATACTTTATAGATAAATTTTGGAAGGAATCTATTGTTCTTATTAGAAAATCACATCTAAAAAGGACGATAAGACCCTCTAAAATTATCTCAATAATAAAATTCGGAGCATTATAGAGCTTAATTGGAGTTGCTCGAAGAGAAGGCAAGATTTTACATCCTAAAGCCATTGAATAATTTTCCCCTCGAGAGACGTTTCAGGCGACATCACCAACCCCAATACAAGAGCCCCCAAACCACTGCTCAACTCAGAAGAATCCAAAAAAAAAATCTGACAGTGACTTGCTTTACGCGTGGCAGAAAAGACACGTGGTAAACTCTGATGACATGTACCTCCCTCTGAGGGACCACCGAATGTACCCGTAGGCCTTTTGGTAGACGAATAATAAGTTAGCCCCATCCAGCTTCTTCCTCGTGTCCGGTGGCCCCACTTGATCTTAAAGTCCGTGTAATTTTCATAACCGGTTCTGTTTCTTTCCAATTCATTCGTGACCAGACCAAAATAAAGTAGTCTTCGTTTAACCTAAGGGCGTGTTTGATTGGGGGATTGTACTAATAATTCTTCCACCCGTTCTAGTCCCACGTTTGTTTGCATTTTAGTCCTGGGATTATTAGTCCAATCGGATTGAAATATCCTTTACATGGGGACGTATAGTTCCTATGGCTCGGAAGGATTAAACATGAAAATCACCAAAATATCCTTGAATTACACATAGAAATTACCCGAATATCCTCAAAGGAAATTAACGTAACTTGCATGGATTTTAATGATGATAATGCATGATGAAGAGGAGCTTGAGTAATGTGCTAGTGAACTCTTTTAAAGAATAAAAAAAAATAGTGCATTGGGCCAATTTCTTCCTTTTTTTTCACTCTTTTTTTTTTTTCTTCTGTCAATAGATGGTACCAGTAGAGGAAAAAAACTATTATGGGGTATTTTATTGGTGATGAAAAATAAAAAGAGAATGTATAGTGTTTATGATTTAAATGTGGATGAGTTTGTAAATTGCTTTGAGGGCAACATAGTCAATTGAGCCTTTAATTATGGTCAAGAGGAATTGAAAACAAACATGGGATATGGAAGATTAGTCGGGATTGGACTTGTCCATCATAGAATCTCATACACAAACAAACATGAGAAATGAGGGACTATACTTTAAAATAGTCCCCTCACTAATAATCCCTTAACCACAACCCCATCTAATCCAATCCCTCTTATCAAACAGGGCCTAAATATTCTAAAATTGACTTGACAGTTTTTTTGGTAACGCAAGATGTCTAGGCTAATTTGCACGTCCCGAATTAATCCCTCCAATCTCTTTCGTGGCCTTTTTCACATGATTTGCGAGTGGGATGAGACGGTCTTAGGAGTTGCTGATAAAATGAATCAAACGTGAGATTTTAAGCAAGAGCAAATCCTTAGAGCATCTCTAGCAATTGCTACACAAAATGCCTATCCAGAACACAAATTTTTTTTTTCTATATAAAAAAACACAATGTTCTATCTTGGCTAGCCGCAGTAATGCCTATTCAAAACCCCTCATCTAAAAAAAAAAATTCACAGAACCCTATTCTAATGCTTCTTTTGCCCTCATGAAGCCGTATCGGACTCCACCAGAATCCGACCTACCACCGCTTCTAGCCGTCAAAGTGCAGTAGTCCTCCAACTGGTTCCCACCTTAGTTACACCATCGAAACACCCACAATTGGCGCTCAATGGAGAGAGAGGGAGAGGGGGGCGGGGGGGGGGGGGGGGAGCATAGTAGAGGTACTTGTTCTTATTTCTGCTAGAACCAACGACGATGTTGTTGCCACCGCGCAAATCCGGTTCTATGAATAGAATAGAATTTTCTAGACGAGTGCCAAAGTAACTCGCTAGTCACTATAGCAAAGGGGGAATTGCCAAGGAGGACGCTAAAGCCGTTGGATTTGAATATGAGGGATTCTCTAAATGAAAGGACAACCGAGATAGTTGGAGATGCCCTTAAGTTTTAGGTCAAAACCGCGAGGCCAACCTATTGGGTTTTGTCATGACAATTTGTGCCAACATTGTGCAATGACAACAACAGGCGAATTGGAAAAAGATTCTTGTTGAGCACGATCTCACTAATTCCCTTTTTTTTTTTTGGATAATAATCAGGCGTCCCATCCAATGTAGACTTACATCGACTAATCAGATGGATTCTTACTGAGCATGATCCTATCTCCGAGAGAGAGAAAATGTCAAAAAATTTATCTAAATCTTCGCATATATTGTTCGGAGGTATACGCAGAGTATCTCCCAATTCAATTGATTCGGAGTTTTTTATTTTCTTTGGGCTGTTCATTTGATTGGTCTTGGAATTTTTTTTTGAAAGAATTTGATAATTTCTTTTCATTCAGCAATGAGAAAAAAAACAGAAAAATAGGAATCTAGAAGAGAGATCTTGCTCCCACATAAGAAAAGATTATGCTAAACTCAACACTAAAATTTAAAACGTCAAAAGATTTTGAATCTTAATACATTTCCGGACGGCACAGTACCACCAATTGTGAGTTTAGGTAAGGTCTACTTGAGTCTTAATACATCATCTTAGGGCCAATTGATTTTCATTTTCTCTTATTTGTTGATTTGATTGTCATAAGAAAATAAACAGATCGGATTTGACACTTTTTTTGACATATAGTAATGGGAAAAATAAACAAAAAGTAGAATTTTCATAGAATTGAAAAAATATCTTGCTACCTACACTTTATTAGAGATTAAATTTCAAAAGATTTGGAATTGTTCCACACAATTTGTGGAAAAAATTGTGAGAGAGTCGTTTATCCAAAATCAGATTTGAGGACTTATTTTATTCACCGAGTAGAAGCATCAGTTCCACCAGCAGCTCCAGTCGCGATTGACCTTTCATCATCTCGTGTCCTTCTCCGTTCAGGAGTCCTAAGCATACGTATAGCTAGCTCCTGAGCCCCTTGTTGCGGCCAATATCTTCTATCGAGAGATCCACTCTGGCCCGATGAATTGATTCAAAAATTTATGTTTTTGTGATTTTGTTTATTTAATTGTTCGTGAAAAAAATTTAAGCTGATCGATGATATTTGATAGCTTTCCCACATTTAGCAATGAAGAAAAAAAGTGAAAATCTTAAAAACATTCTAACTGTTAAAGTTCAAAAAATAAAATAAAATAAAATATCACAGCCTTGTAGTAAAATACTCCAATATTTCTTTCTAGTCATGACACTATTGAGTAGTACGGATTAATACATATTGTAGGGAGGCAAACCCACATGCACAATATCTCATGTTTTTAAGGACAAAAATAGGATCCAATATGGGCACGTTGACTTGATTCTTAATTTAATTTTATTTGTTATATTTGGTTTTTATAATAATCACAAACATCCATGGGCATACAAGCGGATAAGATTTTTGGAATTTCTCTTGAATATACCATTTAGGTTTAGGTTTTCGACAAGTAACCAGTAACATCACATGACTATGCTTATTCAGTCAATAGATTGTTTTATTAATTCGTATGCTATATAGAAAACAGGTACCAAATAAAAAAATGAATAATAAAACCGGAGACGATTCTTTCTAGTCTTTTTTTAGGAAATCTTGATTAGCCGGCTAAGGGGGTTTGTTCATTAGAGCTTATTCAAAACATCATGTGTACAAAAGGATAACGTTAATCGCATATATAATTCATGTGATAGCAAAGCATATTTCTCGAATAAAACTAGTTTCCCAAAGTGAATTAGAACCCATTTTTTCACAAAACAAATGGAGTCTTATGATGAATTTAACATTATCTTACCAACGTACTTTTCCATACACTGGAAATTTGGGACAATTTCTAACATATCAAAGATCTCGATTTAGACCGAACAAGGACCAACAAATGCCCCAACCATGAAGAAAAAAAATTAAATTGTACTCCTAATTTGTAGGGCTGTAAATGAATCGAGCAGCTCGTGAGCTCGAGCTCAAATTTTCGGCTTGTTTAGTGGAAACTTGACTCGTTCGACAAAAACCCGGCTCATTAAGAGAGATTTGGCTCGACTAAACTAAAGAGGTTTGTTTAGTAAATGACTAAGTTTGACTCGTTAACAGTCGAGCTCGATAAAGCTCGGCTCGTTTACCGTCCTAATTATTTGTAACACTTCTCTAATATGAAGTGAGATATGGACATACAGAAGACCCATAAATATGAGAAAATATTATACAAATAACCATTTATTGACTGACCAAAGTAAACAAAAATCATATTAATATGCAAATTTTTTCTGCCAACCAGGAAGGAGAGAAACCAACAATGGCAATCCTCGTAATTACATCGCAACGGGCAGGTCAAATTCGAAACCACAACACTCCAAAAAAACTGGAAAAAAAATTAAATACGTAGTAATTGCGGGGTTTGAATGAAAAAACTTTTCCCTGCCGGGTTTACTAAAGCCAACCCTGTTGCCTGCCGCGAAGCAGACAACAAAACAGACGGAACTAAACGGCAGCGTTAACGCCCGCGATCGCGCTTCCCCATGCGCCGTCGATCCCTCGTTTTCCCTCCAATTAATCGCCCCACCTAGAAAAAGCACCGTAGCCGTTTACTAACGTCACGTCGCTTTTTCCACTCCACTGTCGTCAGCACAACCGTCTATCCATGGTTAATATACAACCATGGTCCCTCCGCTGCATAGGTGAACTAAAAGGTACAGTGCATAATCCGAATCGACTATATATATATATTCCATTCCTTAGAAATAATTTACTTTATTCAGGAAATTTGGAGAGAGGATGAGTATCTACGAAAATTGAATTATGCCCATGTGCGCATTAGAAAATAAACTAATTGCATTTCACTTTACTTGCATCCGAGTCGGTTATTACTGAGATACTAAAATTTAAACTGCTGATAACTGAGATGAACAGTTCGAATCGTGCACTACGAGGACTCCAAGTTCGGTCAATGCTACTCCCCAATTACATTTTGTTGGTTTATTTTTTTTTATAAAAGATCGTGTCATTTTGACCATCAAAATATATTTATTTAATTTTTGGTACTGTATAAAAAGTACTTATTGAGAACTTTTAAATGAAGTGAAAAGTGCTTCTATTGCAAAAGATTTTTTTACTTTTTTTGGCATATTAAAAATGACGCGTCGTATGAAAGCAAACAAAATGGGACGGAGTAAGCATATATACCTAACTATGGTTAGTTAGGTAAGAGTTACGGACTACACACTAGAAAAGCAGACAAGAGAGAGAGAGAGAGAGAGAGAGAGAGAGAGAGAGGCAATCAAGGCATATTAGCTTGTTTCCGGATTCTGTATCAGCTGTTGGAGAGAGAGAGAGAGAGAGGAGCACAAGCTGAATTCCGAGTGAAAGGCGGTTCTGTAACGGTTCCACAGCGGTTTAGTGGTGGCGGTTTAGTGGCGCTGGTGTGAATATTACTGCTACAATTAATTGGGTCTATCAGTTAATTGTGGTTGTAAATACAAGAGTGTATTTATGTGCACACAAGAGGGTGTTTGGAGAATTTGAGTACACGAAAGAGAAATTTTTTTTTTTTTGGCCACTGATTGATGATGATTTGAAGGGGTGTGGCCTTTTTTTTCTTTTCTTTTCCTGTCCATCTTTTTTGACTTGTTTGTGCTTTTTATCATGGCGAATCGAGGGTCATTTTCACAGCCCAAT
Organism: Rhododendron ovatum; assembly: GCA_019656835.1. NCBI lineage: Eukaryota > Viridiplantae > Streptophyta > Magnoliopsida > Ericales > Ericaceae > Rhododendron > Rhododendron ovatum. The sequence continues at coordinate 45,746,304 of CM033798.1, forward strand.
TTCTCATCTCAAGGTCAATTTCGAAGCCACCCTTTTCCTTTTCTTGATTTATAAGTTCCAGTTCTTTCTGGGTTTCTTGTTAATTTGTGGAAATATGTATGTTCAGGTTGTGGAGCTGATGATCTGTACAGAGAGCTATGGAAGGCCTGTGCTGGTCCACTGGTGGACATTCCGAGGGTTGGAGAGAAAGTTTTTTATTTTCCACAAGGGCATATGGAACAAGTTAAGTCAGTAGAAATTCAGATCAGTTTCTAGTTTTGGATAAATGGTCTTGTGAGTTTTTATGGGTTTTTATTTAATTTTTGTTTAGTTTTGTGGGTTCTGAAATTCTTTTATTTTTTTTTGGGGGGTGGGTTTTGTTAGTTGGAGGCATCAACAAATCAAGAACTGAATCAGACAATTCCACTGTTCAACCTTTCGTCAAAGATCCTGTGTAGTGTTATGGACATTCAGCTTCGGGTATGCTCTACTTGGCTTTTTATTACTAATTTAAGTTTCTGTTTGTTTCTTGAGAAAGTGCTGGAAACTTGGGTACTACCTGGGTTTCTTTTCGAAAACCCTGGGGTTGGCCATTTTGCTCGATTATAATCACCTAAAGGTAAAAACTTTAGTTGGTATGAAGGACACTAACCCAAATCTTAGTACAAATATGAGTAGAAGCTTCGTTAATGGCGTGTATGGCATGGTTGTAAAGTTGGGAGGGAGAATACAGCTATGCAAAAATTTGAGAAAAAATTTAGGTCTCCATTGTTTGATTAAAAAAATTGAGTAAAACTCAATTTGGTATAGGTTTGAATCAAGGAGTGGAGTGGATTTGAGGGTCTTCGCTCAAATTTTGAGTTTTGAGTGAGGAAAAAGCCAAGGGCTAGAGATGCTCTTAATAAACCAAAAGAAACCGAAGTGAGCCTTGAGTTACGAATCAACTAGGGTAGGCTACATGAATCACTTTTCTCCAACACAAATGGATTCATGGTATGAGTGTTAAACAGAGTCTTTTTACATGCTGTTAGCTACCTAACGCACAATCAACTAAAATTTAATAAAGCTGTACATGTTAATGTTGTCTCTCCCTTGTCAATTTTGGCTGAATAGTTGTAAGTAATCTCTGCTACTGTAATATGAAGACTCCCAATATTATAACCCAACTATTATCTTTTTGTTTGTCTCTAATTTTGATTCAGCGACTCAATGTATGGTTGATTCTGGAAGTTATTGTTTTTTTTATTGTAGGCTGAACAAGACACTGATGAGGTTTATGCTCAAATTACTTTAGTCCCAGAACAAGATGTATGAACCTATAAACCCTGTGAAGTTAAATCTTCTCTGCTTCTGATGGATGTTACGTCGTTACTGACCAGTAAGTTATGTATGCAGCAAAGTGAACCAACAAGTCCTGAATCGTACCCTCCGGAACCTCCAACTCCAATAGTTTACTCATTCTGCAAGGTTTTAACTGCCTCCGATACTAGCACTCATGGTGGCTTTTCAGTTCATAAAAAGCATGCCATTGAATGCCTCCCTGGGCTGGTAAAATTCTCATGTTGAACTTGTTTTGACCTTGTTCGGTTCTTTCATTATTGCCATTTTATTGATCAAATAACTTGCTATCCTTGTTCAGGATATGAATAAGGAAATACCTACGCAGGAACTTATCACCGAGGATCTTCATGGCTCCAAATGGCAGTTTAAGCATATTTATCGAGGTAATGGTTTTTAGTCCATTTTTCTTCTATTCCTTATGATGCAGCTGGGATTTAGGAAGCTTGAGAGGAAGAGAAAACATCTTTGTTAATCATTGAGATTCTGAGACCCATGACATGGAATATCCCTGACATGATCAGATAGTTTCAGGTTAAGAAACAAAGTTCTAATACCGTCTTTGAGCACCTGAGACCTCATTTTGCCAATGCATTAAAAATGTGCAGGACAACCCAAGAGGCATTTGCTTACAACAGGATGGAGTACATTTGTTACTTCGAAAAGATTAGTTGCTGGGGATAGTTTCGTGTTCCTGAGGTACTGCTCTTGTCCTTTCATATATTTGTTTCAAGTCAAATATCTGCACTATACTATTGACTATTTTCTCTACAATCTCTTTGGGGTTGGTTAGTCAAAGACATGTTAACCCACATAAATTTGTTTCCTCTAGGGGAGAGAATGGAGAAATGCGTGTTGGTGTTCAGCGAGTTGCTCGTCAACAGTGCTCTATGCCATCTTCAGTAATTTCAAGCCAGAGCATGCACCTAGGAGTTCTAGCAACTGCATCTCATGCTGTGGCTACCCGTACCCTCTTTGTTGTCTTCAACAAGCCGAGGTATGATTTTTTTACTTTTTGATTTTTCCTCGGAAAGCTCTGTGTAGTTGTGTTTTAGAGACACAGAATTCAAGTTTAATTTATTCCATTGATATAAAAATTTTCAGGACAAGTCAATTCATCGTAGGCTTGAACAAGTACCTAGAAGCTGTCAACAACTGTTTCGGAGTTGGCATGAGATTCAAGATGAGATTTGAGGGGGAGGATTCTCCTGAGAGAAGGTAGTAAAACATCTCACGCTAGTTATGTTTATTTCTTCCACTGGAGCCAAGTTTGTGAAGAAAATGATGCATTTTTACTGATCAGATTTACAGGCACCATAGTGGGGGTTGAGGATTTTTCTTCTCAGTGGGAAAATTCGAAATGGCGTTCTCTGAAGGTAAATTTAGTTGACTGACTTACTTTCGGTAGGTAGTTTTGAATTTTTTGCTTTGTTTTTTCAGAATGTTCTGATTTCTTTTCCAGGTTCAATGGGATGATGCTGCATCAATTGCAAGGCCGGAGAGAGTTTCTCCTTGGGATATTGAACCCTTTGTGCCTTCTCCTTCAAATAAAAGGCCTCGACCGCTGCCAAATGAGGTCCCATTTCATGGTGAGAGTCACAGATAAGGAGACTTTTCTTTTCTTTTCCCTTTGTTCTTTGCACGGCCATAACTTCCTTTTCTTCCTTTAGAAACCGCATCTGCTGCTGCATCTGGTGTCTGGGTATTTGGTGTTGATTTTAAAAATCCCTCGAATGCCCTTCTTGCTGAGAAGCCACAAGTAAAACTAGGGTGTGTGTACTACGGTGGCATTGGAGAACACGGACCGAGTACGGTGTCAGGTGCTGATTCAGGTCAGGTTTCAGAACATTCAAAGGTTACGAAAGAACAGACAGTAGAACAGATGCAGGTATCACCAAAGGAGGTTCAAAGCAAGCAGAGTTGCTCTACCAGAAGTACCAAGGTATATGATAAACTAGACGGCTTAATGTAAAGTTGGATTTATTAGTAATGAAGTTCAATATTTTGAGAATTCATATGCACCTGCACAAGATATTGTACTAAAACGTATGTGGTGGTGAAAAATTGTCGAGAAGGTTCAAATGCAAGGGACTGTAGTTTGTCGGGCTGTGGACTTAACCTCTTTGACATCATATACTGAGCTTATAGATGAACTGGAAGAGAAGTTCCAAATCAAAGGAGAGCTTCACCGTCGTAATAAATGGAATATTATCTTTATTGATAACGAAGGGGATGCGAATCTCATGGGCGACCATTCATGGGAGTAAGTGCCTTGAAACCATCTGTGTGAAATTTCGTTCTTCGTAAAGCGAGATTTCTTCGTACACTATTAATGATCTTTTGATCGGACGAGATTTATTTCTGAGTCGCATTTGGTACCTTTTTAAAGTCCATGATCCATTGTCATTTTTCCGCAGGGAATTTTGTAATGTGGTACAGAGGATCCTTATTTGTTCAAGCCAAGATGTAAAGAAAATGAGTGCAGGAAGCAGAATTCTAACCGGATTCGTTAGCGAAGGGAATGTTTTTAGCTTCGACACTGCAGAGAGCTGAAACCTGAATTAAAATCATTCTCTCCTTGTTTTATCGTACTACTTTCTTTTGTGTTGGTGTGGCTTTTCCTTTCGTTTGGTAGTTTGGTAGTTTGTCGAACCGGGTGGCATGGTTTCTTGAAGGTGGAGAACGGGTGAAAACAGTAGCTAATCTGCAGCTCATTATGGAAAGACTGTTGTGTTAGGGAGGAACTAATATGAGTACTGAATGGTTAGGATTAGAATCTCTGTACATATTAAGGAGATTCCTGGTGATGGTGATTAACATCGCTGAGACCTTTTTTTCTTTTCTGTACGTGTAAATATTTATGTCTATTGACCTTGCTGGTTTTGATTGCTAGTGGGTGGAAATTTGCAAAGGCTTGTTTCTTTTTCTTTTCTTTTCTGTTTTTCTTTTTTTATTTACTAGAGTTTTATAACTTGAATTTCTCTACATGAACGTGTTGCGCCTCAATAAAGGTTTTGTTTGGGTCAAACACTATTTCTACTGTTTTCTCAGTTGGTATTTGCTGATGCGATATTAACCAATTGTCAGGTTCAAGTTCATGCGTTTAGTACAGAAAAACGAATTCAAACGAACCTTTATCGAGTCAAAGCTTTGGACAGTTTGCGAACTCAAACAAACCTTTACCGAGAAATTATTGCAGTTATCATCACATGAGGGAGTTACACATGATACAAGAAGACAAAAAGATCGTTACTTAAATAATAGAGTTTTCTTAAATGTGCTTCTAGATGATAGACAATAATGTAATTGCTTAAAGACTAGGATACAACCTCACACGTTGACTAGGACAAATAAAAGGTCTTAAATTAGTTCGGAAAAGCCTCTCGCAGGGAACATTATTGTGTCTGAATTTACCCAACAAGAACAAGTCAAAGGTGAAGAACAAATGTTAAATGTTTTAGTGTCAGAAGTATCTACAAAAAGGTCAGCTTAAACACAAATAGGAAATTTTTTTTTTCTCCAATGGTGATTTTATTTCCTTAAAAAAATAAATGACGATTCATTAACGTTGTCAGTTGGCAAACATTGGTTGATATGCTAATTAAGTTTGATACGGTACTAAATAACACGAGTTCAGTTTTTCTTATGAACAAGTTAAATCTGAACACATTTTTGAATTTTGATTTTGGTTAGTTGCCTAAGCTTATTGCATTCAAGGATCTACAGATATTACTTGATTCGAGCTTGATGTATAAGCTAATGGGCGACTAGTGTGAAACTTAAGATTGTTCAAAAAGAGATAACAAAGTTAACTTAAAAATCCTCACGCAAGCTCTATCGACTCGTCATGTACCTAATTGGAACTCGTTTAAGCGTTCCACGAGTGAATAAGTCAATTGTTCCCAAAAATATTGAAAACCGTATATACAATTTGCATTCAACTTTGGAGAATAAGTTCCCTGAAATTGTTGATCCCACTGCTATCCAATTGTACGTTTCTAAGTGAGATTATATATTCTCATAACTACTGTAGTTATTGGGCTTCAAAACTCTTTTCTAATAGTCTTTTCTCTTTCGTATAAAAGATGAGCTAATAGCATCATGAAAGGATGATGTTAGCTAGGCCCAATCTCAGTTAATCTTTGGGAAAATGACGGCTATTACGTGTTTTGATAATTAATACCCATTAAGGACAAGCTAAGAACATTTGTTAATGCTGAAAATGTCATTGGAGGATATTAATTATCAAAACATGTTTTCCCTTAATCTTTTTCTCTCATCATCCTATTATTTATTGTTGCTTAATTCCTCGACCATCTATTATTAGAGCATCCACAGTGGAATAACCAAAAGTCAATAATCAAAAGTTGCCATATCATCTTTTGGTTATCCATTTAAGTAATTGCTAAGGTTAGCAATGTAGAGGTCCACAATGGTACAATCAAAATTGAATAATCAAAACTTGCCACGTCACATTTTCAACTTATAAAATCTAAAAATTGTGACAAACTGTTTTGGGATATAAAAAAAAACAGTTTTTGCAAAAAAATTAAAATAGTTTTTACAAGTATTTTTCTTAGAAACATGTTGAAAAGGGAAGAGAGAGAAGGTTTTTGTATAATGATGGTGTACTTGATTGAGGAAATGTAGGAACAACTTAGTTTGGTTATTGGCAAAATATTGCTAATTTTGATTATTCAAGGGCCAAAATTTGATGAGTTGCTAAGAGGTTGCTAAGTTTGGTTATTCCAATGTGAGCTCTTTTTTGAGCAAATGTTGTTAACTTTAACAACCTTTTAATTTTGATTATACCACTGTGGATGCTCTTAGTACCAATAAAACATACACATTTAGTCCATATTCCACCACACCTAAACATAATATTGGAAATTATGATGTACATATCTCATTCATTATTTAGTGCGCTCTACGTACCGATTCAATCTATTCACAAAAAGCCCATAATTTTCGATATTCGCATCGAGGACAATGACTTGGAGTCCATGTAAAATACTAATGCACAACAGGTTACATAAAGTTAGTCCGATTCGGAATGAATTACAAGACAAATCTATTATGCTCATGTGATAGCTTGTAGCTTCTTCCAATTTGTGCCCTAGTATTATTCTCGGTATTGTTTAATTTTACTAAATTTTTGTTTAGTTTATTATCGTAATTTTTGGATTAAACATTTGCCTCAACTAGAAGAATAAAAAAATGTGGACTAAAGTTGACAAAAGTTCATATAGGACAACACTAAAAACAAAAACAAAAAAGCTTTCATTTGCTATTTTTAATTTTATCTTTAGTGATTTTTTACTTTTAAAATTCTCTCGTCGAGACAAATGACCAATTCAAATTGCATTGTCAACCTAACAAATATTTACAAATATGAAATTAATACCGAAACAAAAATTTAGGAATAATATGGCCTAAAATTAACCTTGACAGTTTTCCCCCTACATTTTGCAATGAGAAAAACAGACGAAAAGCGAGATTATTTAGTTGGAAAAGATTATTGGAAACAAGATCCTAGCGAGGGAGAAAATTACAATTCACAGCATAAAATTCAAAATTCATAGTTTCAAGTTCATAATCAATAGTGTTAAATAACCGATTCACAGTGTAAATTTATAAATTTAACAATTCAAAGCGTCGATTAACAATTAAAAATTCACTGTGTATTTGACAATTCATAGTCAAAATGCCATAATTCTTTTTTTTTTTTTCAGTCGATAGAAGAAATCTTTTTACATTAGATATGAAGTATAGAGTACAAACCTGGGATACTATATCATTTATGAGAGTCCATGAGACAACCAAGCCCAGCAACTCAACTAATACAAGAAATAAGTCCATTATAGGATAGAAATAAAGAAAGAACGGAAAATCCCTCTAAGAAAAGAATACTCATACGCAGATGGAGAGATTCAAACTATTGACCTCCTAGTGAGATGCAAGAGTCCTGACCAATTGAGCTAGTTTCAGTTGGTTGTCAAAATGCCATAATTCACAGTGTGAATTTTCAACAAAAAAATCTTTCCCTTTATTTATACAAGACTGTACAGTCAATATGGATTTTATTTGATAGATCTTATTGATTTAATCCAGTGTTTCTGAGTCCATTTTTCTCAAGAAAAAAAGTGCTTCGAGAAATCTTGATCAATATCCGATGATTATGATTTTTCTCAAAGTTCGCGACGAACTCTACAAAATAAATAGTTTGAATCATCAAAACGAATCCGGCACGAGCCCAAAAAATGGGCCAACAGCACGCTGCAGTTGGAACCCAAATTCTTTTTGTCAAAATGATAGAGAGTTTCATGGCAATTGGGAGCCAAACTGCTGACAAGCCCCCTTTTTGCACGGGTTGGGCGATTTTTTCCCACACCAAGGAGAAATTATTCGTTGCCCCAAGGGCAACACGTCAGGTGGTGCTCCCACCAATAAAAATTTGCCTTGTGGGTAAAATTGTCAGTTCGAAAGTCTAGAGCCGTTTGAGCATTAAATTCCACTGACACGTTCTTCTCTCCCCACTAGACACAGCATTCTCTCTAAAATTAACTCTAAAAGTGTTTCAAATTTCAATTCGTTTGAATGGGTTATAAGATTTTATTTTTTTTATCATTTAATTCTAAAGGGTCATAATTAAATTTTGGGAATAGGGCTCTCGTTGATTAGTCCTAAGAAAGTCGTAGAATCAAATATCTCTTAGGACTGACCAACGAGAGCCCTGGAGTTAAAATTTAATCATGACCCTTTAGAATTAAATGATCAGAAAAAATAATCTTCTCACCCATTCAAACGGATTGAAATTTGAAACACTTAATGTTTTGTTCTCTTTGCAACTTAAAAAGAATTTTTTAAAAGATTCCTCCTAGATTCTTCATACTCTCAACATTTCTCTCTATCTCTCTCCACTTATTATCCCTATTATTTTTCAAAAAAAATTTCAAATTCCAATCCAAACAAAGCATTAATTTTTCAACTTCAGTTTATATATTAAAAAATATAGTTAAAAAATTAAGTGCTCAAAATTTCAATCTGTTTGAACCGATAGAAAGATTTTAGTTTTTTGATCATTTTATCCTACATAGTCATAATTAAATTTTGACTCTAAAACTCTCGTTGATTAGCTCTAAGAAAATCGTACAACTAAATATCTTAGGACTAGGCAACGAGATTCCTAGAGTCAAAATTTAATTATGACCATTTAGGATAAAATAATCAGAAAACTAAAATCTTTCTATCAGTTCAAATGGACTGAAATTTTGAGCATTTAATTTTTTAACCATATTTTTTAATACATAAACTGCAGGTTGAAAAATTAAGTATTCCAAATTTCAATCCGTTTGAATGGGTGAGAAGATTTTTATTTTTCTGATCATTTAATTCTAAAGGGTCATAATTAAATTTTGACTCTAGAGCTCTCGTTGGTTAGTTCTAAGAGATATTTAATTTAACGACTTTCTTAGGGCTAATCAACGAGAGCCCTATGGACAAAATTTAATTATGTACCTTTAGAATTAAATAATAAAAAAATAAAATCTTCTCACCCATTCAAACGGATTGAAATTTGAAACACTTTTAGAGTTAATTTTAGAGAGAAGGCTGTGTAGTGGAGAGAGAAGAACGTGTCAGTGGGATTTAATGCTCAAATAGCTCTAGACTTTTTGACTGACAATTTTACCCACAAAGCAAATTTTTATTGGTGGGGGCACCACCTGACGTGTTGCCCTCGGGGCAACGAATAATTTCTCCACACCAAGAGTAGCAAGGGGAGTGTCACGAAAATTTCAGATCACAACCCTTTGAACAAATAGCCTTGTAACCACCTGTTATCAAAATTCTTGTTTTCCTTCCAATCGACGGAGAATCGACGGGAAAATTGATTCGTAAGCTTGCTGGAATGTGGGTGTGAAAAGTGGAGTTTGGTTCCTTGCCGTATTTCAGGACTTCTTTGGAAACAAACAATGAAGTGGATGAAGTATGGAAGAAGATTAACAAAATGGACTTTATTAACCCTCAAAGTAGAAGAACAAACAATCGAGATGATTGAGTGAACGATTACAAGTTAATTCTACTCCTAGAAAAGAAAAGATAAAGGCCTGATTGGCGATGTTTGTGTGTTTAAAACTGCTAATAACTTGTACTTAAATAGGCCTATTACATTTAAATTCAAATCTTCCCTCCAAAGCGGCAGTTGATAATTCCTTGAATTCTGATCGTGAACTTCCTTCAACTGCCGATCATGCCCACGTTGAGGAAATTATCTCGTTGATTGCGGTTTTCATCCTCCACAATCGTGGAGTCATGGGATCTGCCTTCATTTGACATTTGTCACCTGATCGACGGTCAAAAGTGTCACAAGCACATGCCACGTGTAGGCAAATCGACGGACAAGCCTTTTTATGGTTTCACCATCGATTTACCTTCTTTCAGAATTACTAAGTTAAGTCCATGCTAATATCACATTTGCCTATTTTTACCCCTGCCACGTGTCACCTAATCGACGGGTAAAAATATAAACATTATTTGTGGTACAAACACCACCACCATCTTATCTTTTGTTAATCACAACCCTTTGAACCAAGGAGGAAACACCGTTTGGCCCGAGGGAGGGGGATGATTGAAAGATGCATGTAGTGGGCCGCACCCATCTACCAATCAACAGTATATACTCGTTCAACAAAGGTGGGATGAGAAGAGAAGAGAGTGCTTGACTTTGACTGTGTGTGAGCATTACTGAGCTGTGCAATTGATTTCATTTCTCTTGAGGGTGTTTGGGTGGGGGGTTAACTCTTCGATCGATTTTCGCTGCAAAATTGGAGATGGCCTTAAACGGAAGTGTTAATGATGGAGATGGCGATAGAATCCTTGAATATCTCAACTACTTCCCTCCTAATTTTAGGGAATACATGCTAAAGGAACTCAAATGGTCGCGATTTAAACCGGATGACTATGGGGGCTTGGTTTTTGGATGGGTTTTCTGGAGCCAGCTAGACCACCAGACTCTCCCTCTCGGCAAGTGACCTCTCTCTCTCTCTCTCTCTCTCTCTCTCTCTCTCTCATCCATTCCTCTTCATACTCTCCTAGTCTCCTTACGCCTCCCACTCCCGAACCGACACCAATAGTCGGAATTTTTCACTACTCATCTCGTAGACTTAGCTACGTTGAGGAAAAAAATTAGATTCATCGAACATTTATAAACGTGTAAACAAATCACATTTTGTTTCAAATCTTGGACAGTCATGAAGCTTTTGTTTTTGTCTAACGGAAATATTTGTCATGAAGCTTTTCATTCTGTGAAACGAAATACAATTTGCTTGTACATTTACAAATTTCCGATGAATGTGAATTTTTTTTTTCAAGAACATAATAATTGGGGATTCAACGAGATGAACAGTTCCGATCCTCGGAAGTGAAGCCACAAGAAGAGTATGGAGGAGTGTGGAGAGATGGAATATGGGGTGGAATTGATCCCGTTAGTACAACCATAAAAAACTGTCAACTTTTTTATTTTTTGATCTTGTAATTATATCGTTTGGTTACAATTAAAACATTGTCAGATAATTTCATGGATTTTATTCCCGATGCCCCTACCATTCTGAATGTTAAGGACAAGATCAGACATGCTCTCCAAAAGAGCTCAATGCTTCATGGGTCACTACTTCAATTTTGGGCACCCACAACAACAATGGAGGGGCGAACTTTGCTGACAACTCAAAACCAACCTTTTGCTCTTTCTCGAACAACTTGTATGAGTGATAGACGGGGGCTTTGCGATTATAGGTTGGTCTCTAAGGAGTATAAATTCTACGCAGATGCAGAGAGTGGAGAAGAAGAACTTGGCCTTCCTGGCCGCGTCTTCCTCCAAAAACTCCCCGAATCCGCTCCAAGTGTGAAGTATTACTCTGAAAAAGAGTATCCACAACGCAACCTTGCTTTACGTTGCAACATAAACGGATCTTGGGCTCTGCCAGTGTTTGAACATTCCAGCCACACCTGTGTTGGGGTTCTTGAGATAGTGTCTCTTTATTACTCTACTTCATATTGGCATGACAAATATGTCCTCAATCACCTGTATGATGTTTTTCAGGTTTGCTATAATCCAATCACTTTTGAATTTCTTGTTATTCACTCTGCTTCTTTTTCCCCTAAACTTTATGTCTATCTCAAAACCAATTGACAATGAGTAGAGATGTCTCAAATGTTATTAAGTGATCACTCATTCCACTTCCAAGCAATGTGGGACTCTATTTCCTTAACATCCCCCCTCACTTGCAGCCGCGTTTGGAGGTCTGTCACATGTGGCAACTTTTGGGTCCTATCATCATGCAGCCTTTTTGCTGGTCTGTCATCGTGGAGTGTGGATTGTAAATTTATTTTAAAATGTGGGGATGGAACGTGCCCCGCTCTGATATCATGTAGAAACTTTATGTCCATCTCAAAACCAATTGGCAATGAGTGGAGAGGTCCCAAATGTTATTAAGTGATCACCCATTCCGCCCCTAAGTAATGTGAGACTCTATTTCCCTAACACCCTACTTATTGTACTTTAAGTGATTGTTGCACAGGATGATGCTTTCCTTTTCCCCGGAACAGGAACCCTTTCTGATTTTATTGTAGTTTTAATTGCTACTTGCTAGTATGTTATTAATTGATTGTTCTCAACTAAGCCTGTTCTCTACTCCCTCCTCCTCTTAAAGTTGGTCTTGTTGGGAATTCAACTTTTTAACATAAATGCACGCCGTTTTGCCATATGGATTGTCACTTTCAAACTACTTCTATATATATGTATAAGTTAGATCTGAAAGGCTAAAGATTACTTCCTCTTCTTTTTTTTTGACTTTATGAAGAGGATTATGAATATTATGGGACATCTATTTGAATAATGGACCTGGATTCTCTCTGGTTGGTAAACAACTTGGATGGGTCCAGCTTATCCAAAAAAAAAATGGGATGGGTCCAGTTTTGACATTTTTGGGTCTATCCCGAACTCATTTTGATGATCTAAGCAGCTCATTGTGTAGACCTTGTGAAGAAGTATAACATGGACAAATATCAATTCGCTTGCCTATCTAACACAAGCTGATGGAAAACAAATCAGAAATATAAATGTGTTCTAAAATATATCGATCAACATCCGATTAATGTAATTTCTGCGTACAGAAAAAATCTCTCCAAGTAAAGGACATCATTGGACCTTGAGGGGTTTTGTTCCCCTTTGCAACAGGAAGGCTACCATATCAAAAAAATCGCCCCTCCTTAAAGGTATCCTGAGAGAAATTTGGGGTTACCAAATCATTCAGGGACTCCTACGCCAAGTCCTCTTTGACTTGACATTCATTCGTGTAAGGGACCGTTGTTGTAGAATTCTCAGAATCCAAATTCGAATACCTTGTTGAACAACACGCAAGTAAGAGGCTTCGTGGGACTTCAGTTGAGGTACTAATTAGCTCTTGTTCGTTGGAAGCTTGTGTTCCATCAAAGATAACACAGTAATGTCTGAATGCTGACCCACAAAATACCCAAGGCCATTTCCTCAATTGCTGGGATTTCTGTGAGGCGAATGTTGTACAACATATATGTAACAGTGCATTTTACTTTGCTTTACTCTTACCCTACTTGTATGTATCGAATATGTTTCTCTGATACTATATCTCAGTATATTCAAGTTCCTGAGTTGCTTGTTTCCATTCCCCTGCAGGAGTTTGGCCTGCAATGTTTCGATGAATATACACACTGTAAAATGCGAGTGAGTTGCAAACCCTGATCCAATGTTAACTCTAGATTTCATATCCCTTCCATAACTACTGTAAGTGATATGTTGTCCTAAGTATCCTAACTTGACATCACTTTCAACACAGTATAGGAATGAGAATAAAGCTCTTACAGATGCCTTCCGGGAACTCAGGATGGTGTTTGGATCAGTGTGTAAAATTCATAAGCTCCCTTTAGCTTTGACATGGGTCTCTTGCAGTACTTGCAATGATTTACTGCCAGTCAAACTCCCAGTCACGGGTGTTGAATATTTTGAGGAAGGAAATGGCTGCCTTACTAATTTCTTGGAAGTTAGTAAAGGGCGTCACTTAAGAAAGGGGCAGGTTACGGGGAGGATACTTCCATTTCCTAACTTGTTATATTGCTCCGACATAAAAGAATTCAGCATAGCTGAGTACCCCTTCTTACCCTATGCACGACAGTGCAAATTAAGTGGTTGGTTTGCAATATGCTTGCAGAGCATTTACACTGGAAATGAAGTTTATGTGCTGGAGTTCTTCTTGCCGGTGAGAAGCAAAGACGATGAGAACATACTGTCCACATTGAGCTTGATATTAGGAACAATGGAGGAACATTTTGATACATTTAAGCTTGCTTCTGGCCAAGAACTGGTGGAGAGATTATCTCTTGAAGTTATACATTTTCAGAATGGTCAAAAAAGTCATTCCGTTCATACGATCCAAGCTACTAGAATTTCTCGTATACTTGAACTCTTAAAGGATGGAGGACTTATGTTGCAGCTAGGTCAACTGGATCAACCATCAATGGATGTCATAAACAATGGAATGAATGTCGTTAGTGAAGCACAAAACCACAATTTGCCTATTCTTGAGACCTTGCAAAATGGAAATGTGGCGATGCAGCTAGACTCATCTAAGCAGCCATCAATGGATCCTTTAAGCATTGGACAAAATGTCGCCACTGCAGAACAAAACATCATTGCGATAAATGGTTCAGAAGAAGGCACAAGAAATGAACAAGAGAGAGAACTCACTAAAACTGGAGCTAGAATTGAAATTTCTTTAGAGGATATCCTTAGATGTTCGAAAATGAGCCGTAACAATGCTGCAAGGAAACTTGAAGGTAAGAGTACACTCCAAGATTTAAAATACGAGTTTGCTTGTTTTCCTTTTGTAATTTTTAACTAGACAGTCTCTTTTCATGTAGAAATTGTGGGGCTTTTGGCAGTATAGAGCAGAACGTTTTGTCTTATCTGAATTGTTCGTTTTGCAGTTAGCATATCTACATTGAGGCGGGTCTGTAGGGGTCATGGTATTAATCGGTGGCCACCTCGCGACATAAAAAAGGTCCGTTCCTTTCGGCCATCGCCTATTGAGAACCAGGGACAAACTCTGCAACTAAATTATGATTTACCTTCGCCTATTGAGAACCAAGGACAAACTCCACAACTAAATTATGATTTACCTTCGAATCAAGCCTCAGCCAGTGTTGTTCACAGAAAGGCAGCATTCCAAGATGCGGATATGGTGACAATTAGGGCAACATATGACAATAGTATGATAAAGTTTCGAGTGTCTTTGTCTTCTGGATTAGTAGTGCTGCAGCAAGAAGTGGCTAAACGGTTAAACCTGGACCCCCGAACTTACAATGTCAAGTATGTAGATGAGGAAAATGAGTTGATTTTAATAGCTTGTGACGAGGACTTGCAAGATTGTATGCACACTTCTAGGTCTCTGGGCAACACATCGATTTTGGTACAGCTTGAGCCAAAACAGCCAATTACCCCAGTCATCACTGGCTTGAATACTGCCAATCAAGCATTTGTTTAGATTGTGCTTGTTTTGTAAGCATTTGAAGGGATTTGGGGCTTAAATATCAGCACTCGAGGTAGAGAAGTTAGGGGTTCCTCTGAATTGGCATTCCATTTCTTATCCAAATCCCACCGCTTTTGTGTTTCCACTGGCCGTGATGGCATCGGCACAAACACTATGTGAGAACATGAGTTTAGAATATTTAAGAAGTTGTTTTCTCCAGCAGCCAAGGCTTTTTCCAAGGGAACAAGTCTTAATTTGGATCTAGCAATGAGACGATGCCTACATGTTTTGAAGCAGTCCCGAGCCCAAACCATGACGACCATTCCCACACAATGCATATATTGCTTACACGATGCCTCGTCTCGCGGCAAGATATAAGATTTGTGACTCTGAAGCCCTCTTCCACTGTCCATCGGGGTAAGTGCCCTGAAACCATCTGTGTGAAATTTCGTTCTTCGTAAAGCGAGATTTCTTCTTCCTACACTATCAATGATCTTTTGATCCGACGAGATTCATTCTGAGTCGCATTTGGTAGCACCTTTTTAAAGTCAATGATCCATTTGTCATTTTTTCGCAGGGAATTTTGTAACGTGGTACAGAGGATCCTCATTTGTTTAAGCCAAGGTGTAAAGAAAATAAGTGCAGGAAGCAGAATTCTAACTGGAGTCGTTAGCGAGGGGAATATTTTTAGCTTCGACACTGCAGAAAGCTGAAACCTGAATTAAAATCATTTTCTCCTTGTTTTATCATACTTTTTTTTTTTTTTTTTTGTGGTTTTTCCTTTCGTTTGGTAGTTTGTTGAACGGGGTAGCACGGTTTCAAGGTGGAGAACGGATGAAAACAGTAGCTAATCCACAGCTCATTATGGAAAGTGTGTGACCCGTTGATCATTGGTTAGAGCTCCTCTTCAGTTGATTCGAATGTTTCCTAGCCGTCTTGCCCCTAGCCTGCACAATGAACGCACGATTAAGACCTGGCCGGGGTTGCCCGGCAAGGACGTCCTGCGAGAGGATGAGAATGTGCAGAGAGTAAAACAAGAGACTAGGGTTTTGTGAGATTGAACAGTATGTACCTCTTTAGGGTTGCTATCCCTTGGTATTTATAGAATCTGCTTGGCTTGCTCTCCAAGTACTGGAATGTGACTGGCACGGGTTGGCTAACGTCATTGTGACGTCACTGATAAAATTTGGTAACCGTTTTGATATGAGCTGGCATCCCCATGTGCACTCATCATTATCCTTTGGCATAACCGCTTCAGCACATGGGGAGGCACGTGGCATCAGATTGGCCGAGCCTCGCCTTTGGCCGAGTTTGAGGGTAAGTGGCTGAACCAACGGGGGTTGCCTATCTTGAAGGTAGCTGAGCCTATCAACCTCTTCTTTAAGCGGGTTTCTAGTCCGGCGCGTCACCGTCCATCGTTACGCCTCGGATATCGCCAAACCGGAAATTAGGTACAGCCACCTCTCTTGGCTCTAACCTCGGCTCGCCCTTCTCAGATGCGGGGTTCGAGCTGTTTGGTTCGGCCTACTACAAAAAGACTGTTGTGTTAGGGAACTAATATGAGTACTGAATGGTTAGGATTAGAATCTGTGTACATATTAAGAATATTCCTGGTGATTAACGTCACCAAGACCTTTTTTTTCTTTTTTTCTTTTCTGTACGTGTAAATATTTATGTCTATTGACCTTGCCGGTTTTGATTGCTAGTGGGTGGAAATTTGCATGCGCTTGTTTGTTTTTCCTTTCCTTTTCTTTCTTTCTTTTTTGTTTGAGAGTTTTATAACTAGAATTTCTCTACATGAACGTGTTTCGCCATAATAAAGGTTTTGACAGTTTGTTTGGGTCAAACACTATTTCTATTGTTTTCTCTGTTAGTTTTGTTTGGGTCAAACGCTATTTCTTAGTCTTTTGTTAATCACAATGTGGTTTTCAACATTGGTTGATAACCCTTTGAACCAAGGAGGAAAAACCGTTTTGATCGGAGGGGGATGATTAGAAAAAAGATGCATGCATGTAGTGGGCCCACATGACCCAAATAAGTGTGTGGACACAAAAAAAAGTTACTCAGAAATGCGTTCAACAAAGGTGGGGGATGAGAAGAGAGGGGAAGTAGGGGGTGGCTTGACTTGACTTGACTTGATTGTGTGTGTGTGTGAGGTGCAATTGGTTTTCAAGATTGGTTGATAACCCTTTGAACCAAGGAGGAAAAACTGTCTACTTTAATTTATTTTGTAATCTTGTAATCATACTTTTTGTTTACAAAACATTGTCAGATAGTTTTATGGACTTTATTCCCGATGCCCCTACCAGTCCGAATGTTAAAGACAAGATCAGACATTGCCACATGAAGGGTAAAGGGGGTGAGCGAGTAGAGAACAGGCTTAGTTGAGAACAATCAATTAATAACATACTAGCAATTAAGACATTGCCATATGGAAGCGATGAACTGCAGGTATTTTCCTTGAATCAAAAGGCCTTTGCAGCCAAACAAGGTAGAAAATCCCTCTCTATATATTATGGAGAGTTGTGCAAAATTTTCCGTGAATTGGACCATCATGATAAAGTGGTCATGGAGCATGCTAATGATATTGCAACGTATAAGAAATCTGGCAAAGGGTACACATGTTCCTCGCTGAATTGGATGGTGCATATGAACAGGTTAGTGGAGAGATTCTTTGCAAGGAACCTGTCCCAGACTTGGAAGAATGCTATGCGTTGGTTCGACGTGAGCAGTACGTCGTGCCACCTTGAATGGGGAATCAGAAAACTTGGAGACCTCTGTCTTGCTGGCTCGAAAATTACCCAAGTTTGAAACCCTAGGATCGATCTCATTCTCAGCATCCACGGGAAAATCAAACACAAGCAGTCTCAAGATCATTCTCGTCCACTTGATTGATCCCATAGTACTAGTAAGCCATCCTACAAATGTACTCATTTTGACCAAGCAGGTCACACAAAAAGTCGTTGCTATGAACTAGTAGGATATCCAGGATGGTGGGATCACAATCGTGATTCAAAGAAGAGAGGTTCTGGTAGAAACTCTATTACTGCATTTGCTGAGGGTAAGGCAGATGGAAA
The DNA here is from genome assembly GCA_019656835.1 of Rhododendron ovatum. Taxonomy (NCBI): domain Eukaryota; kingdom Viridiplantae; phylum Streptophyta; class Magnoliopsida; order Ericales; family Ericaceae; genus Rhododendron; species Rhododendron ovatum. The sequence goes on from CM033798.1 coordinate 45,764,257, forward strand.
TGACAAAGTTTCTTAACAAGTCTTTGCATTGATAGCAATGACATGTAACACTATTGGTAAGGCTTTAAATATTTCTACACCTGTTTTGAATAATACATGGAAAATTGATTCAGGAGCCACAGATCATATGACATTTGATTCTAGACAAGTCTCATCCTTAAAATCATCTGCCCAAAAATCAATGTCCACCGCTAATGGTACCTCAACTTCTATTATTAGAGAGGGTGTTGTGTCTCTTACAGATTCTTTAAACTTCAATTCTGTTCTGATTGTCCCATCCTGGGATTTTAATTTATTGTTGGTTGCTCAAATAACCTTGGCTTTAAATTGCATTGTAATTTTTTGGCCTAATTTCTGTGTTTTTAATTTTGGTGACATATGTGGCAAGCTGAATACTCATTTGGAACAAGTGCACTCCAAATCACTCTTCAAATATGAAGTTTTTTAGGACTCTCTAAAATTTAAGGGGTCCCCTTTGCCACATAAATTATTTAATTCACCAATCATGAATCTTGGCAATGTGAAGAGAAAATTCTCACTCCTTTAAAATAGTGTTGCAATTTTGCCGCATTTTGCATACATAACTCTTTAAATAGTTTGATTTTGGTTTTGATACCTCTCTTGAAGTTGCTCTAAGAATTTCGACAACCTAAAAATGATCTAATATTTGATTTGAGATGGTTGAATTTATGGTACTTTTCGGATCAAATTTCAACTTTTTAAGTAGTCTAAAAGCTGAAGCACTGTCAATTTTACCGCAACTTATTAAAACTTCAAAATCGCAATAAACAAGTTTATTTTATTTTTAACGAATCTAGAATGTTAAATTGAAAACAGTAGATAAACTATAGTATAGAACATGTTTTCATAGCAATTGCTTCCCCTTGTGGTAAACATTTGGCACAAACGGGGTGAAATTGTTTTCCTCTAATTTTGGCCGTAAGTCATTTTTGCATTTCACCCCCCCGATGGTCGGACATTTTCCAAAACTACGTATTCCATTCTTCTCCCAAATCATATTAGATCCAAAATGAGAGAGAGAGAGAGAGAGAGAGAGAGAGAGAGAGAGAGAGAGAGAGAGAGAGAGAGAGAGAGAGAGAGATTACTTGATTATAAACCAGTAATCTGCCATTGTTTTGAAAAATATTTTTCATGTACCAACCAAATACCGAAAAATAAAAAAGTTCAAAGTTTGTTATCTGAAAAAACATTTTACATCAAAACAAACGGAGCCATAATCTTAGTAATTAAATAGAGGGGATGCCCTCTTGATTTCTGTAGCTCTGCATCGCATTTGTTTCACCAAATTAGGAAGTCATCAGTTACCTCTAACACTGCAGGGTTTGGATCTTTGTAAGAAAGGAAATGTAAGAGGAATACAATTGCTAAGAAGATTGGAATGTGATGTTTTCTGGGGATTCCTTACTGCAACAACTAACCTTAATCATGACTTCAGAATCACGTTGAAAACCTGGCAAGGAAATGGCTAAATCACAATTCCAACCCCTTGATGGATAACAATACAACAGCTTAATTTCCTCTCCCGCCCTCCTCCCCCCCCCCCCCCCCCCCCCCCCCCTCTAAAAAAAAAAAGAAAAGAAAGAAAAGAAAAGAATCTACAGCTCTTAAGGTATTTACAGATACCAACCACATACACAGACGTGCTCTACAGCAGCACAAAGGATCCTTAAGCATGCTCAATCAACCACAGAAATAAATACTGAAAGCTTACATATCAATGTTTCCACAAATATAGCGCTGCTCAGCTGCTCCCATCTTTTGTTATCAGCTGTGTAAGGATAAGGGAGAAACAGTGGTTCCTTGTTTTGTAAGAAACTATCACTCTTGCTCTCCATTTGACTTAATATAAGTTACATTGTTGGTTCAAAAAAAAAAAAAAATGTTAATCACAAATATTGCCAATGACCATCAATCATGTTCATAATTTTGGTGCTTGAATTTGTTGTATATTTGCAGCCCAGACTATAACAAAAAAAACACCTTTTAGGCTTCTAAGGGGACACATCCAATACAGAAGAAACATCGCACAACCTTTCGTTGACTTGTAACAATACTTAATGTATGTCATCTGTCAAGGCATTTTCTTATTGGATGCAACCAAGCAATCTGCGATTTAAAAACATAAAAAGGTAGAAACCGCAGTAGCATGGTTGAGCTGAATAAAAAATTGATCTAACATCTAACCCTGTGATAACAAATTCACCATTATACAGAAAAGCATGATGCCACTACAACAGAGAGTCAAGACAACGGTAGTTTGTGACCAGACTGCGCATCTTGCCTGCAAAAAGAACAAGAACCTGCAGATGAAAACAAAACATTGACTTGAGCACGAGGCAACCAGCCCATTTGAGAGTTCCTTTCTCATATAGAACTTACAAAATCCATTCGCTTGAGCATAAAATGTGAAACATCAAATACAAACTAAATTACTAAGATAACAATCGCGCGTGAATAAAATTTCTTTTCGCCATTCAAAAAAAAAAAAAAAACCAATTACGCGTGAATAGCAACATGCAATAAGAAAGCTTTAGGCATAGCGCAATGTGCAGGTACTGGCGGACCCAGGATTTGCACCAAGTGGGAGCACATGTATAACATTAACAACCTTAACAAAAAATCAAAATTGCGTAAAACGGAATGTAAACATACATGATAAAGTAAAAAAACAACTAAACAAATTAAGGACTAAATTTTCCGAACAATCAAAAGATATATACCGAACTCAAACGAAAAAATGAATAAAAAGTCCTAATTTATCTAGATCTAATTTAACTGTTTGGATGCAAAGTATTTTGGATGTAGTTTCTCAAGTTTAAATCTTCAATTTGAAGCTGCAATATTCAATCTAAAGCAAAAAGCCCTCGGAGAGAGAGAGAGAGAGAGAGAGAGAGAGAGAGAGAGAGAGAGAGAGAGAGAGAGAGAGAGAATCACTAACATGTTAAGTCTCTTCTCAAACCACAAATGTTGTAAGGAGGGCATGCAGAAAAGCCCAATATATGATGACACCCAGCCGTAAAACAGGCTGTCGCATTAGCGTGCGGTCACAAGAAACCCTGGTGGATTAAACACAAAAGATGACTTCACAATCATGAATCTGACAAGGAAAATAGAACCCCCTAAAAAACAAGAAGAAAATGATAGCCTACCATAAACCATCGATCATGTCAGTTACAGGTCTTGTGAATCTTGGAACAATTCTTGATGTAGTAAGTGACTTGAAACCATGAGCTGAGATGGAAGAGAAAATAACATAATAGAGGAATAAGTAAGCATGTTTTACAAGTCTTAGTAAGAGTTCAGGCTATGATGCATGGACACGCATACTGACACCGACACGGAAATTCTAAAAAAATAGGGACACGGACACGGCGGGAGACACGCCAGTGTATATTTATTTATAAATAAATAAATAATTTTAGTTTGACACCCATAAATTTTTAAAAAATTACAATTTGGCCCAAATTTTTTCAAAAAAAAATTACAGTTTGACCCCTAAAATTACAATTTGGCCCCTGCTGTGTCCCCATCAATGTCCCTCTTGTGTCCCCGTAAAAAATTTAAATTAAATTATGGGATACGAGTCCCCGCGTGACCTCGCCGTGTCCCCGTGTCCCGACACTGTGATACTTCGACCTCTAGAGGTGATAGTGTTTCATAGAGTTATGGGTTAGAAGACTAAGCACAAAGTGCCTAGCTGCTAGGACAAGTGGAAGCAAGTAGACAAACAAATGGGGCTAGAATCCCCTTCTCCCTTCTCTTGGCTGGTTGGGTGGCTACCAGGTCGTAGTTGGATTGTTGATGCACTTAATCGCTCTTATGTCATAAGGGTTGAGGAAGTGGTATATCAGCATGATTTACACCTTTCGGAGTACCTTTACTTTCATTGTTCTTCATAGAGAGAACTTTTTTAAGCCAAAGAAAAATAAGCATTGGATAAAGATATACGGATCTGTGAAGACCCGGTCTTAATCATTATTTATTTTAATTGATTGTCGGTTGCCATGTGTGCACGTTGTCTGAGTGAAATGGGACCCATGTGTGTGAATCTCGAGACTTTTGCTAGAATTAGATATACATTTGAGGAAAACTTGAATTTTGGGGGTCGATCTAGAAATTCTTGAACATTTGGGAGTTGATTGGTGTTACTCCCTCTGTCCCAGAAAGTTTGGCATTTTCAGAAATGCGTGCATTTTTAAATTGCATATATCTTTCAATCCATAATGATTTGGGTGATTTTTTTAACTTTGTTTAATAGAACAAATTAAAATCTATCAAACAAGACCCATATTACTTATAAAAAACATTACGGATTAAAAGATATAGTTAATTTTTTCATAGGGCTGGAATAGTGAAAGTGTCAAACTTTATGGGACGGAGGGAGTACTATAGAACTAGAAGGGCCTAGAGCGTATTTTTTTCCAAAAAAATATAATTTTATACCAGGAAGCCATGTCTCCCTTTTCATTTTTTTTTCTCTTCTTTCAGCTACTTTACTCTTCCACACACACTCTCTCCATCTCTCACGACATACACAATCTACCACACAAATCAAGTAGATTTAGAAGGACCTAAGTTGAGGAAAGTTTAATTTCATGCCTAGAACTCAAATTTCTTGGAGCTAAAAGTGGTTTGGTGAGGATTCAAAGCTAGGGCTTGGTATTTGCATATTTGAGGTAGGATACATGACTAACCCTCTTGATATGTTTATTTTTTAGTGTAAATGTTGTGGATTTGTTTGTAGAACAAGAATATTATTTAGATTATGTGAAAAATTTGTGTTAGGGTTTTTAGATCTCGTATGGAAAACATGGGTTTTTGTTGATACTTGTTAAATTCTTGAAATTTATGTGTTATAGAGGTGTAGAGATGTTCAGTGTTCGGAAGCTATTTGTGCTAATGAAAGAGTTCATGTGTATTTAAAGTTTATTGAATGTTTGGAACTTGGATACTTAATTAGAAATTATGTGGATGATGTTTGGGTCTGAACTATCCCGTTCGGTGAGATAGATTGAGATGATTGTGCTCAGATTATATTGGTTTAGATCTAGGCGGTGAACCTAGGAAAAACAAGCTGGGCTTGGCGAGCTCCTCGGTGAAGGACCTGAAATTGTTGGGGTGGTACACCATACCCGATTACCCCGGTGTAAGGGTGGTGCTTGTACCTGATTACCCAAGTTCATGGGGTAGTACTTGTACCCGGGTGGTGCTCATACCCGATTACCCCGGTTCATGGGGTGATACTTGTACCCGGCTACCCTCGGTTAGATATTAAAGTTAGCATATGGTTATGACTTTGGGTTGAACCTAGGAATGTTGGGCAATGTAGATTAGAAACGGAACTGTATAAGGTCATTAATATGGTACTTATCGACACTTGAGAATTATGTTTGATTTTTTTTTTTTTGTTTAAACTTATGCGTGTTTCACGGCATTTATGTTAAACTTGAACATATTATTTGGTTTAGTCTCGTTTCCTACAGGCTTCGGCTCATGTTTAAACCATTTTACGTGGCAATGAGACCCCGTGAACTTAGTGAAGTGTAGCAACATGGAGTCCCTTTTGCGCTGTTATTTTGTTTAGCTTATGTAATAGAACATGTAAGGCCATAAGGCCGGATTTGTTATAATGTCTTGTGTACTATGATCGTAGAACCAAAAACTTATGTTATTATTTTGGAACTGTAAAACTAGAGGTTATGTAATGATCTTTTGGGAAGCCCATGCTGTGGCTTGTGGAACTTAATTTGGCATTATAGAATACATTGTTCTTGAGAGACTTATGAGAATGAAGCTATATGGTTTGATTACATGGAGTTATGATCGGTGAAATATCTTTTAGGCACAGGAAACTTGTCAGCTTTTGTGGAAAATATCTTGGTTATATTATGTCATTTTTTTAAAAAAAAAAAGATAAGTTGTTTCAGGTTTCTAAAGAAAGAAAAGTTTTCTTTTTTATTTGGTCGATGCTTTCAATGTTTGACGAGGACTTGACTTTTCGACGCGATGTTTATGCATTTTTTGCACGTGTTATGGTTGAATTTTTTATTTTTTTTTTGATAATGATAACTTCGGTTTTATCTTAAATTATGCAATATTTTCCACCAAAAAATATGGATAGACTCTGAAAATTGACATCGTAAGAGATGAGTAAGTTGCTATAATATATTAAGGATAACAACAATGTATTGGCATCTTGAAAATAAGGATACGTTCATGGATACATAGTGAATATGGAATTATTATAATCAAGGTTACAAATGCCGTTTTGGGCCTATTTCTGCTACAAGCCAAAGAACCATGTGCCAGCCACATAAATCTTACGCCACTTATTTTTTGGTGACTACATCTCCTGTCAAAATACATAAAGTAAATTTAAAATGAACTACTTCCTCTTTTTTATCCAGATTCGGTCCATTGCGGAACTTTCGCAAAAATTTTGAGAACACTTGGGACATCATCTAACTTCTAAAAATGATGCCAATTTTACTGCTCCATCTATGAGATGAAAGGTTAAACTACCAAGTGGGATCCACCAGTTAGCAGTCACGTATTAAGGGCTTCATATAATGGATCGGGGAATAGAACATTACCTTTATCATCATCTTCATCCTCTAATTTACCACCACTACCAGTGTCCATATCTATAGCAATGGCAACTTGATCGTTATTAACCTTTCGCAAACTGCGAACTTGAGGTGTAATGGAGGCCCCTGGTGCTGCCCACTTGTTAATCTGCATCAGACATTCCACCAGAATGGAGCGCCATTAGAATGCATTCACTCCAGATAAAACATTGCAACAAGTAAGCGGAGTTTTAAGAACCGAATAGGAAAATGTATCAAGCCAACATCATGAGTTCATAATATAACATGCAACTGAAAAGAAGAGGTGAATATTTATCCTTGATGTAATTAACATAGCTTACGATTCCTAATTCAAGGTTTATGACTTTGATTCAGCTCCTTTTGCAAAAAGTAATTGGTCAAACCTCATGTTGCTACCATCATATGTAACTAATGTGATAATCTCATAATAGAAGATGGCATACAATCCATGTGCTTGGTAGACTTCAATCATATTTGTAGATCCTAGGATTTCAATTATATAAAGAGTTTAATTCAAAAACACCCTCCTAGGCCTTTGGGGTTGATTATAGCTTTCTCTCTTGTCCATTTTCCGAGGCTGTCTGAGCTGTATAATGATCGTGTTACCTTTTCTTCCTCTAAATTCCAGATGTTTCCCTTTGACCAACATAATCGAATCAATGCTTGTGACACTGGAAAACTAGACTCCAGACAATGACGAATATATCATTTTTTAATTCTTACCTTATCAGGAACTGTTGTCGATCACTTTTTTTATACAAAATATATATAGAGAGAGGGACCTTTTGAAAGGTTTACTTTGGGCTCCATGATTATCAGGGCCAACTTTGGCCTGCATACATCGACAATGTATAGGCACTTCGATGCATGTAAGGAAAAAGGAAGCCAACCTCATTCCCAGGCTAAAAAGTCCATCACTATTATTCATAATTCATAACTTGAACTTCGTAGGAAAGATAACAGCTCTATGCAGAACGGAAGCTTATAGCAAATGAACCTTCTTAGCATTTTGAAAGCTTTTTTAGGAACAAACAATGCACCTTAACGTATGGTACAAGCTGAGAAAATATCTTAAAGAACCAACACTCCTAACTCCTAAGAGTTTCACATACATGACAAATAAGATCAGCAAACAGTAATTACACGCGTTCCCACATGGAAACGTGGGCCACAGTACCTCTAACACACCCGGATATTTAACACAACGTCAAACATCTGACAAATACAGTCTAACAGACATAAACACTCTTTACTTGTTTTACATCTACAGGAAATTTTGTTGTGCAGCTAAGGATAAATAAAAAAACCAAGGCACATCACTAATCATAAGAACAACCATAAATGAGGAAGACCAAACAAAGAAGAAATGAAACAGAAAGGTATATTTTTCTTACTTTCTTCAGAAGATGAAATGCAAAGAATGGACCAAAAGTACACCCAAAATATAAATTTTTAGTCCTGGTTCCTATGAAAAACCCAAATAGTAAGTTATTGTGTGAACTTGGCCTGCCGCTCAACCTAATAAAATATACAAAATTTCTACAACAAATTCGATAGAGAAAGCAATTAGTCCTGTGTTCTGGCCAAATTTTATTAGATCTACCATGGCATTTCCAAATCCGTACTACGATTAAGCAGGAAAGTGTATAAGCACATATGAATCAGAGAGGACACAAACTTTGAAGCATTTTACAGTTATCAAGTTAATCGCAAGGTGATATTTCCACTTTCTCATCAAAAGAGATGTACTTTCGAAGCCAAAATTTATTTTCCTTGATGCATTTCAAAAACATCTAGTTGGAAATGGAGATACTGCTGTACAGTTGATGGGGAAAAAAGCATGTAGGACATACCACTGGTTCCACTTCCAAAATTTCAGATGCCGTACTTGCTGTCTGTACAGAATCTCCAGCATGCAGAAGCCGGGTTAATTGAGATTCCTTCTCACGTAAAGAGTCCTCAAGGGATTCTCCTTTACGTGTTAAGTCCCCGACCCTATTTCTCTCCACTTGCAACAACATATCTCTGCTCTGTGTCACTGCCCTTAGATCCTCTATTTCAGCAACCAGCGACATGATGTGCTTCTGAAATCTCTCTTTGTATTGATGAACTTCATCGAGCTTCTCTTCATCAAAGCGCACATCATGCACCAGAACCCCAGAAGTCATTGAGTCCAACCATGTCAGCAAATCATAGATCTCATCTGAATTTCTTTTGCTGTTCATCTGGGATGCAACTAGAGCATCACTGGTGCACCGTGTGACTTCTTGTCTTAAGAATGAGATCTCCGCGTCCCGGTTTTGCAACTGCAACTGAAGCTTCTCAACCTCAGAAAGGAGGCTACCAGACAGATGATGAAGTTCATCAAACTTGCTCACAGTGATGGAAAGTTTCTTCATAGCTTTTCCACGAGAAGCTTCGAGGTTCTCCAAATCTAGGTTTTTCTGTTGCACAACTCTTTCCAGTTCCCCAATCTTGTTTGTTAGCTCTTCCATTTGGATCTCCTCCTCATCAAGTGCTTGCATCAGCGACTCAATTTCTGTACAGAATTACAAATTTAACTTAGAAACTATTTGCGAACAACCTACTTAATAAAACTCAACAAAACTAACCTTGTTCTTTAGCAGCCAGCATTTCATTCAACGATTTAACTCTCTCCTCCAAGTCTTTCGAGGTGGCTTCACCATCCTGTAATTCTTTCACTCTCTGTTCTAATATGTTACGCTGCTCTGTCATTGCTTGAAGCCGCCTCTCTAAATCATGTAGCCGCACATTTGCGGATTGAAAGTCTTGCAAGTGACTTCCTGCAGCAGCTTCTGCTTCCTTGATCTGACTTACAAGTTCCATACATATTCTGTCTTTTTTGATGTCCTTCTCCTGAAGCTCTTTCTGCAAATTCGAAATGGTAGTCTTCATCTCCTTATAGCCAGCTTCTACAATATTGGCTTGAGTACCAATGAAGTCCTTAACCACCGATAACAATCTATCTGCCATGGTACTAAAACGTTGCTCAGAGGACAAAAGTGTCCGTTGGCTGAAGTTTCCTCCATCTACAGATACTGAAGTTTCTGAATTCATCCCATGATCTGTGGCAGCCAAACCATTGCTGACAAAATCAGCTTTCCAATTCTCAATTCCGATAACTGAACTACGGCAGGCTTCATAAAGCAAGTTAATGTTTGCATGCAATACACCAATTTCAGCATCTTTCTCTTTCTCGGTGCACTCTAATCGAATTATGTTCTCCTTCATGGAGTCATAGGACTTTTTGTGGGAAGTCAATTCTCTACGAACAATGCCCACTACTTCAACAACGTGCTTGACTCCTTCATCTAATGTAACAGAGTGCTTGTATAATTTTTCTTTAAGAGCATCAATTTCTTTCGCCAAACCTTGCAATTGATGCCCAGTAAGACTAAAAATTTCGACCAAATTATTGTCATTGCCATGCTCTTGTATCTTTGAGTCCAGCATAAAATCCTTAACCAAGAACATCTCCTGGACAAGAAGACAAAAAGGTAAGAACAATGCTGACCGAGTATTACGTGCAACAGCACAAGGATGAAAAGTGCTAGGATGAAAAGTGTCAGGAAGGTACAAGCAAAGGCTGAAAACAACCACAAACAAACAAATATGTCGGAGCAAAGAATGAAATTAACTAGAAGATTCATACACGGGAGGCCAAATTCAACAAACTTCAAATCCAATCATAAATTTAATCAAAAGAAAAGTATTCTTAACCTCAATACATATAATTTTTTTATTTTTGGTACTTCAGAATATTACCTCAATACATATAAGCCAAACAAACTTTCATTGGTTTCCTGTTTTCATTACATGTCCGCCAAACAAACTTTCATTGGTTTCTAGTTTTCAATTTTTTACCTTATGAACCAAATTCATGTCAGAACATGGGTAGACAGTAGTGCACTTTCGCATTTCATTTTTAGAAACTGTAAACTTATGGGCATTCCAGTTGTTACTGATGTTAAAGCACCCAACCCAAAACCAACAATTGGCAATAAGGCGGCCCAGGATCATATTTAGTTTTGGAGGTGATAAATAAGCTCACGTGGGACAAGCACTAACACTCCAATGCACGTGCTACCATCAACTTCCATGTTGGGAGGTCAAAAAAATGATCTAAACTATAGGAATCACAACGAAACAAAGTGTACTATTCACAAAAGTAAAGGGCTATTAAATATAGAAAGACTAGCCCAATGTCGTCAGAAACCAGCAGACGCAAATGCAGTTTGCCAAAATTCAAAATTACAGTTATCAAGAGATGCAGTGCAGGGGAACAAATTTAAGCACAATATTTTTGGATCACTCCTTCATACTTGACTTGGAACCACTTAATTGCATCCTCCTTCGGAACTCTATGCTGGATTCCAACGTGTCAACTGCATCTCAGACGACGACCCACACGGTACCCTGGGCGTTTAGAAGAACATAAGAGGGCATCCCATAAATGCGAGTCCAAGGATTTGTCCCACATCGGTTAATTATCACCTCCAAAGCCAGTATATGTAGTGGCGTCTCATTGCCAATTGTTTTTTTGTTAGACACTTTAACTTTGTATCAGCTGAGCTGATCCAAAGAAGATGTGTGGAGAGAGTCTGAAAATCAACCAATGACATGAGCAACCATATATGGATGCTGAACTTCAGTGACTTCATTGGTGCCTTCGTCGAACCCTTCTGAGAATTTTGGTGGCTTTTTCACATTATTTGTTGAAGCCATCTGATATGAATAGTCCCTCTTAAATTATTTTCGAAGGTTTTTTTGCTTGATCATGGTTAACCATCTCATCCGGTAGCACAACCAACATAAGATCCTGTACTTGAAACTAATGCCTACCTAAACATGTGCACATGTTAGGCCTGCTTATGTAGGAAAGCTGGCCACATGTTGGGTGGGGGGGTTGTGGTCTCTAATAGGTCAAGTTTGTACCGTTAAAGAGTAAAATAATTGGAGTCAAGTGAAAGCATCCAGATGAATGATAAGGGGGGAAAGGTGGGGAAAACCACAAAATCACATGATATGGATGTTTTCAAACAAGGCAGGAAAATGCAATGCAACCAGATTGGCAGTTTAGTTTTGTTGTTTCTTTTTTGTATACATTCTTGCTTTCCCCAGGTCACACAAAACAAACAAGCGTAACAAGGTATGGCATGAGTCATTTGAAGATGGTGCAGATGTCTGACTTATGTTATCAATTTTTTTTATCAAAAAAAAAATTAAGCATGACTAATCTTGAATTTTGGGGCAGTTAGAAGCACAGAATTCACCGCCTATGGCTATGACACAGGAAAGCAACTTACTCAACCTCCCGTACTCAAGATGATAGTTGCTAGAGCCAACGCCAAAATAGCACTACACACACGCCAGCCACCCATCAATGCATACATGCACACGTAATTGTGCCGTGCGCCCTAAAAAAACTAAGGTGGCTTCATTGAATTATTTTTGCAACCTTTGTGATATGTACATAAAAAGACAATTTCCGGTCACAGAAACAAAGAAAAGAAAGCGGAAATGAGAGTAACAAAAAAAAAGAAAAAAAGAATAAGAACAGCAACAACAATAGTACCTGGTTTTCTTTATTAAGAGAAATAACGTTGTCAGGACTACCCAGAGGCAGGCCAACCACATTCAGAGCCTCACTTGGTTCGAGACATGACATCAAACTTGCCACCAGATTCTGCACATATTCCACATCCTTGGAGAGGACCCTTCCAAGACGATCATTAGTCTCAAATAAGCCCTTCCTCACTTGATCAACATAGGATTTCAATATCATCACCTCAGCAAATTGGTTATTTACTTCCTCGGAGCGAATCGCAGATAACTTTTTAACTTGTGAAAAAGCTTCACATTTTGCAGCTTCCACTAAATCTCTTTCCTTGGAGAGTTCTAAAAGCTCGCTGGAATATTTTGCAAGCTCTTCCTGGAATCCATCATTTCTTTCTTGAACCTCATTCAACTCAGCAAGGAGTAGCTCAGCTGCTCTTTTTGATTTCATCATATCCTGTTCTGAAGCAGCCACTGCTGCATGTCGATCATGCCATTGTCTCCCAATTTGTTCCAACATCTCAACAGGGTTGCTAGTATTGAACTCAAAAATAGCACCAATGCCCTTCAAAGAATTCAACATCAAACTCAAAGTATGGGTTTTCTCATGCAATAAGTACTCAGTTTCTGCCAACCGGTTTCTCAATGACAGATTATCTGATTCCAAGACTTCTACACTTTCCTGGTATGTGGATAAAACCTTGATCTTCTGTTCATATTCTGAAAGACTACTATCCCGGTGGTTAATCTCAGATTTCATGCGTTCAACCTCATTGTTCACCTCTTCAATGGTTTGTTTCAAACTATCACGCTGTTGCACCAGTGATTTTCCTTTTCTAACTGCCACATTCAACTTCTCTCGTACAGAAGCTGACTTCTGCTCCTCCTGACTAAGTAGATCTTGCATTTCTTGACTTTTCAGATTTAGTGCTTCAACTTCATGGGTCAAGGATTGATTTTGCTCCATATATCTATCTCTTTCCACTTTTACACAAATCAAACCATGCAAAGCCTCGTCCAGATCTTTCTTCAGAATTGATAGATCCTGCGCCTTCAAACCCTCTGAATCTCTCTGTTCACACTGAATGGCATGATCTTTTTCTGTTTTTGTCTCATGATCTGACTCAACAACAATACAATTCTCTAAAGAAAGATTTGTGTACTTTTCAACAAGCTTCTGCAGTACCCGTTCCAAACACTCAGTACTACTGCCACCAGAAACCACATCATCTGTAACAGAATCCCGAATTACGTCAGTAACCAAATTCACCAATCTTCTAATCTCACCATCAACATGCTCAATGTGCTTCTGATTCCTATTGTTCTCAACCAATGTATCTTTCAGAGCAGTTAACTCCTTATGCAGCTTATCATTCTCAACTTCAAACTGAACTAACTTCTCTGAGACCTTATCATAATCACGAGTTAGAATCTCCAAGCTGTCAGAGAGATGCTCTTTCTCATGAGTTACAGCTTGGAGAGCTGTCTCAAGCTCAGATAATCTCTTTTGCGACCCTTCCAAATCAGCAGTTAGTGTTGCACAGTATGTCTCAAAGTTATCAATCTTCACTTGGAGAGCATTACAGTGGTGATCAGACACTGAAAGTGCACTTCCTAACCACTCAATCCTATCCTCTGGCTCCATGGAGCGTAAATGCAAAGGCATAGTTATGCCCTCCAACATCTCTTCCCACCGCTGCATGACATTGTTCCTTTCCATTAATGATTGTTCCAGCATTTCATTTTGTTCAGCTAAGCCATAGAACTTGCTCTGAAGCTCTTCATATTTTCTTTGCAAATCATCACCAGAATTTAAGTTCAGCTGGGAATCTTCTTTCCACGCATCCATAGCTGCAAAACCTGTATCAGAGTATGATCCTCCTCCCACAGAACTTTTCTGATCCCAATCCGTAAGAGCAAAAGTGTTTCGAGTAATTGATTGCGCTAACCAATCAACTTTTTCGATTGTATCTCTGGAATGGAAGTGCTCTGGAAGTTGTAGATCATCCAGAATCTCTTCTATCCTCTGAAGTACAGAATCCTTGAGAAGAAATGATTCTCTTAATGCAGTAGCCGAGTTGCGAATGTATGAGAGCTCAGATTCCAAAGCTTCCACCCGTTCACCTGCCTCCAAATAGGTCTTCAGTTTTGTTTCAACCTCCTGAAGCCTGGTATCTTTCAACTGCAACTCCTGTGAGCATTTATCCAGTTCATTGGATGTTTCAGCCAGAGATTTCTTGAGGGTGTCACGCTGCACAATCAAACCTTTTCCCTTGGAAACAGCTATGCCAAGTTTTTCCCTGATTGATGCTACCCGCTGCTCTGACTGTTCGAGTTCATTTACTTTCTCCTGCAAGTCGGACCGAATAGCAATAAGATCCTCCACTCCCTGCCTTAAACTTTCCTTAAGAATGAGGTTTTCAGTCTCATGTTGTACAATCAAGAACATCAAGTGATCTATTTGGCCCTGCAATTCACATAATTCCATCTCCTCACGAGAGTTTGTTCTTGTGGTCCACCTGACCGTCTTATCAGCCTCTTTGTATTTGTGAAAAAGTAAAGAGATCAAATACTGAAGCCGTGATCCAAGGTTATCTGACTTAAGACCAGTGCCCTCCAGCATGATTGCACCTTCAACATCTTCAACCAGCTTCAGAATGCCATCTGAATCAAGGCCTCTTTCCTTCATTTCCTCTATTTCTTTTGCCTTATTAATCAACTCTAAATTGAGTTGGTCATTCATTGATTCAAGTTGCAGCCTCTCACCCAGAAACACTGCTACTTGTTCCATGAGGGTATCATAGTTATTAAGAGATAGAGGATCTAGAACATTCTCATTTTGTTGAATAATTCGGCTCTCCTCTATGTGCCCGCATGAATCATCTACAAGTTTCTTAAGATTACTATATACCCTAAGTAATACACCACTGGCCAATTCGTGCTTTCCATGCAAATCGTTATGCTTTTCATACAAACTTTTGAGAGAACTCGACATGGCTTCATGATCTTTCCTAGAAGCTTCAAGTTTCTTCCGAAGATCTTCAATCACTGTCGTTGCAGCCTCAACAGATGAAGCCACGAGGGTGCCTGTATCTGACAGGCCATCCGGATAATAAGCAGTTAAAGGGGTGGTGGAGTATGAGCTCCCAACCAGCAAATCAAGTTTCCCCACTGTCTGAACAATCCGAGCAACAGTAGAATTCCATTCTTGTTCAAGCATTGATGCCCTCTCAGCTACCTCTTTGTGCATAAGCTCCACTCGATTAGACATAGAGGAAGCCATCTCATCTGAACTTGAGTGCATCTCATCCAATTGTCTCTCCAATTCCCTGGCACGTAACTGATAATCACCAAGCTTTTTAACAAGGTCGATGTTCTTTGCAACAGAAACAGTACTTTGTTCCCTCAGTGCTTGACACAGTGCCAGATGCTCAACCCTCTTTGCTTCGATATCATACAAATGTTGCTTTAAGAATTCATATAAAACAACGAGTTCTATAATTGCTGCTTCAGAGAAGTTAATGTGTTCCTCCAGAGCTTCATAAGTCACCTTGGGCTCCCCGAGTGCAGCATCAGCAGCTATTCTACAGTCTATCTCCCCCATGTACAATTTACTGGCCTTCTTGGCATCGGCATGCAACTTCTTAAAAACTGCTCTCAGCTTTCTTGTTTGCTCCTTTATTAAGGTAAATGAGTTGACAAGCAATTGATCTGCCGCTGAAGGCACTTCCTCTATGTCATGATCATCAAGATGAGCCTTTGACTCAAAGGCTTGAATCAGTCTTGATACTGCTGGCACAACCATTTTCCCACTTGACTTACTTAAGGACACCGAATGTGAGTGCATTCCTTCAATTGCATTCTCAAGTTCTTGGGTTATATTCTCTGCCTCCTCTAAGTGTACCTTCAAATCTACAAACCCTGAGGAATGATCACAGGCCTCCAATTTAAGCTGCTCAACGTGTGACCAATCCATAGAACCATCTTCAGGTTTTCTTAAGCGAGGGGAGAAATTTTCAGTCTTCCACTCCCTGAGAAGTTGGTGAGTCTCATCGGCAGTAGTTGCACATTCTGGGCCCCTGCTTGGCATGTCAGTAACCTCAATTTGATTTGCAGCATCCCCAGATTTCGATGACAACATGTTTTCCTGTTCAAGTTGTTCAAGATGCAAAGTTGCATCTTTCATGCCATCCCCAGCCTTGCGATAGTCTGTCTGTATTCCTGCCACTAAACTTCTGCAGTCCGCTAACTCAGACAATAATTCCTCATTTTCAGTGACAAAATGATCCTTCTCTTCTCCAAGCCTGAATCTCTCCTCCATTACCGAAGTGAGACTTCCATTTAGGGTGGCATTTTCCACCTGAAGAGCTTCCAACAAAGCCTTGTGCTCGGTTAAGTTGGTCAATAGTTTCTCATTCTCGTGGACAACATTCTCTTTTTCCTCCTCAAGCTTCCTTCTCTCCTCTGATTTCAATGCAAGACTGCCACTTAAGTTGACATTTTCCTCCTGTAATGATAATAACGAACCTTTGCACTCAGCTAACTCTTTCAACAGCTCCTCATTACCAAGTGCCAAATATCCCTTCTCCTCTGTCAGTCTCTTTTTCTCCTCAACTGCCGAAGTAAGATTCCCATTCAAGTTATCATTCTCAACCCGTAATGCTGACACCAAAGCCCTACAGTCAGCTAAATCTGCTGACAGACTTGAGAGTTCCCCATGTGATCTCTCCAGCTCTAGATGCAACTCATCAGCTCTGGTAGATATTCCCCCGATCTCAGCCTTTGCAGTATGAAATTGCTTCTCAAGTTCCTCTGTTGCACAAACAGCAGCCTGAAATTCAGACTTGCACTTCGCAAGCTCTTCAGCAAGGCTTTCATTCCTCCCACGAAGTTCGGTGATCAAACTGCTGGCAATAGACATCTCATCAAGCAACTGTTTATGCTGGTGACTGAACTCCAAATGTTGCACCGATTGCTCATTGAGTTGCAAGAGAAAGACATCTTTTTCTACATTTGCAAGATATAATTGCTCTGTAACTTCCTCCAGAACATCAGAGGACTGATACTCTGGTACAATGGTCCTACTGTTACTCCTTAGTTCTCCATTAGTAGTTGAACTGTC
Source organism: Rhododendron ovatum (assembly GCA_019656835.1). Classification (NCBI taxonomy): domain Eukaryota; kingdom Viridiplantae; phylum Streptophyta; class Magnoliopsida; order Ericales; family Ericaceae; genus Rhododendron; species Rhododendron ovatum. The sequence continues at coordinate 45,781,585 of CM033798.1, forward strand.
AGTACTCCTAAATTCTGAATCTGCTGTTAATTCTCTTGATGCTAGCACCAATTTAAACTCCTCTTCATCTAGCATTCTTAGCAGCTTCGCGAGATGAGAAACACTCATCGAAATTATACCCGTGCCAGAAGACAAACTCACCATTTTATCTTCCATAGGCCTTGCCTCGGCTAACAAAAAGTCCTCAACATTAACAACCTCTTCCTGCGAATTGGCTTCATACCCTTCTGCAGACCACATTTCTGATTTTCCTTCATTGAGAAATGATGCCACTGCATCTTTTCCCTGATGCACTGCTAGTTCAGGAGTTACAGCTGAGCAATCATGTGACACGCTTAAAAGCTGGGGTGAAACTGAATGCCCATCCATTGTCCAGACTTCTTTCACCTCATTGGTTTCACCAGCGGCTGCAGAAATACTATTCAACTTGGTCGGTTCCATTTCAATGGTTGGCTCCTTCATGCTTGTGTCTCCACAAGAAGACCCTACACAAAATTCAGCACTTTCACCGAGCCCAGGTAAATCAAGCATCGCATCTCCCTCAAGGTCTATCCCGCTGCTTGTATCAACTTGCTTTGAAACCAAACAGTCAGCTCCCTGAATTGCCCCTACCCACAAACAAATGATGTTTCAACTACAAATCAGATTCAAAGTTACTGGATTCAATAAAGAACTTGATTTGTAATACAAATAGGTAAAAAAGAAAGAGGTATCACAGGAAAGCAGGCACAACCTACGTCTGTCACCTGATCTGCCCCATGTACATGCTCTGCTTCAACTGCTATGCCAACCAGTTTAGTAACACCAACCAGGTCAGGTGGAGTGAAAGAATCAACTGTGATGGGGGAAGCCAGATATACAGAGTTCATTTCAGAAACTAAACCTCCGGAATTTCCTGAAGTAAGCATTGCACTCTCCACACTAAGAGTTTGGGTACTATCAGCTTGATATGTAACTGAAGATTCCAAATCTTGTTCCTTGACGACACCCAAATTCATCATAGCTTCATTGACTCCCAAGTCCTCACGCATCAACTCCACACTGCTTTCCAGTGTTGTTGGAACTGAGCTTGCCTCGAGCATAAGCCCCACTGACAGAGGATCAATATCAGCAATATCAACATCGTTAGACTGTGAATGACCATGAGAATATGCGACTGGTATATCAACAAACCCCTCATTAGAGTCATGCACTGAACTGACAACTGCATCAGAAACTTGTAACAATGCGGCTGCCGGTTTAGCTGCAGATGCTGCATCAGCATCAATATCATGCTCGGATTTAGCAGCTTTACCCGAGGATTTACTGCCTTTACCATCCTTCTTCTGCCTAAATTGTTGAAGCTGAAAAAGAATGTATTAAATTTCAAAACTAAATTCCCCCTCAGCTTAGTTTCTATCTGCTTGATTGCTGGGATGAATACGTATTTCTTAGGACATAACTACACGAGTAGACTTTGTTTCGTAAGACAATTGAGTGCTTAAAAATAAACCCATCTAGTGATTTTATCACAGATGCCTTTAATAACACATGATCATCTATTCCAAAAATCTGAAAATGGAAGTGAGTCTAAAGTCAAGGCCTTTTATATGAATGCCGAAAAAGCTCTAAAATTTCCATTCTCACCAAAATATTTCCCCGCAAAATTTTTGAAACTCATGCATCCATAGCATAGACATACAATGTCATCACAAAGAAAATTCAATACAAAAATTTCAGCTTTACCAGACCACCCTAATTCAATACCAAATCCTGATATTTGTCTCTCACGAATACGGAGCATCCCTAACCAAAAAAATCCCATAGAGAGTCTAGTAACTAAATATGAAATATCCATAACCATATTGTCCTCTAACAAAGTCTAATGACTCTGATCCCAATTCCCAAGCATGCATTTTAAGAGTCTAAGATTCATCATTATAAACAGAAAAACTCATCTCAATAACCAAACCCTTCAGAAGAACTCAGTCTTACAAACGACACCACAATCATGATTCCGAGAATACAAACGTGAAGTTAGATTATCCTCAATGAAGTCAAAGACTGTGTTCGCTTTGGGTCTCTAAAACCAACCCCTCTCTCTCTGCACACAGTTCGCAATAAGTCTTTCTCTTCAAATTATTCTCATTCTTTCATCTACCTCTCTCAACTCATTACCCCAAAAACCTCCCTCAAAACCCAAACCAAACAAACTCCAAGAGTTTTGACGTGAAAAGCCGAATAAATGACAAGATAAAAGATCTAACCTCACACGCTCTAAACTAAACTACTTGGTAAGCTTACTGACTAAGGCTTTCCGGACTACTAGGTTTATGAACAAGAAAAAACCCTAGTTTCAAACTTCCCAATTACATTCCCACACTATATGTTCTAAGCAACCAAACAGCACAACGACTTCCAAAAGCTGCCAATAAAGCCTAATACACGAGAAAGATCAAAATTACTCTTACTAAAAAGTTAAAGGAGACGAACCTTTTTACGGCCAGCAGCAAGCAGATCGGTACGGTTCTTGTTCTTGTCCTTATCCATCCGATTCCGATCTGCAGTGTGTTTCGATCCCACCGCGAACCGAGAACTATAACCGGTGCCAGCACTCAACCACCATCAGATCGTGCCCTCTACAACATACATGCCCAAACGACACAGGAATCAAGAAGTATGCATCAATAATAAGTAATAACGCAGCAATTTAACAGAACAGAGGTGAAACATTTTTTTTAATCCGCGAAAGGAATAACGCACACCTTTGGTATTCGATTCGCGCGCATTAAACACAAAGGCACGGAGAGAGAGAGAGAGAGAGAGAGAGAGAGAGAGAGAGAGAGAGATTTGTTCTGGTTAGGGTTGGTGATTTTAGGTGATGGTGGGGTGTTGGTTGCTTCGGCTGTGAAGGGTCTCCGTCGTCTTCTTAGATCTAACGCTAAAGGAACGGTAAGAACAGTGGAAAAGAGCACCTCCGGATCGGACCCGGGGAGTTCTCCACAGGGCTGTAGCTAGGCAAAACGATGCCGTTTTCATTAATGAGGCACACTCATCAATGATGCTCTAAAATGCCAAAACGACCCCATTTTCATTTAATTTTTTAAGAGAGTTTATATGTTAGTAAAAAATACATAATTAAAAAATTAAGTGCTTTAATTTTTAACCTTTTTTGAATCGGTGTGAAATTTTTATTTTTTATCATATTATTCTAAAGGATCATAATTAATTTGTCTCTAGAATTCCCATAATTAAGTATCTGTTCCTTTATTTGGGATACTGCAGAGCATAAATTTGATTATGAGAGCTTTAGAAATAAAAATTAATTATGACCATTTAGGATAATATGATTAGAAAAATAAGATCTCATACTGGTTCAAACGGATTGAAAATTAAAGCGCTTAATTTTTTAACTATATTTTTATTATATAAACGGTCTAAAAAATTTAAGTATCCCAATTTTCAATCCAATTGAACCAATACGAAAATCTTATTTTTCTGATGATATTATCTTAAAGGGTCATAATTAATTTTTGTCTATAAAGAGCAGATACTTAATTATGAGAGCTCTAGAGAAAAAAGTTAATTATGATCATTTAGAATAATATGATCAATAAAATAAAATATTCATTCTGGTTTAAATGGATTAAAAATTGAAGAACTTAATTTTTTAATTATGTATTTTTTACTAATATATAAACTGTCCTAAAAAATTAAATGAGAATGGCGTTGTCTTGGCATTGTAGAACATCTTTAATGAGTGTGCCTCATTAAGGGAAACGTACGGCAACGTTTTGCCTAGCTACAACCCTGTGGTGGGGAGCTCACCACAGGCTCCCAAGTCCCTCCGGAGATCGTTACCATTTTTTTACCCGAATTTGGGTTGAGAATTGGGTTAGAGCATCTCCAATGTTATAACTCATATTTTTATTCAAATTTATTATTGAATGATACATTTGTAATTAATGAGTGACAAATTTGTAATTGATGAGTGAAAGAAATATTTGAAAAAAATTGATATGGCTTTGAGTCTTCTCAAATTTGGCTAAGGAAATGGATATCATAAGTAAATAGATATGACATAGGAGATGAGTTTTTAGGCTTTTTGCTTAAATTTTGAATATATAGGTAATAAAATGGGTAAGGATTGGAAATGCTCTAAGCAAACACTTTTGTGGCCCTGACATTTTATGCTAGATATAGAAGGCAAACAGGAGGCATACTACAATCTGGAGCAGTATGTAGCTGAGTAGAATATCATTGAAAAAGATAACCACCTTGAAGAGTAAAAATTTCCCGTAGTACCCCTCCCTACCCTAAAATAAATGTAATCTTGATTTGAGAATAAGTTGGGATGTAATGACTGATTATTCTACTTTTATTTAACAAATGTTAAATTTGAATTAAATAGTTATAATTAAATAGTATAATACAGGTAGGTGTATATGAGAGGGGTGTGGTTGATGTGCCTCTAAGATGATATGCCCCTAGCATTTCAAAACCTCGGCCATAAGTAGAGAGGGTAGGTGGCAAAGATATACTAAGATTTGTGAGTCTGAAACCCTCTATACCACTGTCCACGGGGGTAAGTGCCCTGAAACCATGTGAAATTCGTAAAGCGAGATTTCTTCCTACACTCTTTATGATCTTTTGATCCGATGAGATTTATTTCTGAGTCGCATTTGGTACCTTTTTAAAGTCAATGATCCACTGTCATTTTTTCGCATGGAATTTCGTAACGTGGTACAGAGGATCCTCATTTGTTCAAGCCAAGGTGTAAGGAAAATGAGTGCAGGAAGCAGAATTCTAACCGGAGTCTTTGGCGAAGGGAATGTTTTTAGCTTCGACACTGCAGAGAGCTGAAACCTGAATTAAAATCATTTCCTCCTTGTTTTATCATACTTTTTTTTTTGGGGTGTGGTTTTTCCTTCGTTTGGTAGTTTGTCGAACCGGGTTGCACGGTTTCTTGAAGGTGGATAACTGGAGAAAACAGTAGCTAATCCGCGGCTCATTATGGAAAGACTGTTGTGTTAGGGAGGAACTGATATGAGTACTGAATGGTTAGAATTAGAATCTATGTACATATTAAGGATATTCCCAGCAATGAACGTCGCCGAGACGTTTTTTTCCTTTTTATTTTTTATTTTCTGTACGTGTAAATATTTATGTCTATTGACCTTGCCGGTTTTGATTTCAAGTGGGTGGAAATTTGCATGGGCTTGTTTCTTTTTCTTTTTCTTTTTTTGTTTTAGAGTTTTATAAATTGAATTTCTCTACAAAGGTTTTGTTTGGGTCAAACACTATTTCTATTGTTGTCTCTGTTGGTATTTGCTGATGCGATATTAACCCATTGTTGGTATTTGCTGATGCGATATTAATCCATTGTCAGGTTTCAGGTTCGTATGTTTAGTAACACCAAAAGAACTCAAGTGAACTTTTCCCGAATCAAGCTTCGAATAATTTGCGAATGGCTCAGTTTGTTTGCACCCAAGAGGAAGATTACCAAGTGGGTGACCGGGGGAAGAATCAACTGCATGAGTATCATCTAACTTGTTTTCAGAATATTCTTCCCTTACGCTTGGAAAGATTGGTGCAAAAAGTGATAAAGAATTCACCTTTAAGCATTCAAACTAATCTCAACAAATTTTATACTACCAGATTTTAACTAATACTAGTTTACTTTTATGTTTTAGCCAGTCAACTTCTTAGATAAATACTACTATATATATATATATTTTTATCAGAGATAAATACTACTCTATGCTCCAACTCAATTTCATTAAAGAATTCATCCTTTCCCCGTTCTTTTTTTTTTATGTCTCTTTTCTACATTAATATTCTCTTTTATTATTGTTTCTCAAGTATCGTAAGTTTTGAAACTGAAATTCCAACTATCGTACTTTTTATTGAAAAAGCAGATTTATTTTACTAATCTTTGAAGAGGATACAAAGATTAAACGGATTTTGGGCATACCGGCGAAAACGTCACCTGAAAACCAACACCAAAAAATGGCATGAAACCAACCGAAGTAACACACCTGAAAGCAAAGAGACATCTAAAAATTAACAACACTCCCCAACACCACAAGAGCCATAAAAGCTGTCCAAAAAAGCAAGTGAAAGACCCAACACCTAAAACCGAACCCGAAAACAAGACGATGAAAAAACACCTACAACCACAACTGAAGCAAAAAGGAACAAACCAAAAGGAACATGACCTGAATCCTGAAAACACCAAACATATCAGATGACGGTTCAGAATTCCAAAGAAAGGGGAGAAGATTTTTAGTGTCGAGCAGGTACCATGTGATGCTCGCCCGGCGAATTGGGCAGTCCATTTCGATTTTGGACGGCTTGGATTCGGAGAGAGAAACAGGAGAGAGAGAGTGTTGAGGTGAGAGGAGAGAGAGTGGTTCAATTCGGGCCATCCAATACACTTTTGGACAGCTTGGATGTGTTGCTCGGGCACTATATCAGCCGGGTGACGTGGTAGCCACCTTGCACCGAAAAATTTCTCAAGAAAGGGAGACATCTTCCACAAAGTCGACATCATCTTCCATCTCAAACTCATTCTCCGAATCATCAAGAGCATCAATTCTTTTTGCTAATTCGGCCTCCTGCATTTCCCCAAGAGTCTTAAGCATAAAGTTCCTCCCCCTTTATATTGACTGCCCAATCCGACTCCAAAATCCATCATCTCTTGAACTTCATTGAAGAAAAAAGAGTTTCGATTCTTGATATCACCGAAAGATAAAGAGGAAGAAGGGATCATCTTTTTTCTATTACTTTGTCGGCCTTGACCCCAACCTCGGCAAGAAGTTTCTCCTTAATTTTCCTCTTTGATATTCTCAACCTCCTTTCCATCTTATTAATAGCCTTAAAAGTTGATCTCTCCCCAAAAGAACTATCACCAGCAATTCCCTAAGAAGTCACAACGATCGTACTTTGATACGGTCGTCTTCGATAGAATGTCCAAGTACTAAATCCAATCGTGACTGAAAAATTAAATAAATGTTTAAAATTTCTTTATTCCTTTCCAATTTCATGAGTGATCATAGCTTGCAAATATGAGTTCGGCTCCTTTTCAATTCTACATTCAAAGGTCAGGATAAATTCATTAAGTAATCGATTTTCTTCTTACCTAATTTTAACTCATGTGATACTCTACGGGCACCCAATTATCTATGTTAATCCTTCCTCTAAAGCATTTGTCTCTTACCCATCATGTGTTTTTTTGTCAACAAAGTATCTCTCTTTTTTCTTTTTCTTTTTGGTTCAAAAAAAGAAAAGGGATCTCTAGGGGAGCTTCTCTTAAAGAAATAACGCGTTGATCTCATCGCCATCGGAACCGCAACGGGCTATCTAAATTGATTTGTTTCTATCTATAAGCTCCAATTGCATCATATGAAGTACAAAAAAAAGTCTTTTGAGGTAATTGACCTCAAATCCTGCCCCATTTTTGTGGTAGAAAGTTGCTACTGATGCAGGGAAGATTCTTGGTGGAGCCAAAGAGAGATCCTAGTCTCGATGTTAATTTGCATTTTTCTAACTCTGTTTGGATTTCAGATTTGTGAAGCTTCAATCAATTCTAAAAATAAAAATACAAAGGCTCCATAGAAGATAAAAGCTCATCCATCCAAAATCTAAAAGCTCCACCAGTACTTAGTAATGAATGGAAAACCTTAGATAATGAACGGAAGTCATATTAGGTAATTGGGTGCTCATTGAGTAGCACTTGAGTTAAAATTAGGAAAGGATAAAAAAAAATAGATAAGTTAATGGATTAATCCTAACCTTTGGATGTGGAATTGGAGGATCCTCCAATTCCTATGGAATTGGAAAGGAACCGGACTCTGTAAAATGTGTGATGCATCTCCTTAATTACTCATTACCATAAAACAAAGATTACATCAATATCACAGATCCGCAGTAACCCAATTGTGCACAGGGTGAGGGTAGCATACCCACAAAACAATTGTGATTGGTTTTGTCTCAATTCATGACCTTGATTCTCTATTAGGAAGGATTAAGAAACACCATTTAGAGGTAATAATTATTGTTAACCTGAGTAGGATATTAGGGTTAATTAATTACGGAAACCATTGGTTTACGTAGACTTCACAAACTTATTTTTTACCAATTAATGTTTCAATTATTGCCCACACCCACACGCACACCCACACCCACACCCACACCCACATATATAGTAGGCTTCCTATAAGGACTCCCTTACATATCTTATGGAAGAACTTCACATTTCCAGATCAAATTTTGCTGATCCGAACCGTTGAATGTGTTTAAAACATGATTTTAAGGGTACTCCAAATGAAATCGGCAAAAAATATGACTGGAAAGGACTTGATCCGAGTAGTTTTTCATAAAAACGATATAAATGCATTTTTATGAAAAGCTATTCCGATGAAGCCTTTTCCGGTCATATTTTTTGCCGATTTTTTACAAAGTCCCTTAAAATCACGTTCTAAACACATTGACCGGTTCAAATCGACAAAATTCGATCGGGAAATGTGAAGCCCTTCTTTAAGCTAAGTAAGGACACCTTTACAAGGAGACTGCACATATATAAATATTAGCACACACACAGTCATGACAAATTGCACCATAAACACACTCACATTCACTATGGGTCCCGCACACAAATGGTAGCACCACAACACTTACACAAATACAAACACACATAAGTCTCTCGTTTACCGTTTGGTTGGCCGAGATAATAAGATCCAGTACGTAGGCTGCCCTTGCAATTTTTTTTCCCTAAGGGTTGGCCTCGTTGCTAAGGCCGGAGACTTGGGGATTTATTCACTCCCAAGCTCTCAGGTTTGATGCTTTCCAGATGCTATCAACTTTTTTTAGAGTGAGTTCACATGCGGCTTTGCCTCGATTTTAATTTGGCCCCTCGCTAGTGTACATGGACAAAAGGATTGGTCTCCATAAATTAGTCGAAGTGCGCGTAGACTTCCCGAACACCTGAGTTACTAAGAAAAACTTGCTCAAATTCTTTATAGCAACTTCTTTTCATTTTGGTTTCGTGGAGCAGGCGACTTGACGCAATAAGAATAGAAGGAAACGAAACAAATGTTTTTACATGATTTCCCAGTTTTGTTACTAGGTATAGATTCAAGGCTAACATCAGTTTTCACTTTTGTGTTCGTTTTCCATTTTTCCATTGTTTTGTTTTTGTTTTTTAATCATTATCCTATTTTTCTCTTCAATCATTACCTTATTTCTCCTATTATTACTTTCATTTCTCTCTCTCCAATTATTACTCTATTTCTCTCTCCATCCACTACTAAAACTAAAATACACAAAGATGAAAACCAAACAAAGCCAGATCTAACGAAGAAAGGGCACAAATTTTTTCGTTTTTGGCACATAACACCAATTCTATTTTATGGTACGTATAGTCAGTACAGATCATCAATTACCGCAATGCTCCTGTCTGAATTTTGGAAATACTATTCTTGAACCCGCCGTCATTGCGAAGTTTACAAACTAGAACTGAATTAGACTTCACAAACTTGACGGTCGTACCAATGACGCAGAAATTATCGCGGTTATCACATGAGGAAGTTGCACAAGATACATGCAAGAAGGCAAAAAGATCATTACTTAAATAAAATTAAAGAGTGTTCTTAAATGTGCTTCTAGATGGTAGACGTGCAATGGAATTGCTGGAAGACTAGGAGACATGCAACCTCACAAGGAACATTATTGTGAAGAACAAATGTTTTATGTGTCATCATTTTCAGGTATCTAAAAATAAAGGTCAACAAAAAAACAAATAGGGTATTTTCCAATGGCGATTTTATATCCTTAAAAAATACATGGCGATCGATTCATTAACCTCGTCATTAATGTATGAAACTATGGTTGTGAATTTACTAAATAAAACTAATAACGGAGTGTAGGGGCAAACATTGTTTGATACGCTAAGTCTGATACGGTAAACATTGTTTGATACGCTAAGTCTGATACGGTAAATATTATGAGTTCAGTTTTTTTTATGAACAAGTGAAATTTAACTCATTTCGAACTCTGGTTAGTTGTCTAACCTTTTGCATTACAGGACCTACAAATATTAATTTATTCAACCTTGATGTTCAAAAAGATACTCCCTCCGTTCCAATTTGAAGGTCCAACTTTCCTTTTTTGGATGTTCCAAATTGATTGTCCATTTTCCAAAATTGACAACAATAAGTATCCTATTTTCCCTTTTTGCCCTCCTTGAAATTCAATTATTGATTTTGCAGCTTTTAATTTGCATTCAAATTTGAATTCCTTTCTTTGAGAATTTGTAGATGCCGCCAAGTTTGTAGATGCCTGACATCTCGGGATTTGAAAACAACTGGTACCAATTTAAATCGGTTAAAACGTTCTGCAAAAATTTTGAGGGGCAAAAATGGAAAGTCCAAATTCTGTGCATGTAATAATTGAGCTTTTTTAAAAAGTTGGAATCCCGAAGTGGGACTCTCAAATTGGAACGGAGGGAGTAACAAAGTCAACTAAAGATCCTCGATCACGTAAGTTTGACCGACTCGTTATGTGCCTACTTGGAACTTGTTTAAAAGCGTTCCACAAGTGAATAAGTCAATTGTTCCCAAAAATATTGAAAACCATACATACAAATTGCATTCAACTTTGGAGAATAAAGTTCCCTGAAATTGTTTATTCTCATAACTACTGTAGTCAATGGCTTCAAAAGTCTTTTTCTAATAGTCTTTTCTTTTCTTTCGTATAAAAGATGAGCTAATAGCATGAAAGGTTCGATGATGTTACCCTGCCTCATCATCCTATTATTTATTGTTGCTTAATTAATTCCTAATCTTTTACCAATAAATTAAATACACATTCAGTCCATGTTCCCCTATACCTATACATAATATTGGATATTATTACAGTATGATGTACATTGTCTTTCATTATTTAGTGCATTCTACGTGTTGCTTCTATCTATTAATTCCTAGAAAGTCCATCTTTAATTTCCAATATCGAGGATATGGACTTGGAGTCCATGTAAAGTACTAATGCGCAACGGGTACATATGGTTAGTCCGATTCAGAGAATGAATTACAGGACAAATCTATATATTATGCTCATGTGATAGCTTGTTCTTTCAATTTTGCCCTAGTGTATTATTCTTGGTATTGTTTAATTCTACTAAACTTTTGTTTAGTTTTTCATCGTAATTTTAAAAATTTGCCTCAACTAGAGGAATTAGAGAAGTATTAAAATGTGGACCAAAGTTGAAAAAAGTTCATTTTGGACGACAATCAAGACACACAAAAAAAAGAAAGAAAAGCTTTCATTTGCTATTTTTTCGTCTTTAGTGATTTTTTTTTTATTTGTATGTAATTTTTATAACTTTTTAGAATTCTCTCTCGTCAAGACAAATGACCAATCAAAAATTTCAAAGTGAATCTAACAAATATTTAAAAAATACAAAATTAATACCAAAACAAAAATTTAGGTGGATTTCCACTACTAAGCTAAAATAACTTTTCAAAGGTTTTGTCCTTATTCAAATTTTTTCGGGTTTGTTAGCTTTTCACCAAATTTTTGTGGATTATTGATTCGTCTCGACAAGAGGAATTAGAAAAGTAAATTTTTTTTCTAAATATTTTGGGAAATATCCGATTTTCAGCAAAAAAAAGTTGGCTTTTTCGGCTTAAAAGTGGATTTTTCTAAAAATATTTGAGTAAAGTAAAAACATTTAATTTTTCAATTTCTCTCATCAAGACAAATCAACAATCCACAAAAATTTGGCTCAAAACCAACAAGCTTGATTTTTTTACTTTATCATGGCTGGTTGGCCGATACCTATAATCCATGAAGCTGATGGCCAAAGACCTTTTCATCGTGAACATTAATATTGGCCAACGTTTCATGGTCGACTATTGTGCGGGTGGAACGGAATATACACGCTGTGTGCCCAAAATAACAAACATAACAACCAAGTGGAGATCTTGATTGCGTAATACTATGGGATATAGATTTGACAAAATGCTTCCGACGAAACTATTTAATACTCTACATGTGAATATACAAATTGTATCAGGAATTCGAGTTTATCTCATAACTTCGACAACTTACGTGCATGCTTATCTGTATCCTATGTTGCGATTATGAAATGAGCGGCTTTTGTTTTTGATTGGCATGAATGGCCTTTCTCTACAACAAATTAAGAACTGGTTTATATATATACCACCAAAACTTATAGGTAACATGGTTAATTTACCATGTAGGTAACATGGTTAACAATATTCTATAGTGATTGATAACGCTGAAATGTTCATATACGTATTCGATACATGTTGTACGGTGGAATCACCGGAACAATTCATGATGAACAAGGCTTTGGGCATCTGCTTTGTGGAATATAAATGGAATGAGAAATCAGTAGGATTTTCTTTGTTGAAATTTTGAAATTTTAAAAATCCTCATCTCTTCCCCTATTATATCTCACCTAATTCCATAGGTGCTTCCATATTCAACCCATCTGTTTCCCATAGATTTAGGAAACAATTTTCATCCCCCCTATAAATGTGTAAATGTATGTATATAAAATAGAATAAAGGGTAATAAAGGTAATTTATATATTACAAGGATGAAAACATAAACATGAAAAAAGGGGAGGATGAATTCTTACATAACATGAAAAAAGAGGATGAATATTTAAATATTCCTGCATTTTTTGCTATGAGAAAAACACACGAAAAGTGAGATTTTTTAGTAGGAGAAAAGATTATTGCGAAACAAGATCCGAGCGAGAGAGAAAATTACAATTCACAGCGTCAAATTCACAATTCATAGTGTTAAATAACCAATTCACAGTGGTAATTTATAAACTTCACAGTGTCGATTAACAATTCAAAATTCATAGTGTAAATTTGACAACTCAGTGTGAAAATGCGATAAGTCACAGCGTGAATTGTGAAGTCACAACCTAAGAAATGTCGTGGCACTAACCAAAAGAATCATGGCTTTATCATTTAAAAAAGGCTCCCACGTCGGGAGTTGGTAGGTGCAGTTTCCTTCTTGAACTCCATAAAAGAAAATTAAGTCGTGCCTACCCGTTGTGGTGATGTCTGACCTCTGGTGCAGGTCCTTTGGCCCGCCTATCGTAGTGCTGCGATCCGCAGCGAGGTTCTTGGCTCTGCGTCAGTTGGGCTGGCTCACACATTGGGAGTTTGCGTTTGTGTGTATGTGTTTATAAGATTCACTCTATCTTTCCCTAGTCAGCAATTGCCTAGGGCTCCATCCGTTCAGTTGCCAGGAATGTTGTACGGGAAAGTTATTCTCAGGAAAAGTCAAGTAAAATGAAGTAAAGGAAAAAGAAATCTATTTTTCTGTGAGTATTCATTTGACAAAATTTTTTTACAGAAAAACTCAAATTTAGTGGTTCATTTGTGAGGAAAAGACACTTACGAGAAACTTCTTTATTTTTCATGGCTAAAAGTAACTTTGAGAGCTAACACATATCGAAAAATGTATTTTGTTTAATGCAAAACCTTAACATGAAGCTTAAAAAATAAGTAGATGATAATTAAATAAACAAATTTTAAACAACTATGCTTGATTAGTTGTCGATACAAAAACTCATTAATAAATTGATGATTAGTAATTACAAAACAAAACTGAAGACTAATGACAAGATAAATAAATACTTTCAAAAAAAAATTAATTACTAATTTTTTCTACAACAATTATCTCAGAAAGCACTACAGTAATCGAAATTGTTGTTACTCATGTAAATCTCAAATTGCCTTTCTAAAAATCTAATTCATATTTTTTTGGTATTGGCGTCATTTGCTTTTTTTTTACGCGCCAATTATTTTGGCCCGACAATGGAGAAAACTTTCCCGCAAAATCCTATGCTTTTGGCCGGATCACTTTTGCAAAAAAGTAAATCTTGCAGGAAAACTTAAGAAAATGTTTCTCACTACTTTCCTGGCAACTAAACACTACAAAAATTATGGAAAAGTTGATTTTTCCATACTTTTCTGTATTTTCCTGACAACTGAACGGGACCTAGGTGAGTTAATAGGTAAAGTTACCTTCTTGACCTCCATAAAAAAAATCATTTAAAAAACATTAAGAAAAGATCTTTACACGTATGACTCTATCAAGAGAGAAAATCTCAGAAGATTTTTTACACAACCTTCCGTTGGGAGATCCACTTTGGGCCGGTCGAATTGATTAGCAATTTTATATTTCGTTTTTTTTTATTTGATTGTTCATGCAAAATATTGAACTGATCAGATTCGCATCCTGTTTTTCCTTAATTTTTGTTCTGGTAGTTTTCGGTGTTATTTATTTCTCGCAATTTTTATTAAGATTTTCGTTATGATTTTTAGAATTAATCATTCTTCTCCATGAAAGGAATTAGAAAAGTACAGAAATGTAGACCAAAGTTAAAAAAATTCATATGGAATGGCTCTAAAAATACAAAGACAACTGCTTGGTGTATTTTCATCTTCAATATTTTTTTGCCTTTTCATATTATAGTAAAAGTAGTTGGAAAATTTTGTTTATATTACGATCCGTTTGATTAGAAAGGAATTTATGTTTGAAAGTGAAAATGAGAGAGACAAGTAAGAGAAAGTGAAAAAAAAAGTTATTTTCTTCCATGCTTTGATAAAAATGAAAGGGAAAATTTCACATAGGCACCTGACTTTTTACACAAATCACACATAAACACTTGACCTTTCTTAAATTTCATATAAATACCTGAGCTTTCTAAAAACTCATCAATTCAACACCTGACCTTTTTTAAATTTTATATAAACACCTGAGCTTTCTAAAAACTCATCAATTCAAAACCTGCCGTCACCTCTTCGTCTAAAACCAAACGGGAAAAAAGTTAAGTGCTCCAATTTTTTTTGTTTGAACCAATGCGAAGATCTTATTTTTCTGATCATTTTATCCTAAAGAATCATAATTAATTTCTGACTCTAAAGCTCTCGTTAGTCAGCCCTAAGAAAGTCGTAAAATCAAATATCTCTCAGGGCTAACTTACGAGAGCCTTAGAGTTAAAAATTAATTATGATTCTTTAAGATAAAATGATCAGAGAAATAAGATCTTCGCACCGGTTTAAACGAAATGAAAATTTGAGCACTTAATTTTTTAATCATATTTTAATTAATTGCTCCAATTTTCAATTCGTTTAAACAGATGTGAAGATCTTATTTCTCTGATCATTTCATTCTAAAGGGTCATAATTAATTTTTGACTTTAAGGCTCTCATTAGTTAGATCTTCGCACAGGTTTAAACGGGTTGAAAATTTGAGCATTTAATTTTTTAACCATATTTTTTAATATATAAAAGGTTTATACATGCTTGAAAAATTAATTGCTCTAATTTTTAATCCATTTAAACCAGTGCGAAGATCTTATTTTTCTGATCATTTTATCCTAAAAAATCATAATTAATTTTTGACTCTAAGGCTCTCATTAGTTAGTCCTAAGAGATATTTGATTATACGACTTTCTTAGGACTGACTAACGAAAGCCTTAGAGTCAAAAATTAATTATGATTCTTTAGAATAAAATGATCAAAAAAATAAGATTTTTGCACTGGTTCAACAAATAAAAAATTAGAGCACTTAATTTTTTTCCGTTTGGTTTTAGACGGAAGGGTGGCGACAGGTGTTGAATTGATGAGTTTTTAGAAAGTTCCGGTGTTTATATGAAATTTAAAAAAGATCAGGTGTTGATTTGTTAAGTTTTTAAAAAGCTCAAGTGTTTATATAAAATTTAAGAAAAGTCAGGTATTTATGTGTGATTTATATAAAAGGTCAGGTGCCTACGTGAAATTTTTCCAAAATGAAAACTTTTGTAAATATCTTGTAGAAACATAGTTATAGGGCGCTACTATTCGCAACCCTTTATTTTCTCTCATAGCCCACTACATTTCGGTAAATGGTTGTTGAAAATCATACATTAACATTTCGGTAAATAGCTGTTAAAAGCAATAATATATTTCGGTAACTACATGTCGAAAATATGTTCAAATTTCGGTAAACAACTGACAAACATACATTTTCGGTAAATAACTGTTGAAAAAAATATTATATTTCGGTAATTAGATGCTGAAAATATATCTCAATTTCGGTAACTAACTGTCGAGTATAATTGAAAATTTTTAACAGGATATGGGAGAAAATAAATGGCTGCAAATAGCAACGCCCTTGTTCTGCGAAAGATTCTTATTTTGGTTTTTAAATAATTATTTTTCGTTCTCTTACTAAGTTGACGTCTCCGGTCCTTCGCCAATATCTATATATATGGATTATGATTTGCATAGTTAGAGAACTTGTTTTCCATCACACTGAGTTGTTCTAACCTTACCAGTTACCAAAAAACCAACCCAGATTGAGATTGGAGTCCCTTCTAGTCTACCGGGGGCAAAATGAACGAGGAAGCAAGAGGAATGGCCATTCTCATGGCTACTCCGTCGGAACTCGCACCGGCGGAGGAAATAATTGCTGACAACGTCGATCTCCTCACGAAGATCCTTGCATGTTTGCCGCGGAAATCCGTAGCCCGATTCAAGAGCGTGTCCAAGCATTGGCTCTCTCTCCTCTCCTCCATCGCAGGTTTGTATTTCTACACTCACTTGTGGTGCTTACAAGTAAGTAGTAACATGCTGTTTGTGAATAATACTACTCCACTAGCATATATTGGGCTTATCAAATATTGCGGTTGTTTATAATGCTCAAATGTGGGTCCCGCCAAGCGTGGAAGGGGCGTTATAAATAATTGTTTACCCAAATTTTTTTTCCATTTTCACAGCTTAATTTCTCATCTCAAGGTCCATTTCGAAAAGACCCTTTTCTTTTCTTTGATTTATAAGTTCCAGTTTTTTCTTTTGGGTTTGTTATTTTTGATTTTCAGGTTGTGGAGGTGATGATCTGTACAAAGAGCTATGGAAGGCATGTGCTGGTCCATTGGTGGACGTTCCAAGGGTTGGGGAAAGAGTGTTCTATTTTCCCCAAGGGCATATGGAACAAGTTAAGTCCGTAGAAATTCAGATCAGTTTCATATTTCCGATATTTGATTAAAGAATTTTATATGGTGTTCAGTTTTTTGTGTTATCTGGGTTCTAAAATTTATGATATTTTTTGGGGTTTTGTTAGTTGGAGGCATCAACAAATGTGGAACCGAAACAGAGAGCTACACTCTTCGATCTTCCCTCAAGTATCCTTTGCAGAGTTATGGACATTCAACTTCGGGTATGCTCTTGGCGTTTTATTGCTAATTTAAGTTTCTGTTTGGTTCCTGAGAAAGTGCTGGAAACTTGTGTCTTGTATCGGTGTATCCCAATCGGTTGGGGTTGGCCATTTTACTTGATTATAATCGACTTAATCAACTAAAGTTAGAGCTTCTCCAGCCCTTACTCAATTTTGAGTGAAAATTTAAGTAGAAGCTTTATTGGTATGATGCACTCTGATGGGAAAACCGAAATCTAGGTACAAATTTGAGTAAAAGCTTCATTAATGGCATGATTGTTAATTTGAGAGAGAAATCATAGCCTTGCAAAATTTGAGTCAAACTCAATTTGCTATGGGTTTGGGTCAACGAGTGGAGTGAATTTTAGAGGGTTTTCACTTACATTTGGAGTTTGAGTAAGAAAAAGGTTAAGGGTTGGAGATGCTCTTAATAACCAAACAACACTGAATTGAACCTTAAGTTACAAATCAACTGGGGCAGGCTACAAGATTCTCTTTCCTCCGTCATAAATGGATTCATGTCAACGAAGTCTTTTACATGCTGTCAGCTACCTAACACACAACGAACTAAAAAGTAAAAAATTCATTTATTTTCATGCAGTCTCCCTTTTCAATTTCGGCTGATTGACACCCGATGCCGTTCTGCCTTTTTAGTTAAACTACTATAGGTTGGGGTTCCGCGGAGAGTCGCTTACGTGTAGATCTATCGTGAGCTAGAGAGGTGCGATTGACCGATGGTCAGTAGGGGGATGGGAGGAGTAATCTTGTGGGGTGAGGGAAATAGCAAGAGGTACAGAAGAGACAAATGTAGCGTGTCCCTTGTTTCTTTCTACGAGGCTTAACGTCTGGCTTTTTCCGGACAGAATGAGTGGGGTCACCTTTTCTCTCGGGAAGAATGTTCTCCGGGGAAGAATGTTCTCCTTCCTCAAATTCAGTACTCACAGACTCTTTCCAGAAAAAGTCAGCTCTGTCCAATCAGGAGGAATGTCAGGGGTATTTATAGGGCACCTGGGCCTAGGTCAGGCCCAGGACGGCACTCCTATGAAACTCCAACACGTGTCTCGCCTGCACCTCTGGGTCTTGGAGAAACTCGTCCTCCCGCGGACTCTTTTCCGCAGGAGAACTCGATTCTCCATGACGCGACCTCCATCCTAAGCCACAAGAAACTCCCATATTCCCGCTGGAGCAAGGTCGCAACCAGCGGCGATCGAGTTCCCATCGCAGAGCTCCTTCTAGACCCTGCCTTGTGGTCTGGATGAAACTCTGGGGATTCTGTAATTAAATCTTTTTTCGTAATCGGCAGACCTCATTGACTCGCGGGACTTCACCCGTGGTCCTCTGCTGTTGAAGTGGTCTTTAGAGCTCATTTCTCAACTTCCACGGAGTAGGCTGACTCTCGTGGAGACTTCCTCTTCTGCGGACGCTTTCCGCGGGTGCTCCTTCCATTTTTCATACACGTGTTCTTTCCCAGATTGGATGGTCAAACCTCCTTTTTCAGGTCAAGGTTTGACCTACGTCTCTTTTCCTCGCGGACTATACTGCCACGTGTCCGTTGCTAATTGGAGAGTCAAATAGTCTTCTCTGGTCAATGATTAATCATTTTGACCACACCTACAACTACTTTCGGCTAGATTTTGGAAACTCAAAAGCACTTTGAAGTTCCTGGTCTACTCACAGTGTGGAGGAACATATGTCCTCCAAAGGTGGAGCTATTTCAGTGGATGGTTGTACAGAATTGCATTGCTTCAAGATCAGTTCTGTCAGCTTCCATCCAACAATGGGTCCTTGATCATTCATTGGAATTGCTTTAATTTGCATTGGCTTTATGTGGCAAGGGGAATAATCAATCTCTGCTACTGTAAGATGAAGACTCTCAATATTATATTGCAAAATTTCCTATTTTTCTATCACTAATTTTGATTCAGCAACTCAATCTATGGTTGATTCTGCAAGATTATTGTTTGTGATTGTAGGCTGAACGCGACACTGATGAGGTTTATGCTCGTATTACTTTAGTGCCAGAGCAAGATGTATGAACATTAAAACCCTGTGAAGTTAATTTTTCCATTCTTCTGATGGACTTTACGGCGTTATTAACCATTATAAGTTATGTATGCAGCAAAGTGAGCCAATGAGTCCTGATTCGTACCCTCCGGAACCTCTGACTCCATTTCTTAAATTCTGCAAGGTTTTAACTGCCTCTGATACTAATGGTGGATTTTCTGTTCATCGAAGGCACGCCAATGAATGCCTCCCTGCACTGGTAAAATCCTCCTCATGTTGAACTTGTTCACCTTGTTCAGTTCTTTCATTATTGCCATTTTGTTGATCGAATTACTTGATATCCTTGTTCAGGATATGAATCAGCCAACACCTATGCAGGAACTGATAGCCAAGGATCTTCATGGCAGGGAATGGCCATTTAAGCATATTTTTCGGGGTAATTGTTTTTAGTCCTTTTTGCCTCTAGTTCTAATGTTGCAGCTTTGATTTAGGAAAAGAGAACATCTTTCTTTGATTGCCGAGAGACTCGAGACTCGAGACTAGTAACAGGAAGTACCCTTATATAATCATTTGTTTGCAGGTTAAGAAACAAAAGTGTTAATACTGTCTTTGAGCACCTGAAACCTCATTCACCAATGTATTAAAAATGTGCAGGACATCCCAGGAGGCATATGTTTGACACAGGATGGAGTAGATTTGTTAATTTAAAAAGATTAGTTGCTGGGGATAGTGTCGTGTTCCTGAGGTACAGTTCTTGTCCTTTATATTTGTTTAGTTCCCTTCCAAGTCTAATATCCCCACTAAACTGTTTCCTATTTTCTCGACAATTGCTTTGGAGTTGGTAAGTCAGAGACATGTTAACACACACGAATTTGTTTCCTCTAGGGGAGAGAATGGAGAATTACGAGTCGGTGTTCGCCGTGCTGCTCGTCAACAGTGCCCTATGCCATCTTCAGTGATTTCAATCCAGAGCATGCACCTAGGAGTTCAAGGAGCTGCATATAATGCTCTGGCTCACAGGACCCTCTTTGTTGTCTTCAACAAGCCGAGGTATGATTTTTTACTTTTGTGATTTTTCCTCGGAAAGTTCCTTGTGTTTTAGAGACCACACGAAGTTCAAGTTTAATTTATTGCATTGATATAAAAACTTTCAGGACGAGTCAATTCATCGTAGGCTTGAACAAGTACCTAAAAGCTGTCAACAACTGTTTCAGAGTTGGCATGAGATTCAAGATGAGATTTGAGGGGGAGGATTCTTCTTCGATAAGGTAGTGACACATTCCATGCTTGTTATGTGTATATCTTCCACTGGAGCTAAGCTAGTGAAGAAACTGATGCATTATTATTGGTCGTCAGTTATACAGGCACCATAGTGGGGGTTGAGGATCTTTCTGCCCATTGGGAAAATTCGAAATGGCGGTCTCTGAGGGTAAATATAGTTGAACTTATTTAATTGCGATAGGTAGTTTTGAATTTTTTGCTTTGGTTTTTCAAAATGTTCTGATTTTTTTCCAGGTTCGATGGGATGAAGCTGCATCAATTCCAAGGCCCGAAAGGGTTTCTCCTTGGGAGATTGAACCTATGACACTGTTATTTGGTGTTGATTTGAGAAATCCCCCGAATGACCAATAGGGTTTCTCTTTGGGCGATTGAACCCTTTGTGCCGACGATTAGAAGGCCGAGGATGAGGAGTTGGCAGCACGGTTGCTTGAAGGTTCATTGAAGGGGGAGAATGGATGAAAACAATAGCCAATCTGCAGCTCATTATGCAAAGACTGTTTTTAGGATTAGAATCTGGGTACATATTAAGCATATTCCTGGTGATCAAAGTCGTTGAGACCGCAGGACTTTGTCTCGCTGCTGGACTTCACGGACAGGGCCTTTTGCCAACTATGTACCTAAGTGGTGCTCTGGTGACGACCTGCTCTCCCGAGCAGTAGCTATAGCTCAACCGGGCATTCCACAGCGGTCAGGAAGCCCCCATGGTCACGCCTATGGGGGTTGCTACGCTGGTTGCCCTCTCTCACCCTTTTACAGTTCAAAAAAAAGTCATTGAGACCTTTTTTCCTTTTTTTTTTTTCTTTGCTGTACTGTACGTAGTAAGGACTTGTTTCCGTTGTTTGTTTTTAGAGTTTTATGACTTGAATTTCTCTACATGAAGGTCTTGCTTAGAGGCTTTGTTTGGGTCAAACGCAATTTCTCTCTATTGTTTTCACTGTTGGTATTTGCTAACCCATTGTTTGGAAAGGGAAAATTTCATTGCTTAGAGCAAGTAGGGCAACAAATGAGCCGATTTTTTGAATATTCAAGTTCGTTTGTTAAATTTTTTTAACCAAATCGAGCTCGAGTTGCGGTTGCCTGAGTTTGAGTCGAAGCTCGAGCTTATACACGGGCGTTACCGAGGCAAAAATATCAAGTAATTATGCTTTCATGCATACAAATTTAGAGCTGCAAATAAAATTTTATTGTATACATAAATCAGTTCATATATTTATAAAATTGTAAAAACATATACAATTTCATATCGTACTTGTAAAAGTCTATAAATGTTGAAGTTAATTATATAATCCTTGGTATGTGCAAATATAAGGGGGTTCTGTCAATCGATGGAAGAGATCATTTGCATAATGTATAAATTGCAAATTACACATCACGAGACACTACAACTATTCACGAGAGTACTAAATATAACAACTCAACAAATACAAGAAATAAACCCGTCATAGATACAAAGAAAGAAAGCAAGAACACATGCACGCATGTGGAAAGATTCAAACTCTTGATCTCCAAGTGAGCTAGCTCCAATTGGTTTGCAAATATAAGTTTACACATGAATAAATATACAAGTTTAGATATGAAATTGTCATGACACACATATACTCTAGGTTCGTGAGTCTAATCGACTCGAATACTGTCAGATTCAATTCACTTAGTGCATGAAACGAATAAAAAACGAATTTTCACCGAGTTGAGCCTCGAACGTGTCACGAATCAGAATAGCTTGATTCATTTGCACCCTATGAGGAAGATACCAATTTGTTGAGTCGGGGAAGAATCAACTCCATGGGTAATGGGTATCATCCACTTTGTTTTCAGAATGTTCTTCCTTACGCTTGGAAGAATTGGTGAAGAAAGTGACATTAATGACAAGGTTTCTCAAAAAAAAAAAAAAAAAAAAAGGGAGACATGGCAAAAAATTGCCCATATTTATGTTTTTTTAGCTCAAGGACAATCACTTTTTGCAATCAAATATAAGGACAATATTAATGTGCCTATGAAAGTGCTTAAAATCCTATGATATCCTGTCAAAGTGCGTAAAACTCTAAGGTACCTTATGAAAGTGCTTAAAACCCTACAATATCCTATATATAAAAGTGCCTAAAATCTTATGGTACCTTATAAAAGTGCCTAAATCAGTAAAACCCTATAATAAGAAAGTGCACCATAAAAACTCTATGAAAGTGTCTAAACATGTTTTAGCCTAATGACTAAAAAAACTCAAAAAGTTGAAAAATCTCTATTAATAACTATTTTGCTGGTGTTCTTCCTCTAAATAAAAACTATTTTATCGTCCTTATGACTAATTTTCCAAAAAAAGGTTTCCCAAAATATTATCAATTCCCAATATAAATTTGACAATTCATAGTGCAAATTTATAATCCACAGTGTCAAATTAATAATTCATAATGTCAATTCAAAATTCACAGTGTCAATTAATAATTCACATCGTAAATTTGACAATTCACAATGCAAATATTACCATTCACAGTGTGAATTCTCACCAAAAAAATATTTTGTTTTACAAAGTTTCATAGTCGATAGATCTTACTTGATAGATTTTGTTGAATATGTTTCAAAACTGCAAATTTTATATAAAAACGAATGTGTGCAAAGTGGCGGAGCTACCTTGGGGCCCAGGGTAGCCCCGGACCCCTTTCGAGCCCCCGAGTTTTAAAATTTTATTTTGTACATACCTAATTTTGAATATTATTGATAATTATTCGTGTATAGCTATTTATAATCTTAATAATTTTGGTTTGATTTGCTAAAAAATTGGTTAGTTTACATTCTCATTTCTCAATTTTTTTAATAAATAAAAAATAATCACATGACTGTTGAAGTTGCCTAAAGAAAAAAATAAAATGATTGGTATATTTTAATTGAATTAGGGTAGAATCCTTTCAATTTACAAATATAATGTATTGTAAAGCCTAAAGAAAAAATAAAATGATTGATATATGTTCACTGATATAATAAATATACATTTCGATAAAAAATATATATCTATTAATTCGGTCTCTCTCGAATCAAAATCTCGACTCCGCCATTGTGTGTCAAATACGAACGACAACACTTATTATTGAAGTTTATATTAGAAGAAGAATGAAAAGGTGACACATTCTATGTTCCATGAGTATTGGATAATGTTTCCAATGTTCAGAATACGCGAGCAGGGGTATTCCGGGAATGAATATTTGAGAGGACTTCGACATGAAGCAATAGCACGCGCGATGTTTGCTTAGGAAAAAGATCCCTGCGACCAACCGGGCAGCCTCTATATACCGGACTCGGGATGCGGTAATGCACTTTCCGTATTATAAGTGTAGTATGATTAATTTGGCCATCTATTCCGGTAATGAACGGTTTGAATTTTCATTTGAATAATAGACGGTTAGGATTTGTAGGAGCTTGAATTAAATCTAAGCCGTCCGTACCGAAATAAACGATCGAATCGGTCGCACTACACGATGTAGTGCGATGAGTGCACTATAGCTCCTCTCATTCCCTATATATCACATTTTTATCAAAAGCAGATTTTTTTTTACTAAAGAGAAAATTAAATTTGTATAAAAAATGAGTTTAAATTATTTTAACCACTGTCATTATGGACCCGACCAGTACTTGTTGTATATTCGGACAAAAAATTAAATTGATCAAACGTTAATACATATATCAAAACAAAACTCGAATCTTGGTTTATAAAAATGAGCAATCTTGGACAATTTACTTCAAAATCATGATCATCCATATTATAAACCGAAATTTAGATACACAATTAACTGATTTTTTTCACAAATGTACTATTTCGCGGGTCTGACATAAACCAAACCTTATTTTCTCACTCCCCTCCCACCCGATAAGCCCAGGAACGAACCCCTCACTTCTCTCTATCGAATCTCACTACAAATCCTTGATTCCACCACAAATTCCACCAAACCCACTTCAAATCTTCGAGTTCCAACCTGGGAAGCACAAGTTCGACCATCAATAGTGGCTGTTAGGGCTCGAAATCAGTCAATCTCAGGGTGAAATCGAATTTCATCTCCTTCGCTGCAGTCAGGTACGACGTTAGTACCCTGTCTGGCTCAGGGTTAAGCCCAGCAAGTCCATGGGCTTGGGCATGTCATGATCAGAGAGAATTACCAAGAGGTTGTTTTTTCTTTTCTCAGTGGTCGTTACTTCCCTTAACAGAAAGGAAGTTGGTTAGTTAGTTAGGGCCAGCTGAGCTTGTAATTCTGTTACTGTGTAACTGTTTTTCCTGTTGCTTTATACCTAGGCTATAAGTAGTGGAAACGAGGGGAAGTAAGGGCATGTAATTTTCTTCTGTAAAATCATTGGGTTGGAATAAGAATCTGTCCTTCTTTTTCCATTACTTTTCCAAAGCTTTTTTCTTCTTAGTCATTACATTGGTATCGAGAGCTAGGATTTTCTTCGCCTGTGGAGAGCCATTGCAATGGCCGATGGAACTAGAGGCCAAGAATTCAAGAGATTGGATGAATCTATTCGTCTGCTTAAGGAGGGTTACGAAGTTCACAGTAACGAGATGGAAGAAATCAAGAATTCGTTGAAGGATCACGACAAGGAAATGGGGGAAATCAAGCATTCTTTGAAAGATTTGGGGGATATTAAGGAATTGTTGACTGTTGTTACTCTGAAATACGATCAGACAGCTGCTCATTTCTATGGAAAGAAACAGCCTCAAGAAGCGCCGAAGGGACGGGACAACCAGTTGGAGATTATTGGGTCTTCTCACCGTGAATTCGATCAACCACAATCTCAATCTTCTCCTGCTTTTGGTACCAGGTATGCCAAGATTGATTTTCCTAAGTTTTTTGGTGAAGATCCCAATGGGTGGGTTTATAAATGCGAGAGGTTTTTGAGTATAATTCCATTGATAACAACAATAAAGTGAGGTTAGCAATCTTGCATTTGGAGGAAAAAGCTATACAATGGTATCATTAGTTCGAGAAAACCCACTGTGTAGTCAACTGGAATTTGTTTAAACAAGGGCTTATTACTCGATTTGGCCAAATTTGTATGAGGATGCTGTTGGAGAATTGACAAAGCTTAGACAAATTGCATCTGTTAAGGAGTATCAGGAACAATTCGAAATCTTGGCCAACAAAACCCTAAATTTTCCTGAAACCTTCTTTACTAGTTGTTTTATCAGTGGGCTTAGGGAAGAAATTAGGGCTAATGTTTTGATGTTCAGACCTATGACCATATCCCAGGCCATTAGTCTGGCCAAACTTCAGGAGTATAGCATTGAGGCTTTAACTAAGAAAACCAGACAAGGGATCAGGATAGGGGAATCCAATTTCCCTAACCAGTTCAAGCCTAGTAATTACTCAAACCATGTGCGGAAGGAGCTTCCAAAGGAATTAGAGGAGAAAAAGGCCAAGGGATTGTGTTTCAAGTGTAATGAAAAATACACTAGGGGACATCAGTGCAAGAGAAAACAGTTGTATGCCTTGGATGGGGAACAGGAGGACCAAGAACTGGAGCAGTTTCAAGATGAGGGAGAAGAGGAACCTCGGGAATAGAATGAGGAATTGCAGATTTCAATTAATGCTCTCACTGGCTCAACTTCTTACAGAACAATGAGGATTCAGGGCAATGTTAAGAAAAAGCTGATTATAATTTTGATCGATTCAGGAAGTACCCACAATTTCCTTAACCTAGAAGTGATCAAGAGGGCAGGTGTGCAAACTACAGAAACAGATCCACTACCTGCATCTGTGGCAGATGGAACTAAAATGATTAGCACAACACTTTGTAAAGGCTTCAAATGGGAAATGCAAGGCACAGTTTTCCAAGCTGATATGAGGGTCCTATAGCTCAAGGGTTGTGATATGGTTCTGGGCATACAGTGGTTGGCAACTTTAGGACCAGTTAAATGGGACTTTAAGAACTTGTGTATGGATTTTTCTCTTAATGGAAGGAGGCATGTTCTAAAGAGGGGGGAAAAAGAAAGTATTGCAGGTGGTTGGCCCAGAAAAAATGCAGAAGCTACTTCTCAAACAACCACAAGGACTGGTGGCACAAGTCTTTGCTTTGCAAGTTGAAGAGCAATCTGAACCTACAAGCCTTGAAGTGCAGCAGTTGTTAGCCAAGTATGATGGAGTATTTCAAGAACCCAAGGAGTTACCTCCGTCACGAGCACATGACCATCACATTCCATTAAAACCAGGAGCTGAGCCACCCAATTCAAGACCATACAGGTACCCCTATTTTCAGAAAACTGAAATAGAGAAACAAGTAAAGGAAATGCTGACATCAGGGGTAATACAAGCTAGTGTAAGCCCTTATTCCTCACCTGTTTTATTAGTTAAGAAGAAAGATGGAACATGGCATATGTGTGTAGACTACAGGGCTTTGAACACTACCACTGTTAAGGACAAATTTCCTATTCCTGCCATAGATGAATTGCTGGATGAGTTGTGTGGAGCTAAGTACTTCTCTAAATTGGACCTACGGGCTGGATACCATCAAATTAGAGTGTTCCCACCTGACATTCCAAAAACAGCTTTTAGAACTCATGAAGGACATTATGAGTTTGTAGTAATGCCTTTTGGATTGACTAATGCTCCTTCTACTTTCCAAAGTCTCATGAATGAGGTCTTTAAAGCATACCTCAGAGATTTCATTTTGGTTTTCTTTGATGATATACTGGTATATAGTAGTACATTTGGGGACCATTTGAGGCATTTGGACCAGACACTAAGGCTACTGCAGAAACATTAGCTCTATGCTGAAAGGTCAAAGTGTGTATTTGCCAAACAAAAGGTAGAATACTTGGGGCATTTAGTTTCTGACAAGGGTGTATCTGTAAAAACTACTAAAATCTCAGCTATGCTTAGCTGGCCAGTTCCTCAAACAATCAAAGAACTAAGGGGTTTTCTGGGGTTAACAGGCTACTATAGAAGATTTGTCAAGAATTATGGTAAAATTTCAGCCCCTCTGAACCAGTTGCTTAAAAAAGACTCATTCCAATGGTCTGCTACAGCTACTACAGCTTTTAATGAACTCAGGACTGCTATGACCACATTACCAGTATTGGCACTACTTGACTACACTAAACTATTCGTGGTTGAAACTGATGCATCTGGTAAAGGTTTGGGAGCTGTGCTCATGCAAGAAGGACAACCAATTGCTTATTGGAGCAAGAGCTTATCAGAAAAGAATCAAGCACTTTCTACTTATGAGAAGGAATTAATGGCAGTTGTATTAACAGTACTCAAATGGAGACACTACTTATTGGGCAGGCATTTTCTCATCAGAACTGATCACCAGAGCCTCAAATTCCTACTAGAACAAAGGGTTGCCACTCCTTTTCAGCAAAAGTGGATTACTAAGCTCATTGGGTATGATTATGACATTGTCTATAGGAGTGGACAAGAGAACAAGGCTATTGATGCCTTATCTAGAAGAGAAGATTCCATTAGGGAAACTGCCACTTTGAATGCCATATCTTCAATGGCTACAAATTGGATGCCTCTTATACAACACAGTTGGCAACAAGATGGTCATTTACAGCAATTAATGGCAGATTTGGCACATGATGGTGCCACTCACCCAGGATTTTTATTAGAACAAGGGATGCTTACCTACAAAGGCAGTCTAGTGGTTGGAGATTCAGCTGAGTTAAGGGAGAAAATCATTGCAGAATACCATAATACATCAGTAGGAGGACATTCTGGTATTGACAAAACCACACGGAGGATTAAGAGAACCTTTTATTGGAAAGGTCTTAAGAAGGATGTGCAGAAGTATATCTCAGAATGTGATGTTGGTCAGAGATTTAAAGGGGAAAATTTGCATGTTCCAGGGCTGCTGCAACCCCTCCCTATACCAGAGAAAGTATGGATAGATATCTCTACGGATTTTATTGAAGGGCTTCCTAAATCCCAAGGTAAAACTACTATATTTGTTGTAGTGGATAGGTTGACCAAATATGTCCATTTCTTGGCCCTTTCTCATCCTTATACTGCTAAAGATGTGGCTCAATTATTCTTGGACAACATCTATAAGTTGCATGGGATACCTGCTACCATTGTGTCAGATAGGGATGCAGTTTTTACTAGCACATTCTGGCAGGAGCTCTTTAAGTTGCAAGGGTGTCAACTCAATCCCAGTACAGCTTACCATCCTCAAACAGATGGCCAAACTGAAATTGTCAATAAATGTTTGGAGAACTATTTGAGATGCATGTGTGGGGACTGTCCAAAACATTGGGCAAAATGGTTGTCATTAGCAGAGTGGTGGTATAACACCTCTTATCATTCCTCCATCAAGACCCCTCCTTTTTATGCTGTATATGGGCAGGAGCCACCTGATCACAACTTTATGAATGTTACTACTTCATCAATGGCAGCAGTAGAAAATTGGGCTACGGAAAGGGCTACCATTTTGAGGATGCTTAGGGAGAATCTACATTCAGCTCAACATCGAATGAAACACTATGTTGACAAGCTAAGAACTGAAAGGGAATTCGCTGTAGGTGATTGGGTGTTTCCGAGACTACAACCATAGAGGCAGACATCTCTAGCTCTGCAGAGGAACATGAAGTTGGCACCACGGTTTTATGGACCTTTTCAGGTCATTTCCAAGATTGGCAAGGTAGCTTATAGGTTGTTATTGCCAGATACAGCCCAAATTCACCATGTGTTTCATGTATCGTTACTGAAAAAGAAGTTGGGGACAGGTGTGGTGGCTACTCCAACTCTTCCACCCGTCAATGAGGAGGGTAACATGCAAATAGAGCCAGTGGCTATGTTGGAAAGGAAAATGGTGAAGCGTAATAACCGTGCCGTAGTTCAGTGGTTGATGCAATGGTCCAGATCATTCCCAGAAGATGCCAAGTGGATCGACTATGAAGAGCTTACCTCAAAGTTCCCAAATTTCCAGCCTTGAGGTCAAGTCTGCTTTTAAGGGGAAGGGAATGTCATGATCAGAGAGAATTACCAAGAGTTTGTTTTTTTCTTTTCTCAGTGGTCGTTACTTCCCTTAACAGAAGGGAAGTTAGTTAGTTAGTTAGGGCTAGCTGAGCTGGCACGTGCTTCTTGTAATTCTGTTACTGTGTAACTGTTTTTCCTGTTGCTTTATACCTAGGCTATAAGTAGTGGAAATGAGGGGAAGTAAGGGCATGTAATTTTCTTCTATAAAATCATTGGATTGGAATAAGAATTTGTCCTTCTTTTTCCATTACTTTTCCAAAGCTTTTTTCTTCTTAGTCATTACAGGGCAATCCCCCGGGTCGAGGCACTCAATTTTTTTTTTTGATGATATACTATACTATACTCAAATTTACATGAAGGACGCTTAGGGTTTGTTGGTCAACAGCATGTGAAGGAGGCAAGATGACGAAGGTGCGAAACTTGCGGGCAGCATGTCAAATCCTCTTTTGAGGATTTATAGGTACTATATAATTTTTGAGAAAGGTTTTGCAAGAAGTATTCCTCTTTTGAGGATTTATAGATATACTAGGTGCGGCCAGCACGTATGTGATGTGCCCGTTGAAGAGGATATACTATTTTGTTTCAGGGCAAAGATTAATGTTGTTTTTTATGGTCAAGGTGGAAATGCAAGTTTTAAGGGAATTAACCCAAAGAATATAACACCTGCCTATCAAAAAAAAAAAAAAAAACACCTCTCGACTAAAAGGAATCACACCATATGAACATGAGGCAAAATGTACTCTATTAGCGAGTGTGATATCAGAGTTCAAGTCTTACAATCAAAATATGTTGCATGGATTACAAAAATGAGAACAAATAAAAAACTGCTATTGACATTCAAAGTTAATTCCATTTAAAGTCCGTTGTCATGCATTGATCCAGTGCTTCATGCACAACACGAATATCATGCTCATCGAAACTTCTGATTTATCACAGGAAGAATAGTTGGTGTTGTAATGACATTCATCTAAGGTTTTGCAACCCTATGTGCACGAGGGGATTGCTAATTTGCTCGTAAGGGAGGTATTGTATAGGTTGATAGGCATTTTAATTTTCTTCTTATAGACAAAGATAACAGCATCATCTTGGTAGCTTGTATTGATTGCTAGACCCAATTCTGAAAAACTTAAGCTCCTGGGAAACTTGGTGAAACAACAAGAACATCAAAGCATCAACCTTTCAAAAACCCAAATCTTAGTTTTACTTCCAAATGGCAGCAATTATAGAGTCTCAAGCTTAGGTTGTCCAACGGCCTGACAGCTACAGCACTTCAGAAGAGCTAACATTTCCTAATGATTCATTATATGGTTTAAACTGTAAGTATTTCAGAGTTGCCGGATTACAAATGCAACTGTTCTAAGATGTTTCTGACAGCCATCCGAAAACCAAATTCCGTTCCTCTAAAATAAACAAAAAAATAAAGTATGTCCTAACTTCATACATTATGTAAAAATAGCATCTTCTCTCAAATGTAAAATAGTCCTAACCACATATTACTTGTGAAGGGAGAAGTTAAGGTCTAAATGAATGACATGTATAGGTAAACAGAAGGATTTTTAGAATGTCCTCGACTGGCGTCAATGTAAGCTTATGCATAGCAGCTCAGAAGGGGCTCAAGGCCACACACAAATGACAACTGAACAAAAAGAGACGTAAAACATCACTAACAAAAATGTTGGTGCGGCTGAAAACATTTGCATCCCGTGACGTCTACCATGAGCCTCAATGCTTTTCACAGTTGAATAGGAGGTCTGAGTTCGGCTCACTCATAATACACGCGAAAACCTACCAACTACACAATTTTGTACATTAGTACTGCAACACCAGATTGTAGTTCGGCATGGGAAACCGACCGTCAATAGCTTTAGTAACATTCCTTCCATCAACACCTTTCAGTCCATATCAAATCCAAGTGATTTGTCCAGATGACCCGCATTCTGTATCATTACACAACGACATAATGAATATGACCTTGATGAACATGAGATCCACAAATTACACAATTTCTTCTACATTGATGTAAACTTCATTGCAAATAGATAAAAGCATTGAATATTTAATGAGATAACATTCTGCTATATTATAAGTTAACTGATTTAAAATAACAGAAGGTACAAAATTACTATAGTTTGTTCTAAATACACTGATTTCACACCTATCAGAATAGAGTTGTTTCCTTCGATAGTCAATCATCCAATGTGATCCTTCGATGTAAAACCAGGATATAGCTTATCGAGAGATGGTCATATAATTTCTCATCTATAAATAGAAAAGGGGAATGACATTGACCTTCACCATTTTTTTATTTTGATAGATATAAGAATCATGTAGATGGGCCCTGCAAAATGGTTCTACAAACCAGGCTTTCTATCATTTAACAACTCTAATGCCACTTCACTAAGCACAATTACTTTTGCAATATGACACAATACCAAAATCCATAAAAATGTGGAAGCCTTTTTTTATAAGTGAAAGAGTTTCTAACTAACTTCAAATACCTTTGGAGGTTGCCTCGATAGGAGAAAGAAGAAAAGAAACAGAAGTACTGGTCCAATGTTATTATGGTGCCTTGTTATGGCGCAGCTCATTGGAAGAATGTGGGTTTACGAATTTGGCTAGCTTTTGCTTCATTGATTTTGATCCAAAGCATCATAGCACTGCGACCTTGCATGGAAAACTTTGTGACCAGCGAAATACATTTTAGAACGCACATTTTGAAATATAACACACATTCGGAGGCACTAAATTTGTTAATCCTTCAAACTTTTACAGGAGAAAAAATAAGAATCCATCCAACAAAAAAGAGACGTCAATTACCTAATGTAGCAACTTAGCTAAAATAACTCCATTAAGGAATAATCAAAATCAAGCTGGGAACAAAAAAAAACCACTGACTTTCTCATAGTAGATTCAAAACAAGTCAGTTTGAACTCTAATTGTTCCATCAAATTCATTCCCTTATGGATTAAGCTAAATATCAGTATGGTTTTGATTGTTTTCTAATTCATGTCATCCACTGTTCCAAAAGGAAATAAAACAGCACATTGAATCTATGTGCTTTTGCAAACGTGTACATATTTACTTAAACTATATATAACCATCTCAAATTCCATATGTTGAGACAATAATCTCGAATCTTTTCTCCGTGCCCGTTGTCATGATCTCAATAGACTATAGAAAAATGACCATGAACAAGAAAGGATCTCTTGGAAAGGGCAACTGTTGACACTTTCATTTCTATCACAGATCACTAACCCAATGTTTCTCTCTTCCATTGGTTGCCCCTATAAGAGCGAATTGGTAAGTTTAATTTATGTTCTTTGAAAGTGATTGTAGGATTCAAAGTGACAACCAGAGCCAAGCAATTATTCGTTATGGATTTTCACCTGATCACATACAAACCACCGCTGTTAACCAATAAATTTGGTCAAATAAATGGAGAGGTGACAGATAGGTGTCATATTTTATTGTAAGAACTTTTGTACTAAATTTAAAAAAGAAGAAGACAAAGACAGTAAAAGCTGGTAGGAATAACATAACTATTTCACCCAATTTTCAATTAGATAAAATTTTATATACTCCAAACACAAACTACAAAAAGAGATATGAAGGAATCCTTAGCATAGGTGGCTTTTCCTTTTCCCTTACCCGTAGAGCTTGACACTTTTCAGATACTATGTAACACTTTTCAGATACTATGGACAAGGAGATGTATAATATCATCACCGCTAAATAATTGCACAAAGTTGTATCTATGTTTAACCAACAAAGACAATAGATCAAACTGGTGGATAAAATCATCCATTCGAATTTTTTACCTATTCGGCTATTTGAAAATTGGTCACAAATCCTCATCAGTGTCTTCGCTGGAGATTGAATGAACGTTGAATCTGCACTGGCTGATTCCTGCATAGGTTTTGCACACGTAGGCCTTAATTGTCACGTGGCACTTTTTGAATTCAGCTAACCGTGGAGCAACGGGAGTGGAAGTTGTTTCTGGCTTCCTGCATTAAGTAGATAGCAATTAGTTTTTGTTCTTTGTTTTTCTCATTACTTGAATATGTACATAACCTAAAGGTCCTAAGCTTTTGTGGCAAAGCAGAGCACTGAGAATTTAAAAAATGGAAGCAAAAGAAACCTTTGGCCTTTGGTACCAATTTGCATACTCCTCTCATTCCTTATTTTCATCTCTTGCCTACTAAATCCTTATTTTAATTCTTAGTCTCTAAAATGACCAGGCAGGAAGTTTTCTTAGAGAAGATAGTTAGTCCTTTGTTTCAAACAAATACGTTATGGTATTTGCAGAGGTCCTAATCTTACCAGCAGCAGCAGATGAGTAAATGAATTCTGAATTAGGAAGCCTTGAAACAATGCTGCAACATATAGTGACAGCTAATGGAAAGGTTGGAATCTTTGCCATGCCATCCGTTCCCTCCCCACAGGTTTAGTCAATCCCGAATCGAACAGCGAACTTAGTGGCTCCAGCTGCAACATCAGAATATTTTCAGCAGTAACTTTGTATTGCAAAAACTTGTTGCAATAAGATCCCTCATATGCAGTAGTGACCAATAAAGTGCACAAGTAACAGTAGAGAAACACATGTACCCTACAGGCACGAAGACTGTCCAATGGCCGAAGACACCACCCCAAAGGACACGAGACACAAGAGCAAGACAAATGAAGAAACAAGAAAATCCTTCAACACAATAGCCAAAACAAACAGAAAAAAGGATACTCAAAAAGAACAGGCAAACGCCAACCATTAAAGCCAAAACCGAACTAATACACAATGTTAAATGGCCTGTACTTTAAAGCAAGT
This sequence comes from Rhododendron ovatum, assembly GCA_019656835.1. Lineage (NCBI taxonomy): Eukaryota > Viridiplantae > Streptophyta > Magnoliopsida > Ericales > Ericaceae > Rhododendron > Rhododendron ovatum. The sequence continues at coordinate 45,815,872 of CM033798.1, forward strand.
AAAAATGTAAAAGCTAGAGTAAAGAGCACATCTAAATTTGGAAAAGGGTTAAAGAATGATCATTCAGGACCTATATGCAGTTCTCTTTATTAACTTCAGCACACATAATTGGACCAAAATAGGCAAATACTTGCATAAGCTGCTGGAGACAAAACAGATCAGAACAAACCACGCTACCAGGAGAAGGAAGAGGACAAAAGAACCCATAAATTCGAGGAAAAGCTAATGCAAAAGAAACGAAAAAACAAAACACATAAACCTAAAGAAGCAGCAAAAAATTAATCAAGTCCCCAACCCAAACACAGAGCAAGAAAAACAAAATACATGCACTAAACGGAAACAGGGAATGCATAGAAAAAAACCAGTAAAGTGGTCAGAAAAGTTACAACAAACCCACCGCACTACATCGCCGCCACCCGTCAATCACAGATGCCGTGGAATACATCGGCGTCAGCCCAGACCCAAATCCGTCAGCGGCCACCTCAGTTCCTCCCGTCCCTTCAACCTGTCCCATGACAGAGTTTTTTGGCCTGAAATCTCGTGACCCAAGCTGCTCGATCTGGGCCTTGGTTTAGGGTATGGTTTAGGTGACGGGAAACCTCTGAGAGATTTCGGGGTTTGGTTTAGGGTTAGAGGTCAGAGGAGTGAGGGAGAGGGGAACTGGCGGAGAGAGAGAAAGGAGGAGGAGCTTAGCCGTTCACGGACAAAGAGGAGTGAGGGAGAGGGGAACTGGCGGAGAGAGAGAGAAAGGCGGAGGAGCTCAGCCGTTCATGATTTTTCCGTGGGTACAGTGTGGTACGAGAGGAGGGGGGTTGAATTAGAAGGCTGTGACGTGGCTATTTTCTGTCCAAGAGAAAAAGTCTGGCCGAAATTACAATTATACCCAACTGGACAACACTGCGCGTCTGGGCATCCGGGGGCACAATTGGAAAATTCGGACCAAAATTGGCAAGCGGTGCAATTAGCTTTTATTCTCTTAGTTTTAAAGCTTAGAGATAACGGTTGGATATAGGAGTCTTCTGTTGGTTTCTCAAGAACAAATGCTTTAAGGCTTGAGGAACATGATTCAACTTAGGGGTGTTAAATTGGCGGGTTTGAGTCAAATTGAATAAGTTATTAATGGGTTAGGTTCTTAATGGGTCATTGACCCATTTAGATCTAATTAATTATGAGCCCAATTACCCATACCCAACCCAACTTATTTATTTGAAATCAAACCCGACCTGCTCATTAACCTGGCCAATTAAATATATATTATAATTTAAAATGACTAAAATATCCATATACACTAAAATGACCTATTACCCTTATACATTTTAATGACCAAATTACCCTTGTATACTAAAATTACCATAATACCCCTATATACTAAAATGACAAAATTACCCCTGTGTACTAAAATTATTGAACCAAATGGAGATTCTACTGAAATTTTAGCATTCAGTAAAAAATGATTCAGACGAATTGACTAGATCAAAAAAAAAAAAAGGAATGACTATTGCCAACTCCAAAAGTTTCCTTCGAAAACAAAAAAAAAGAACTTTTCAAAAAATGAACCGAGTTGAGCAGCTCGTGGCTCGGCTCGACTCTTTAGTGACCAAGCCGAGCTTAAGCACGAGTTTTTGGCTCATTTTCTAAACCAGTATATGTCACGCCCTCGATTTTTAACATAAATAAATAAGTCATTTCAAATAAAAGACCCTTGCATATATATATATATATATATATATATATATATATATAATACCCAAAAGAGTTTTCCACATGTATAATTTTACAAAATAAGTCCCCAAGTCAAAAGATATACAACTTTGGCACTCCGGCCCCAAATATACAGAAATACAAGTACGAACCTATTTAGAATATTACAAACGTTTAGTCAAAAGAATTGAAATGATAAGTTACAAATACATCTCAGTCAAAATAATATTAATACAAAGATGCTTAAGTAACTAAATGAGATTAGCTTCCAAAAAAAAGTCTTTCATTCCCAAGCACATATTGCATGCGAGCTATTGTCCAGCATTTTGTCCTAAAAAGAAAGATTAAGTTGAGTTACACTAACCCAGTAGAAAAATCTTTACCAATTCCATGTATAAATATGAAGCCAAGTGCAAAATGAGATGACAATGGGGATGTAGTTCAATCATGAGATAACAACGAACTCTTAGGTGTATCGACATTCATTGCGATCGCTAAAGGACATGCCATTATCACAAAAGTCACATACTTCACAAGACTTATGCACTTTACCAAGTCAATACGACTCACTATCCCAAATTCCCACCATCGATATTCCCACCCCTTGCGTTACCTTATAGCACTGTGAGGATTACCGTGTTACCAATCCTTACGTCACAGTGATTCCTAACGACTCGAGTCACTGTATTACCATCCATTGCGTTATGATACCTGTCTAAGTCTCTGTATTACCACCACTTGCGTTACGAGACTCCCTAAACCAACTTCCGACTCAAACAACCACTTTCTCACACAATATGCAAGTCAAAACTCTCTCGTGTTCACATTCATAGATGAGACTTCATACAATATGCCAACGTTATCACAAATATGCATAAACATTTACAAGTGCCAACAATCAATAGAAAGTATTTAAATGAAATTTCAACTAAGCAATTCCTTAATCGTTCTTCACTAAAGGAAGGCCAATGGGTCAAGAATGTCATCCACTAATCATAGGAAGTCATAATGACAAAACAAGAATCATAAGAGTAGCCAATGGATGTTGGGAGACTGACACACCCCCACTCTAACGGTCATAACGTTTTGTATACTTAGAGTCTTTAGGATATTTTAGTGGCAATGAAAAGCTAACTTCAAGACTTTCAAATCGATAGAAAATTTGTATGAAACGGATATCGAACAAAGAAGTTATGACCGTTTGAAGTTAGGCTGAAACCCAAAAGACGAGCAGAATTTTCAGAGTGGGGAAGGATCGATCCCCCCATCACCAGGGATCAATCCTTGGGCTTGCTGGACCAGAAATGAAAAGGGGATCGATCCCTACGTGATTTTGAGCGATTTTCTGTAGATTTCGACAACTTTCGAAATAAACGAAGGGAGACGATCAAAACCCGATTCTTGTACCAAACCAACATATAAACACATAAAATAGGTAAAGAAGTCCATACCTCGTGACGAACACCAAGATCTATGAGATTTGAGTAAGCCCTAGCTTTTTTGAACTTCAAATCTTTGATTTAAGCTTAACCCAAGGATTTTCAAGCTCAAGAACACGATTAGGAGGCCGAAGGGAGGTTAATTCTTGGGTTTCTTGATAGATAGAGCAAGGTTTTGTGAGAGAGCAAGAGAGAGAGAGAGAGAGGGGAGAAAATGATCTCCTACACACCATACACCCATTATATATACCCTTATATCTTTATATCACCCCCATCCTCAATCTTCTATTCTTTCACTTCACTCCTCAATTCAATCAACCAACAAATAAATCTTATTTTCTCAATTAAGTATTTAATAAGCATTTCAATAAGTAAAATTATTTGGATCTCTACAGTATAACCCTTTTCAGTAGAACAAAAAAGCAATCCAGAATTGCCAATGTTGATGCCAAAATATGGGTCCATCCAATGACCAGAGGTGCTTCCAGTCGTGGACCCTTCGAAGATTAAGTTAGTATGTGTAGAGAAAAACTATTTGCTCTGCAATCTAAAGGAGAAGACTCTGAGCGTACCTTATTTTCACAACGTCTACTGTTTATATAGTACTTTGCATGACTGCCAACCATGGTGGTGATCGTGGAGGAGGTTGGCAGCGGTTATCTCCAATAATGGGCCGCATGATCCGGGGGAGTCAGGCACATTCAAGGTCGTGGTCGACCCATGACCTTCCCCGGGGATTATCGGGAGACATTACCCAATATGTGCAGTCGTGGGAAGATCCCTCCGCCAGGATTGGCTGGGTCGGCCCTTTGTGCTCCGACTGTCACCCTGGGACAGATGTCGATCGTTTGTCGGTCGACATTGGTATTCCAAAAATCCCCTCATAAGCCAACATCACATTCCAACTTAAAAGTTCAGTCCGAAATACCTCTTCTCTGGTTGGAGGAAAAAGCAGCAAGTGATTGGAAGATAACCAGACCTAAACATTGGGTTTCTCATTCTGACCCAATTAATAAATTGATTAGATTGGATTTGTTTTTTAGAAGATGAATTTGGCTTTCTTAATGAGTTTGTATTCAATTTATCACCCCTCAACTCTAGTGCCCAAAGGACCTAAACATTGAAAGTTGTTTATTGAGTTTCTTTATGAAACTAAGGCTCTTTTGAAATCCACGGAAAGAAAAAAAATAATTGAGAAGAAAATCAGGCAACATCGGGAAAAAACAATTGAATTGAGATTTGAGAATTTCTCACTTTTTAGGACAGATTTTTTTAAAAAAAAATTTCTCTTTTTTCCCACTTCTTTGTAAAAATTCACACAGAACCTAAGGTAGATAAATTTTCTCTTTTTGAAATCTATTATAATTTGTTCGTTTGTGGTGCTCAAAATCTCTACGCATGATTCCAAATCAAATTATTTTTCTTTATCTATCTCTCTCCATTCATTACCAGTGGCAAAGCCAGTATTTTGTTACCAGGGGGCTATATTTTTTATCGGAATGTATAATTATTATATTATAAGGTTTTTTCTTTTCAGTTCATTACATTTGTACATTGAATTAATTCTTTAGGCTATTTCAATTGTCACATGCTTATTTTTTTATTTATGAAAGAAATTGAGAAATGAGACTGTAAAATAACCAATTTTTTTTATCAAATCGAAGCAAAATTATTAAGATTATAAGTAACTATACACGAATAATTATCAATAATATTTAAAATCAAGTATATACAAAATAAAAATTTTAAAATTCAGACACTCGGGGAGCCGAGGCCCCCTAAGCCCCTGCATACCTCCGCCCTTGCTCATTACACTTCAAAATCTCCCTCAAAACCCAAACTAAACAGAGATGTTTGTCACCAAATAATAAATATCTTTAGCTACACTCTTTTAATGATATTTTTGTCACTAATATTATTTAGTGACAAATTTTGCATGTCAATATAGGTGAATTTTCTTGTAGTGTGATTTAAAGAATTTGATAATAAGATTTTTTTTTAAATCGAACCATGCTAATCATAAAGCATTGTAACTAGGGTTTTATTTCATTTTTAATTGTTGATGTACAATGTAACCTTAATTTTATTTTTTTATTTATATGTTTTTTTTAATTTTTATGACTTAGGCCCGTTCCAGTTTACCTTTCTTTTGTAAAAGTTCTTTTTTTTCAATTTTCAAACTCAAATATAATGAAAATAAAAAATTAAAATTTTAATTTTTTTTTGCTCGTATAAAAGTTCTCAATGAGATTTATTAAACAAGATCCATATTGATAAAAAAATTATTTACGTAAACACACATTTTTAAACTTAAAATTACCTACTTTTGTAAAAATATATTTTTTACAATCTGGAGCACCCTCTAAACTAGCGGGCAATTAAGTTTGGAGTTGGGAACGTCGGTGCGGCCCTAGCCCCTATGTAACACCCCCCCCCCCCCCCCCGCCCCCCCCCCCCCCCCCCCCCCCCCGCATTGTGGGCACGCGCCCCGAAAATTTTTATTTATGCAAAAATTTGGGTGCGGCCCTTTTTGGAAAAAAAAGCGCAGCGAAATGTCTCGATTCAGAGTTGCCACTCGGGTTTTAGCGATGAAACACCCAAGGAACAGAACTCGAAAACGTTTGCTATATTTGTTTCATTTTGAAAAAGGCTTGTAGACTGGACCGTCGTCACCTTCGATATCTGAGGTTCGGGAGCCAGGTTACAAGAGGAGAAGTGTTTTATGGCACCCCTCTCGCCCAATTCGGAGATCGGTCTCTACTCAGGCATTTTTGTAAAACTTTTGCATTTTTCTCTCATTTGATCATTTTTAGCCAATTAGGGCGAGGGAACAGTTAATGGGGATTAAAACTGTAACAAGTTGCAATTATGTGACAGAATGTTTATGGATGATGATTTGCTTGCAATAATAAACATAGATTGAGAACAAGCACCGAGAGCAGTTTGAGTAATGTGGAGTATGCTGCGCTGAAAGGATGTAAGCAGGTATCATACCAGTATGCACCAGCCAGGCCACTGCATACTAACGCAACCTGCGCATGCCATCTCATCACTGGCGTACTCCATTTACCATGAACTCACAGTCTTTGTTTGCAACCCTCTGGGCTCTGGAATGGACCAGCGCACACCCAGGACAAACCACGTAGTCAATATATCAGCAGTTATATAATTACAAACAGATGAAAATGGCTTTAAGCCATGAAAATAAACGGAACACCCCATAAACAGTGTGGGAGCATAAAAGAGGCCAAGACTAAGCTAAGATGCAAGGGCCAACCACTGGATCTTGGCATAACTGTCGTACGCCAGTCGTATGAGACCGTACGCCAGTTACGCCCCTCACCCAGTGCTTGGCTTTGTATCCTCTGGGCTCTGAAACATGATCAAAAAACATCCCGGAGGCTTTCTAAAATAGATATGAACAAATATTGAATATTACAATTAAACAGTTCTAAATACAGAAAGCAGTAAACTAGTTTTTAGAATGCAATAAGGTGATGAATAGACAGAAAATAAAGCATAAAACAAAAATCTGAACCCCATTTCACAACTAGAGTACGCCAGTTCTGGAGGGCTTGGAACTGGAGTACGCCAGTTCCAAACAGACTCCAGACAGATCAAATTTAAAATTGCACGTTCTGCCATGGACCGGCGTACGCGGGCTTATGACCGGCGCACGCCGATTCTAGTCAGAAACAATTTTTTTTTGTTTTTGAAACCTTGACAGCATTGGGGCCAGGACTGGTATTGATTACCAGCCTTAACCCTGCCAGCCTCCTCAGAGATCAGAACAGGAAAACAGTTCAAAGGTGTATACCTTTGGTTTTTGAGTTTGATGATGTGTTTTGAGCTTGAGCTTGAGATTTGAGGGATGGATGATGAGCGTGGATGGATGTATGTTGTAGTGTATGGGAGAGTTTCTTGCTGTTTCTTTCTCAATGAGAAGAAAGAAAGAACAAAGAACTAATGGAGAGAGAGGGAGATGACTTGAATGCTTCAAATTTTTGGTAACCCTTTCAAATGGAAGCATATGGGGTTATATATAGGGGAAGAGGGAGAGATAGAGGTTAAGGCCAGTCAAAGTGACTGAAGCCTTAGCCCTTAAGCCTTCCTTCTCATTGGATGAGAGGAGAAAGGTGATGGAATGGGTGTAAGAAAATGTCCCCCGACAGAGAATGTTTTTCAGTGGATTGGAAGGTTCCCAAGTGACCCATGGCTTCTGCATGCTCAAAAACACAAGTTTGACTGGCGTACTCCAGTTAATAACTGGCGTACTCCAGTTCGGGCTTGGTCAACGGTTAAAGTTGACCGATGACTGACACGTGGCAGAGGACCAGCGCACGTAAGTTGAGTACCAGCGTATGCAAGTTGGATTTTGTTGAGGCCTTTTGGTTCTGGTTGAGAGAGTTTGAAAGGGATCTGGAAGGGTTTTGGAATGCTCAAAACTCAAACATACTAACATTTTCGGGATGTTCTTGATCCGTTTCATCATCGGGGAATCAAATGCCGTAAGTAAACTAATCTGGAAAGTCCAAAATAGGGTGTCTACACGCGCCAACTACACACATCTCTCTCTCCACGGTTTGAATTCACACCCTATGACTTGTTTGGATCAAGATTTGAAAAAAAATTTCAACTAAAAAAACACTCATTACCCTACTTTTAATCATTACTCTCCACTCATTACCAATATTTTCAATCATTATTCTCATTTCTTTCTTTATCTTTCTCCATTTATTATCCATACTTCCAATTATTACTCTCATAAAAAAAATTTAATTTCTCAAAAACTCATCCAAACACCGCACTAACCTCTCATCTTTCTGCATAAATCAAAACCCTACATTTTCATCCCCAAAACTCTAACCCACAGTCTATACTCACAACCCCATGGCACAATTTCACTCTCTTCTAAAACAACTCACCGAAAACCCCAGCACTACCCCTTCTCTCTTGGTTTTGTTGGGTTGTTCTTGCTGTGTGTGCTCTGTTTTTCACTATGATAACTATGGGTCGGAAGCAAGCTGCGAATACGACCAATAAAGTTGCAGGGGGTAAGACCTAGCGATAGGGCCCAAATCAAGGAAGGCAAAAGACCAGTGATGACTGATGAGGCAGGGGAGGAACAAAGGAAGAAACAGAAAGAGGATGAGGCGGAGAGGGAAAACCAGGAGTGGGTGCAGTCAGTGAAGAAGAGAAGCTCACTTGCAAGCGCCAAGTGAAGGTGCTGGGTCAGATGCTCATCAACAATGGAAAGTCGTGATAAAAACAATCGTGAGGCCTTTTTTTTTTTTTGTGGTACATTGTTTTGGAATGAGGGTAAGAAAGTAATTTCACGTACGAATTCACCTAGGCAATTACTTTTAGGTACATTGTTAGGCATTCTCTATGGTCAGTAGGGCTGTTACTTGAAACCGAAAAATCGATCGAAACCGAAAAAAATCGGACCGAACCGAATTTTTTAAACCGGTTGAATAATTTCGATCCGGTTCTGGTTTATAAAATTTATAAAATTTTATAAAATCGGAAAAATAATTTCGATCCGGTTTATGTGTTTTAAAAACCGGTTGAAACCGGACCGGTTATATATATGTATAATACACACACACACACACACACACACACACACACACATATATATATATATATAAACATAGGGGAGGGGT